>QTSX02004294.1:0-539298 GCA_014839935.2 Entomophthora muscae
TAATATAGATGCTTGTCAGAAAATTGTGGACCATGGTATTTTATCATCTGCCAGCTGATATCCTAAGTCTTCTAACATTAGGAAAGTACAGAGAACCTGTGACTTTGGCGTAACCTTTGGGCTGGGATATTTTTTTGTCATCAGAAGTAGCAAGTCTGACAGGGCCCAAGGCCCAAAGGAATTGGGATGGTTCTTCCTACTTCTGGATATAGGTTCATAGTTGTCTCTATATTTTACTATAGATAATTATACTGTATGACAACAGTATCATCTTTTGCTCTCCACTAATAAAGCCTAAGAGAGGATTTCATTAAGGAAATAGGACTTGTATCAATCATCAAGTCAATACGGAATCATCAGTCTTTTATTCTAATGGACTGGCTTTAAGGTGGCCCACCTGCCCGCATTTTATCCGAGTTAGCTCACAATGCTAAAAGAGACTGAAGTAGCATTAGGGCAACACGGCAGGAGGCCCAGCCTTTTTGGGGTAGTTTTAACAGAAGGCTAACTTGACATCTTCCACATATTGGTATCCTTTCTGTCTACCTGGGCTGCTTCCAGGGCTAGCTAGCCAGTGGTTGGCTACTAGTTCACAGAGATGATTGTTTCACTTAATTAGAGCTACTCTAATACAATAGGCTCAAAGCCTTTTATCTTAGAGTGTTTGGCCTAACAGCCCAGTCCATGCTGGACTCTTCTAGATGTAATGCAGATGACAGTTCTTATGATGGCCCTCTTGTTCTAGGATTCAATTAAAGTTTATAATAGTAATTATTATGAGAAGCATGTTTGAGGTAGTTGTTGAGGTGGACTAATTAATGAACAGTAATTTCATGTTCCATTGATTAATTGCAATGCATGAAATTGTTAATGCCAGGACATTATTTGGCCGTTGATTTATTGATCCTGCAGCCCGCATCATTCTGTTGAAACCATTCCTAAGAGTGATTGATAGCTGGCCCGCATTAATTGGTTGAATCTGTTAATTAGTCAATATTCCAAAATCCTGACAATGCTCTTATACATAAATTTGATATATATTCCTTAATAGAATACACTGTAGATTTCAAATTGGTCTAAAAATAAAATATATTGTTGAACAAATCAAGCTGTACTTTATTTACCCAGCCTATTTGCAACCTACCTGCTCCTCAATCCACTGAACTAGACCCCTTTTAAACCCAACTGAATAAAAAAATCATGGCTTTGGAGAGGTTCTATATCAACATCCATTAGAAACTGCCGCCTGTTTCCAGCATGGCAATCTAAACAAGCATAAATTTTTCCCAACATGGCACTCCAGCAGGTCAATCAAAGGAAATCATATACCTTCTTTATTGAAGCTTACAAAAGGTTCAGGAGCCACTGCTCCTCCAGTTTAGCATGTCAACAGTCAGAATTAAAAGTACTCCAATTTCAACAGCATTGAAAAGTCAGGATTAAGTTTTTACTCATGCAGACAACTAAATGTCAATCCTTTTATAATAAGCAGAAACCTGCTTCCTGAACATTTCACTTGATTTAAATTCCGCTTTAAAATGCCTCTTAGAGCAATGTAGTACATAGATTTCAAAAAGCCTATAAAAAATGAGCCATGACAACTAAAGAAATTCATAAAAGTCCACTTCAAAAATAATCCACTATGGATTTAGCTATCTTTACTATAAAATACTTTTCACCACTAATAAAAATTTTAAAAAAAAACAATATACAAAAAGGCACTAAATAAAAATGCACATATTTTAGGAAAATTTAAATCATCAGAAACATTTCTATAAACTTTCTTCTATATCAAAACTACAAAAATCATATACTTTCCTGGTAGAGTACCAATATAGGCCATAAATACCCCACAGGGCATCAAACTATCAATAGGAAACCAACAATTTCATAAAATAACTAGACCATTGATTACCAATGGACCATTTAGACCAACTATCTATATAAAAATATTATACCAGACAGATAAGAACTATATAAAAAATTCACCACCCCCAATAAATTTGATTAAAAGCTCAACTTCCATCACCTGGCTGCTATTGAGAGCTGTGTAAATTTTTGTGATGTACTCCCCAAGCTCAGAAAGCTTATATCTGGCCTTGACAATGTCCTTGATCCTATCTTGATATTGTTTCTCTTTGGTGGTTCTCTTCTTCTTGGATGGGCGGTTCTCAATATCTCTGATGGATGCAACAGTCTTCCACCATTGAGCTTTGTTGTGCTCATAGAAGGTGTTGTATCTGGGCTTGATTCCAAAGGAGGATTTTGTATGCTTATGCCAGCCCTCCAAAGATTAAGTAGCTTAAATCTCATCATTAAGAACTGCCTGGTTGCAGTTCCAGTTGGCTTTGGCTCCAGGCTTAGTGACCTTAGGTCCAATCTGCTATGGCTGGTAATATCCAATAAAAGGGTCCAGGGCATCCTCATGCTTCTTGGCATAAGGATCCTGGCACAGAAGTTCAAAGGCTTGCTGGTATGCTCCAGTTTTACAGAGGCTAGCACTACAAACAGCTGGATCAAGAGCCTGCTCCTTCCCAAGGTATCCCAACAATGACACTTGCAGAGCTCATATTGACCCTTTAGCTGCCCATCAACCGCCCAGCAATGACTTAAAAAGCGCCCCTGGACTTCTCCATCAACAGTATTTACAAAGGCGTTATACTGGCCAGCTTCATAGTCCATGACTATAGTTGAGGGGCCAAGTGCTCTGACTTGAGCTTATTGTTCTTCAGCAAGGGAGGATCTATCCTTCTCATCATCATCTGTTTGGCTCTAGTATTATGGCCCATGGGACCCCTTTTATTACTGAGCAGGGCATTGATGCCCTCCTGAAGGACTTTACAGGCCCTTGTGTAGATCTCTTTTGTTGTCCCATGAAGCCAAAATTAGGCCAACAGGAGCACTGTGCCTTTGATGGGGGAACGTCCACCCCATATTTGGTAATAATGTGGGTATACCACAAAGGTACTGTCACATAACCTGGCTCAGAATCTCTTAACTGCTCCTGGCTCTTCTGGGTAGCGTGGCATATGATCCTTGCCCCTGAAGTAGGCCAATCATTGTGTGAAGAAGATCCCCATCTCTGTTGAAAATCAGCAGCTCCTCTGCCAAGACTAACTCTCCTTGGACCTTGGAAGATCTCTTATCTGGCATAGGTCACAGCCTTTGTCACATAAGTACTTTACTAGCTGGTTGCATCAGCTCTGGGCTTCAGGATCTCAGTACTTGTGTGTATGATGGCCATAACCTCTGGAACCAAAGCCTTGGTATCTTTGTTGACTGAAACCATTTGGTGGGGGACCTTTTTGAAGCTTTCTGCTCAGATTGGCTGGAGCATCCCGTGTATGTTCTCCTGTTTCACAGATAACCTTATCACATCCTTCTGGTTTGATCCTGGCAGCTCAGCTTCTATCTTCATACCTATATTGATCTTGCTTCTTCCTGATCTCTTCTGATTGTTTCAATTAAAGCATAGCCATCACAGAACAAACAAGTACCTCCTTTGACAGATATTATAGGGAAACCCAAGGGAACTTCTTTGGGAGCTTAAACTCTCCTTTGATGTTACATATATTATGAACCTTTAGGGGATCCTATGGGCCAATTGGTGCTTGATGGTAGTCATCCAGGCAATGATCAGGATCTTCCTTACTGATACTTGATGAGGAGGATTGAGGTGCAGATTTTTTGGGCGGTGGAGGGGGATTATCTGGAGTTGGATTCTTGCGCTTCTTGGACTGGGATGAGCTTGATTCCTTGGGGATTGATTCCTTTGAGCTTGATTCATCTGGGCTTGACTGGGGTTCTGGGCTCTTGGGTATCTTCTTTCTTCCTTGCTTGTTTAGTGGAACCTCATCTTCTTCTGATTGGTACCAGCTTGGAGAAGAGGAGGGGGTAGGGAAGGGCTCTTTGCTTTAGGGTCTGGCGTCTTCTCCTTTGTCTTCTGTTTTTTGAGGGAAATTTGACTGGTTTTTTGTTATTTAGGGACTTTGGGTCTTTCCAGAGGCTTTGGGCACTTTCTTGGGTGACTTGGGATCTTCTGGTGGCTTCTTGGAATATATGTCCTACAATAATTAGAGTAGAGTTCATAAAGTAAGAATAGTAATGAAAAGCATGAATAAAATTAAATGATGATCCCTTGGTTTATTTTTTATTGGCAATTAAATTGTTTATAGAAGTATGGAAAGTGCTTTTAGAGCTAGTTTATTAGCAAAGGATAGAAAAAGACCATGGCTAAGTAAAAATTCAGCATTCTTGTCAGCAGCATAGTCAAAATTATTTTATTTAGCCTTTCAGAATAAAAGGCTCTTAAATTTTGACTGTCAGTGTCAGGAACCTATTTCTCAGAAACATACCACCAAGCAAGTGTATGGCCGCGGAAGGGTTCAACCCTGTAACCAAGGAACTAACGGGGGAGGAATCATCACCATATGGAATAGCTCCCTGAGCAAATGATATTGCCCTAGAAGGGGACTAAATCTATCAAGGAGGAAGTAGGCTCCCAGGTAGCTAAGCAGGAAGGCCAAAGCCAAGGGGTGGAATAAGATGAGTGAAGGAGGCTGATTGTTGTCCATGAATATGTGTAGTTTCTCTGTAATAGGAGGGAATGGAGACAAGGGCATGGTAGTGTACTATGTGCCTGGTATCACTTGGCGCCATGACTTATTAAGATACTGAGGAGGAGTAGAAGAACCAGAATCTGCCCTGGTTCCTAGAAATACACTTGCTACAAAGGCCTGCACAAGGAGCAACCAAACCAACCATTTTTTACCCAAATGGCACCCATTGGGAGGACTTGGGTAATATCATGGCTTTGGATTTCAATAAGGAAACAACAAGAGAAAATCAGTTAGGTTTAAGGAATTAACTTTAATTAGCTGAACAACTAATCATATTAAAAGATGGAGCCTTTATATAGGCTTTTAAGACTCTAAAGTTGCAGTTTTTAAAAGGGGAATAGGGAAAAATGCTGGGGAAGTTTGGGTAAATTGAAGGAGAGACCTTGGTAGGAAAAATTCTACCTAAAAAAACATATAATTCATTTTTATCAAGGAGATGCCCCCTGATGAGCTTCCCAAACAGCTAGGTGTTATTTACCCCAGCTGCTTGAGAACCTCAGCTTGTGGGTAGCTTCTGGTGGTTGTTACAATCACCAGAAAAAGATACACAGTTTTTAAACTGTTTACCGTTGAGTAAAAAGCCTGTAAGTTTGATTAATGGTTTAAACTTGGCATTGAACCTGAATTTAAGATCTGAAAACCTGGGTATAAACCCTGATTGGCTACATAGCTGGATCTTAGTATATACATAGGGTAAACTCAAATTCAAATTACTAACGTTCAATAGGTGATAGCAGGGCAAGCAGGAGGGCCTGGGTTTGATCCCCGTAGTGGGACTTTTCCGGATTTTTGGGATATTTAAAGGAATATTATAAGGTAAAGAGCTCATTATACTACAAACTACTGAACCATTTCTAGGACCCAAGAAAGACTCCAATCTAGGAGAAGAGCCACAATTGTTTATAATCCTTATAGTATTTTTATTGTTGTCAGGGATAGTTGAAATAATGTTCCTGATGGTCAGCATACTGATAGCTGGCTTTTTTCCAGGAAAACACCATGTAAATCACTTACAGTAGTTTTAAAAGCTATGGCAACAAGCAAAAAATACTTTGATTTAAACAAAATCCAACTCTCAGGTAAAAATATACACTCTGTTAACAGGTTTTATTGGTGTTAATGGGCAAAATGGGTCAATACAGCAGCAAAGTACTCACGCGCAAAGTGAAACCATTCAAAATATAATCCAAAATTCATGGATTCACAAATGAAATGGTGTGAGTTGACTTGCAGTGTACATATGTTTACTATGTGAATCAGTGACAAAATACACACAAGCAAGGTGAGTCAAAACTCAATCCAAAAACAAAATACAAAAGAAACTCACTATGTAAACAAAATCACTCAATCAGTTTGTGCAATGGGTTGTAATCAAGAATGATACCAAGATATCTAAAATAAGACACAAGATCTGAAACAAAACTTTTAAAAATATTGTGTTGGGTGCTTAATTTGGCGTAAAATATGGGAAAATGGGTGGAAATTATTTTGGGTATTCTAAAATGGGTGTGGTAAAACCAAAAACAACTAACTAAGAAATAAAAAATCTATAATTAGGATATTGGGAGGGAAAAAATATTAATTGAATATCCATAAACAGATAAAAGCAAAAATTAAAAATAGGGAGTAACTTAATTAAGTTTTATTTAATATTTTATTAAATTCTCAAAATGGAAGGCATACAGCAACAGACTACCATTGCACCCGTTGTGCGCTGCGGTTGCGGTCACCCCCGCGGGTCAAAGAATAGACTTAGTGCAACACAAGTGCCTACTCAGGAGGGAGGCGGGAGAGGAGAGTTCCATAGTGACGCTGCACTGACACAGCCAGTTCAAGGAGCATAAGCAGCTAGGGTGCAGAGCATAAACCCTCGGGTCCCAAAGCTGACCCAGAAGTCCACCAAAGTTACCTTCACCAAGAAAGTTAGAGACAAGGAGGTAGAACTTACTTTGTATGTGTTTGACGTTGTGTACCGGCAAGAGTTGGTCCCGTCAGCCATGCTGGAGAAGGTGAAGCCTGTACTTGATACTAGCTACAAGCCCTACGTCAGTGATGGCAATCAGGAGGATGACAAGGAGCCCCAGTTCTATCAAACCAATGAGGGACAGCTGGTGTTAAAGAAAGTTGCTGTGTTTTACACCAAGGTGCCCATGCCCTGTGTTGTGCACAACGCCAACAAGCCAATCCCCACCGCTAAAAAGCCCGTCCAGAAGCGCATCCCCAACATCAAACGCATCATCCTTCTCCGGCCAATGCAGGAATCTGGTGATTACAAGGCAGCTGTGGCTCTTGTTGGGGTGGATCCCAAGTACACCTTGAAGACCTTCAACAAGTTCATTGATACTGGCTGAGTCCTTGCCGCGGAGAAATCTTTGCGTGTTTCAACCATGCTCACCAAGGAGCACAAATGGGCAATCCGCCAGTGGATAACCCAAGAGTGCCATCTTGAACTGGCAAATATACAGGCCATGATCAAGTCCGCTTTTTGTATCAAGGCCTCAATTTCCTTCTATTATCATTTGGTCAAGGGAATGTGCTTTTCCTGGAAAAAGCTCAGGGTATCCCCCTACAATTGGAACAGCCCAGCCAATATTGAGACCCAGAAAAATTACGCTGAGGCGTACACTGCCCTCAAAGCCAAAGGGACGGTGAAATTCTATTATATCAATGAATCAGCATTTGCCTTGTTGATGCACAATGAGTATGGGTATGTCCCCAAAGGATCCAATGATGGGATGGCTTGGCGTGCTGCAGCCTGCGCCACAGCATACTCAATGGTGGCTCTCCTCGGTCCAAAGGGGGTTGAGCTGTACCAAATGATACTAGGCTCCCACAATAGCTGGATCTTCCTATCATTTCTCTGATTGGTTCAGGAGCACCTGAGGCTCACAAGCCCAGGCTTCACCAACGTAATTGTATTGGACAATGTTGGTCTCCACAAGGTGGCAGATATTCTTGAAGAATTTCCATCAATTAACACCAGCATTGCAGTGGGCCCCCAGAAATTGGCCACAGCAAATTTGCGCCTTCTCTTCCTCCCTGCCTATTTGCCCTTCCTAAATCCCATTGAGGAAGTCTTTGGGTGGCTAAAGCAAGTTGTCAAGCAAGGAACCCCAACAGGGACCAAGGACCTGTTTGATTTGCTGCAGGCTGGGATCCATACCCTCCTAGCTGAGACTGTGGCCAAATTATATGGCCACGCTGATTTGTTCATCCCTGCGTGCCTAGCCAAACAGCCAATAAATTAAAGGCTTAGCTTGTCCAACTTTTTTATATTCTCTAATTTACTATTAAGGATTTATTGATTATCATTTTATATTTAGATGGTTCCATGCCCGCAATCACATTCAGAAGGACCATCAATAGATGTAAGTAATTTATTTATTTTGTTATATATTATTTAATATGTCATCTGAGGTTATCCCAAACACTTGATACTGGATTACGTGAATATATTTATATCACTTTTGTCAAATAAATATAAAATAGTCTTATAAAAATCAAACGTAAATTGTAAGGTTGAAATTTATTTTATTACCATATTATTTTATACTTTTATGAAACTCATTTCTGCAATATATTTTGCAAATCTTGTTTGCTAAAATATTATTTGAAAAATTATTTATAATATAAAAATATAGTAGAGTATAAATATATTTATTTATAGAGATAAAATTAAGTGTGCCTATAATGGGTTTGGCGGTATGTACCCACCCCGCAATGGAGGTGGCGCACAACCTCCACCGTCACACTGTGGACAGTGGATACACCTGTATTAAAGTATTTGTACCTTCTGGTAAAAGGAAGGATGGTGAGGTGGGAATGGAGGAGTAGCTTTTCTGGCAAGGCTGCAAACTTGAAGATGCCAGCCAGGACCAGGGTGTCCTGGATGATGTAATCCACTGAGTCATACCCAGGGGGGACCTTCTTCCCGTCCAGTGAGAGCCTGGCCTTGTTGATCCCAAGAAGGACCCTGTCTAGGTCCTCTACACTGGCGCTCATCCCAAAGAAGAAAAAATACCCAAGGTAAACAACAAGGTGAAGCCTTTGTCCAGAAAAGGCATCTGTAAACTTGCACAATTTGTTGTATACAGCGGTAATCTTCTTCTTGTGCTTGGTTTTGGCAAAGGTCAGCTCAATAGCTACAGGGACCCCTGTCTTGTTGGAACTCCAGGCCAGCCTGAAGTCCACCAGGAGGATTTTTGTCTTCTTTACAGCTGTTGCGTCTACAACAGCCAACTTCAACACCGCGCGCCCAAAGTTCTCCAACAGGTAAGAGATGATATGATCCACCAGGAAGCAGAAGAAAACAGCTGCATGAGCCCAGCCCATCTCTGGTATATTCTTGAATGGGAGCGTTGCCAGGATGTCCCAAACAAGCTCAATGGAGTTTACACAGTAAACTCCACTGAGGTTAACTGGGTCCAGGCAGACCAGTTGGGCATCCTTGTAGGCAGTAACTGCCCACTCAGATGCCCCCTCACCACATGAAAGCCCAGCCAATGCCTCCCTGGACATTGGGAATGTACCATGGATCCTGTCTTCAAGCTCCTGCAAGACAGGAGGGGAGAGTAAAAGCTGCCTTGCCACATGATTAGCATAGTTGGAATAGAAGGTGGGGGGGACAAAAGGGACCAGGACCTGGCGGAGTTCACCATCAACATCTTCTAAAAAAGGTAATTATTTAAGAATTTTTATTAATAAGAATTTTTTAGGTTACC
Source organism: Entomophthora muscae (assembly GCA_014839935.2). NCBI lineage: Eukaryota > Fungi > Entomophthoromycota > Entomophthoromycetes > Entomophthorales > Entomophthoraceae > Entomophthora > Entomophthora muscae. The sequence continues at coordinate 9,341 of QTSX02004294.1, forward strand.
TTATTGGGTTTCTTCCTTGCTGGCAGCTTCAGCCGGCTTTGCCATTCTTGGCACAAGCAGTTGTGCAGGCAATTTGGTATCCTCTGCCCTGGCACGCTTGGCAGGTTTGAGGTGGGCATACATCTCCGGGTCATCAACCCAGACAGACGGCGCAGAAAGATTGTATGCCTTGAACTGGAAGCCCTTGACCACAGTTTTTTGAATATTTAGTAAGTGCTCAATTGTCTTCTCTGGGGTGTCAGGCATTTTTGACATTAGTGCCTTTGCAGACACCTTGTCAATTTTGTCCTCAGTGAGGACGGCGGACTTCACTTTGGCTTTGACCTTGCGGTCAATGCCTTTAATTTTGGCAATTGCCAAGTTGCGATCCTTCAAAATCTTCTCTAATTCTCTCATTGATTTTTTACTAACCTTTTCATATGTTTTTATAGCTTTCTCCACAATAAATTCTGTATTATTTTGATACTGTTGCCTCTTTGTTTATTCCTTTTTGTTTTCCCATTTACTACATTATCCCATCTTTTTACCCATTGTGTATATGTTTTACGCTTATCTCAATATGTGTTGTTTGCTTTGTGTTGGCATTGTTTCCTTGATTACCATATTATTTTTGGCGCTTTGCACAGCCCCTTGTGAAAATATTAACAAAAATTTGGTGATCAGCTAAATTTGAATTAGAAAATTATAGGTTAACTTTTTTTAGATTAAGTTGATCACCAAATTGTTGTTAATATTTTCACAAGGGTAGTGTTTGGGTGCTAAAAATAACTGTGTTCAGGATCTAGATACACGACATAGTAAATATATGATTTATAAAAATAAGCTGAACATAAAGAATATAGCCAACTATAAACAAAGAGAACACAAACAATTGAAATTCAAAATAAAGATAATATAAATAGAAAATGTTTGGCAACATGGGGTTTATTGGGGCAGAGAAGAGTGATGCCTAGTAGGCAGAATGGTGCGGGAAGGAAGACTTAGAGGCGGTGCTGGCCTGGGGGGTCTGGGATTGGATGGGTTGGGTTTGCGGGTGGGGGGTGTTAGTGGCGGGGGTGGAGGCAGGAGGATTACGTGTGATGGCTGCCATATACCGCTCATTGTACTCCTCATCAGTCATTGGCTGTATGGGCTGGTAGGTGGCTGTGGCACAGGGTGGGAGGCGCTTATCCTTGCGTGATTGGTTGCCCATGTTCACATGGAAAACCATTTGTGCAAACAAGTCAGCCACCATTTGGTGACCAAAGAGAAAATTGTGATCAAGGACCCCAAGATAGAGGTTGTTGAAAGCCTGAGGGCGGCGCTCCTGGAGTGTATCTCCAATATTAAAGAACACAACATCTGCCAGATGGACGTTGGCGTGATCACTGGGTACACGGAGGCCTGGTGCCCGCGTTCCTGGAAGGTCTCAAGGGCAGTGGAGCTTCCCTCCATCTGGTGGCTCAAGAAAACCTGGTATTTGGAATTTGAGCCATCCCAGGAGTCAAGCAATCCACCGAGGATGTGGCCGTATGAGTACCCATTGATGAAATCAGGGTTTTTCCAATAGTAGACAAAACCCTTGGCTGAAACAGCCAGAAATGCACCAATGAATGTCCCCTTCTTGACCTTCTTCCTTCCATTCTTGATGGCAGCTTTTCCTTGCTCACCAAAATTGTCAAATGCAATCAATAACATGTAGTACAAGAAAAACATGATGTCATCTTTTAGACTTATCAAGCATCTGACCAGGGTTGATTTGATTGTGGTGTCATATGGGGTATCCTCAGCGCCATCTCATTGGTTGCCAGAAAAATTTGTAAGAACCCTAATTGAAGCCACCTTCCCATACATCCAGAGCTGCACCATGCGCTCAGACACCCATATGTTATGGTGTGCAAGTTGCTTCTGGACCTGGTTCAAGGGAAGCTTGGGGTCCCTCTGGAGGAGGTCAAGCATTATTGTGTATACCTCATTGATCTAGGACTCTGTGGCCTTCTTTGGCTTCTTGGCTGTCCCAATCAGATTTCCCTTATTCATCAGGTTGTTGAATTCCTGCATGAAAGTAGCCCGGGTGAATTGCAACTGGGCAGCTATCTGATCCCAGGACAGACTCTGCAGGTTGAGTACCACAATTTTCTGAAGAATTTGGGCAGTGATTATTCTGTGTTTGGGGCGCTGGGCAGCAGGAGCTGAAGCCTGATTGGCTGAGGGGGGGGCAGGTTGGGCGGTGGCAGGAAGTTGTTCCAAATCAAGGTTGCCATCCTGATTTGTTGGTTGGTGGGCAGCTTGTGCGGGAGTGGGTACGGGAGAAAGGGCAGAGCTAGACGCTAAGTGACTCTCAAACAAGTCAAAGCCATATGGGTTGGGGGACAGTAACAGGTCAGCTTCCTTGTTACCCGCCTCAAAGGCTTGGGTATAAATGGGTGCCTCCATGTTCTGAGCCTTGCCTCCATTGAAGCTGACTTGGCTGCTGCTGGCTTGGCTGCTTGTGCCGTTGAAGATGTTGCTAGTAAAAACCATTGTAAAAAACCTAGGAGAAAATCACTAAAAGTAGAAATTTTAAAAATTAATGATTTATTTTTATTGTAATCTCAAGTCCATATTTGGAAGGTTCTCAAAACCTTTTCATACAAATATGGAGCCATGAAAATGGATAAAATGCCTCTGTTCCTAAATTAGATAGCTGTTGATTGGCTGTTAAATTGATAGCTTTCTATTTTAGGCTGCTCATACTATACATCTTGTGTGAGTTCATTTTTTTTGTGCTTGTGGAATCTCGCTTCTAGATTGCTCAAATTTTGTTTCATTTTGGTCCTTCTGTTGGTGCCTCATATGAATCCTCCTTGGATTATAATATACTCCAGAATAGCATCCATCCATCTCACTTGTTGCGTCAGTTCATTTTGTTTGCAGTTTGAACTACACCGCTTAATGTTTGCTTTAATTTTGTATAATGGGTTAATGAAATTTTGTTTTTGGTTTGACAGTTCATTTATTAACCAAAAATATTTAAATTAATTGAATCCTGAATCTTGCGCAACTTGGATTTTGTTTAAATATGAAATCATTTTTGTTTAAATTTGAAGTATTTTTGCTTGTTGCCATAGATTTTAAAACTACTGTATAAAGCTTAGTTGATATTTTCCAGAGTTGGTTTTTTAAGGTCAAAATTAATCATTTTTTAATTTAAAAATATTAAACACTTATCTGTGTAACTTTTGAATAGTTAATTATAAAAACTATAAAGGGAAGTCTAAAATACAGCCCTGGGTACTTTGGCCCAAATTATCATACCATTGTATGTGTGATTTTTGTTAAGCAACAGTGTTTTAGTAATAACCCAGTGAAGGTGTTGACATGAAAGCAGTCAGTGTTCTCTTATAGTAACTCTCTTATTAAATCTTGCTTAAATTATGTCACTTTGTTTGCTTAGCCAAACCCCTTTTATCAATTTAGGTGACACATTAAATTGATACAAATTCAACATTATAAATACTTATGTAAATTCTAGTTTCAACACATGCGTTTTGGCCTAAGTGGACTTCCGGAAATAAGCTATATATAAATCCAATGGGTTTAACATAACAGTAAATATGTTAATAATACAATGAATGCCATTAAAGTTGGCATATGTCTGTTTTCAATGCTTATCTTAATACATATTTAATTAAAAACAGTAGTATAAAATATAAAAAGTAGTTATTTTTAGAATATTGTGTATTTTATTAAGAGCTTTGTGGATTCTTATTTGGGGTCAACATAGAGATATTACTTACTGGAGTCAACCTTAATGTAAAAGTACAAATAAACTTACATTTTCATAGTAAATTATATTAGATTTTGGCTTAAAATTAAGCCTTTGTTTAAATGGTGTTGACATTATGACTGTTGCTTTTTGACTTTGCAATTCCAACTTAATAATTCACTATGGAAAATTAGCATAGTTTTGGAAATTTCTGATTCTGGCAGATAAATGCTAAAATGATGTTGACTTACTGAATGCCCTCAAATTGTTGAAATTCAGTACAGTAGTTTTAAAAGCTATGGCAACAAGAAAAATAATTCAGATTTAAACAAAATGAACTCAGATTTAAACAAAATTAAAACTAAACATATTTATATCAATTTACAATAGATTTGGGTTCATTTCAATTTTGTTTAAATCTGATTTCATTTTGTTTAAATCTGGATTATTTTTGCTTGTAACCATAGATTTTAAAACTACTGTAAGTTGACTTACAGAATAAGTTAATTCTGGAGGTTGCTATCTTGACCAGGTCAATAATACAGGCAATGATAACCCTTGGTAAGTCTGCAGCAGCACTTGGCTGGCGTCAGGACTCCGGAATAATATGGTAAACTTGACCATTATTCCCCTGGCTGATTGGTTAGGCGGCCAATTGCCATACAGCTGGCAAGCTTAAAGAAGCATCAGCTGATCCCGCTCCTGGCTTTGGCTAATTAGTACATTGAATATTACTCCAAAGATTGATCCTGATCCAATACTGATCCTCCCATTGGATTGAACCTGATTGGATAGGCTTGATAATTCCTGACCACAAGCACAGAACACCCCTCAGCCAATAAGATGGAATGCCCAAGGATAATAATGCAAGATGGTTCACGCCAAACATTTGCGCTTGGAGACACCTCAAATTCTATGACCAATATAGAAGGTTGTTTAGAAGAATAATGCATGATGCAAAAACCTAGTTGACAGGGTAATCAAACTTGTACATGCATAAACTACAAACCAGATGCTACCAGTACGCTGTTAAGATAAGCTGAGGCTCGGTAATCTATTGAAGTCCCATGCCAGACTGGCATGGCTGCCTAACTCTGGGGGCTGAAACTACCAGTCTGGGGAACAGATAGACTGACTAGTAAGAGTTGGAAGTGTCAGATTATAATCTGGCAAGAGGGCTTATCCACCCTATATAAGGTGCTCTCCCAATTAGAGATTGAGCAGAATATTCACCCTTGAAAATAGAGATTAAAGGATCTCTATTATTGTATCACCACTAGCCAACGCCTAGTAGTCAGAAGTATCCAAGTAGAATGTGCTGCTGTTTACTTGCAGATCTGTGTGTTTTCTCCTATGGACTTGGGATACTGCCAGGCTGTAGCCCCACCTAGACCCAATTGGTAGCAAAGATTGTCCTCATACAATCTATATTGGCATCCTTACTATAATGAATAATAAAGATCTTTCCTCAAGACCACAAAATATTGACAGCTGGTATACCAAACCATGAAGTAGTACTAAGAGCTGGGGATCAATCAGAACATAAACTACTAAGTGGAGACACAGTTATCTATTTATCAAGGTTCATCAGCTGTTTTGCAGTGAGGATGCTGAAATCTTGAATCAGGAGCGGGGATATCCCACAGGGTCTTGGCACAGGAGATCTGGAATATCTCAAGCTATGGAAGTATAGTTACCCAAAAAAAATTAGGCAATTCTAGAACGTACTTGAACATATTCTTATTAGTTGAGGATATCGAGATCTTTTGGGGTAAAAATCTCAGTCAGATGGCATGGGTATGCCATGGGTCACACATTAGGAACCCAGATGAGTTCCAGAACCAAAGGGGGTTTCAGCCAAATATACTCCAAACAATATATGAATTAAAGCATATGTAATAAATAAAATATATCTAGCTGACATCTGTTAATTCCCCCATTTCTTTTGTAACCTCTCATTTCTTCTCCCTTATTGTTTCAAAAGGCTCTGCCCGGTATTCCTTATGGGGCACAGTTGTGTTGCAGAAAAAATCCCTGAGGTTTCTATGGGGAGCTCTTTAGAAGATCCAGAAGTAACAAAGATATTTCTGGTTGAATCTTTGATGAAAGTCAATCCTGCTTTCAATGAGTTGTATGCTAACCACCTTGTTAATTAAGGAGCCCCTTCACTTGGGAATAAGTTGTTTGCATGAAACTTGTTTAATCTGCTGTGTGGATTTGGTGAGATCCTTGACGTAAATTAATCTTGGGATTCTCTGTGGGTTTCAAAGCTTCAGGATGCCCTAATGACTTAACCTTGTCAATTTCATATAATATGTAAGGTCTTTCCTAATATGGATCAATATTATAAGTAAAAGCATAAAACACTATTGGATTTAAATCTAGGAGATACAAAAAGGTAGGGACAGTTTTGAATAAGACCTTTAGAGAAGCTGCCAGAATTTTATAGTTTGTAAAATGGTGAGATAAAGCCAGTGAAACCCCCCATAATGATAAGCTAAGATAAAGTGTTCACCAAATTTCTAGTAGTTACAAGAGGTATATCAATATTTGGGGAATCACCATGTGAGTAAAAAGTCATAAATCTGTACAGGTTATTCTTAAACTTAAGGAAATGGGATAGTAAAGCAGCTGTTTACAGACTTACTACCACCATGATAATTTACTAAGAAAAACTGACCACATTAATTGTTGAGAAACTTGGGTTATTGCTGATATGTTCAAAGCTACAGATAGATGTTAGCCTTGCCAATGTACTCTACATAATCCCACGCAAGAGCACTACAGACTGCAATAGAATAGAACTTTGAAGATAATTATGTTTATTGAGACTGAAGTACAATCTAGCCAGCAGCTGCAACCTATCCAGGTATAACTAAGAACATCCTTTCCTTCCTTTCAGGTGTCTGTATCAATATATACTGCAACAACCCTTGCTCTTGTCTTCTCAGACAGTTCTCAGTGGCTACCTTTGCAATAGGTCCATCTTTGCTGGCTGCACCTATCCTGATTGGCTGTCCTTGGCATGTGTGCTGCTACTGGCCTTAGCAAGGCGTACATGGCACTTCAGCTACAGCCTACGCTCTTCTTGAGCTAGCCTACTGGCAGTTATCAATTGGCTGTATCCTTACACGTGTCTGGGATCTGGATGTACAAGTATTCTGGCTACCGCCAACTCACTTAACATCCAGTCATTGCCTGATTTGGTGCCCTTCCAATATACAGTTCAACATACTGAAAATGGCAATCAAGCAATATCACATGACTGTTCAAGTATCCAGTGGCTCAAACTCATCCTGCACATGACCAACCCCTAGGTTTGATCCAACTAAATCCCCGCCACAGCCAAATCTATATAAGTCTAAAGTATTATCCAATAAAATATACTTCTTTTCTTTCTTAATTCCATATTTGAACCTTCCCCAAAAGGTGCTCATTATCACTATTGAAGCACCTTAGTACCCACCATCAGTCAACTACAGGATCATCAGGCATTTATTATCAAGACCAAAACTTCCCTGGCTTTCCTGTAGCAGAATAATAGCTTCATAATCGGGGAGTGTGCCAATGGATTATATTCAAATCATTTTATCTTTTATTTTGGTAATTCTTGACCTTCTTTTTTCTCTAAGAATAGTTATGTCATATGACAACCAGCCATACCATCATTTCCATTCATACCTGATCCTTGAACGTTGGCCGGATCAAGCCATAACACCTTTAGATCAAAAGCTGAAACTAAAGTTTGATATAGATATCCTTGTCCCATTTCCTTCTTGTTCCCCCACTGTAGGTTATCTGGTCATAAATCTCCTTTAAACGTTAGCAGAAAGTAAGCTCATAAAAATAAAAGGCTCAATCCAATCAGAAATAATATCTGTAGGATCAAGGTGATTGAATGAGCTCCAGCTTTAAACCAGCTGCATCCCCTATTCTTTACCAGATGGTTAGAAAATGCTGGCATAGATTGGGGCACTGGGGTATGATGTTGACCAATACCAGGGGTAAATATTAGCTTGGGCTGGTTGCCAATAATCTTGCCCGTTTATTTTGCACCGGGTGGTAGAAGTTGGCACAAGTATGTTTAAAAAATATGGGGATGGATTTTAGGGGTTAAATTAAAGCTTTGCATTTTAAAGCTGTTTAAACTAAAGGTTTGGTTGCCATGACTTTAAAGGCATGTTTTTTATGGTGGGTGATTTGATTAAAGGTTAAATATTAAGGTATGAAGCTTGAATTTAAGGACAATTGGGTGATTAACTTTGAGTTGAGTTTAGCCGGAATGAGAAGGTTTAGTATAAATGGGATTATAGATAATAGATGTGTAGATGTTGAAGGGTCAGTTGTGTTAATAAAAAGTTTGCTTTAAATATATTACATCAATGCTTGCTTTGCAAGTTTTGGGGCATCCTCTTTTATTCTGAAAAGGGGTTATGTGATCAAATGAAGTATACCAACCATAAAAGTGCATGCTTAGCAATATGGAAATATAAGTTTGCAAACAAGGGACAGCTTTGAGTAGTTGCTACTAGGTGATATCAACTTTTATTTTATTAAAGGGATGTTTGATCATTTTTGAGCTAAAGTAATTTGATTTTTTAAAAGAGTATAATGAATCATGTTGGTTATCATCTATGGCATGGTTAATGATTCAGAAGGCCAAACACTCTAGCTTGATAAATCAATTCTTTACGGTGGGTTTAAGCCCGCAAGGATGTGCAGAATTAAAATTGGTTGATTTATATTGATTAACAATAGATTTAGATATTTTTCATTTGAGTTATTTAATTCTGTTCTGAGCAGCGTGGATTTGGGCTGGCTTGATGTTCATCCCACAGGGTTGAAAACTCCTGCACCGATATTCTAGAGAAGTTGGTAGCGGTTTTAAGTTTGTTTATACGGTTGTTTAAATGATTGGATTAAACTTTATTTATTTTTAAGGGGGTTAATTAATCGTCCCTGGCTTTAATGTCTGATGATATGCAGGAATTTACAAAAGGCTGGGGCATGAATTTAATTGATTTGCTGGATGGTTTTTGGTTGTAAAATCTAGCCAATCAGAAGGGTGCTTGATTTCTAGAAGTTAAGGGAGGATGTAGAGCCACCTCTTACTGAGGGTGGGTGGCAACTTCTACTTATTCCTTGGTGATCTTAAGGTTCAATAGCAGTGGAGATCTTGTTCTTTAGACAAGTTCCTAATTTGTTCTTCCAGGCGTGTTATGAGAATATTAAACTTTAGACTGGAAAATAAATGCAAAAGGTTAGTCAGCGATGAATTTTAAAACCTAGCTGTATTGGTGTTCTACTTGCAATCCTGTCAGATGCTAGTTCTCATGCATGGCTTAAACAATGATGGAGTAATTTAGATTTGCATGGATCGAATGTTAATTTAGTTTAGAATTTATTAGACAAGTAAGTTAGCTTAAGATCATAAGAGGAATATAATTAATTTTAAGTTTAGAATAGAGTTTTTCTGGAAGGAGTTGGCCTGAGGGGGCATTATAAAATCTTATTTAATTGCATGTACATGTGGAACATTGATTTAGTTTGGCATGTAGTTTAATGGAGGGGATAAGTTACAAGAATTGAGAGGATGGAGGAGTTGGGATGGGGTAGTAGGCAGATGGGAAGTGGGAGGCCATTGTGCTGGGGTCCATTAGGGAATATTGGAAGGACTCGGGTGGGGACATGTAGGGGGAGAATCCCTTATCATCAGAGCGTGGGGTAGCGTAGCGGTTAAGGTTTTCGGGTTCAGAGTAGTGGGGGGCAAGGCGAGGGGTGGTGTCAAAGGGGAGTATAGTGGTTTTTTGGCTGAGATCATGAGACTGTTCAAGTAAGGCAAGGAGCTGGACACGGAGCCCTTGGGAATCTCCCAGGAGTGAGTGTTTCAGGACATGGGATGCCTGCAGGTTCTCGGTGAAGTCACCGCATGCAACCCATGCTCCGTCTTGCGACATGATGTTGAAGGTGGGGGGTGCGTTGAGACAAAAGGAGAGTTCAGCATAGACTTGGTCCATGAACTTGAGTTGAATGCTGGAGATTGCTTTGAAGGGAAAGGAAATCTTGAACTTTGTTAGGCTATCGCCAATCAGCCATGCCAGGTCACTCTTGTCTGTGTGGAAGCCGCACATGAGATCGTCGCTGGCCACTGGCATACGCTTCCAGGTGCCAATTGTCAGCACGGAGCAGGGAAAGAGGCAGTGGCGGGGCTGGTCAAACGTGGGGTGGGCAGGCAGCGGTGCGGAGCGGGATAGGTGGGGTGGTAGGATGGGAGGTCGTGAGCTGTAGGCAGCCATACAGTGTTGCCGGAGAGCCTCCTCCTTCAACGCCATGTGCATCTTGCGCTGACTGAGTTTGATCTTGGCACGGCGGTTCTGGAACCAAATCTGAACTGAACGCTCAGTCATTCCAAGCCGAGCACTAAGAGTCTCGCGCATCTTGGCGTTGGGCTGACTGTTCTTGGCGAATGCATCCTCAAGAACAGCCAACTGGTCACGAGAGGCGCGAGTTCTGCGTTGATCTATGCTCAAGTCCATTCTAATGTTTGAGCGTGTCCAAGTATATTGGCCTGCCCTCTATTTATCCTCCAAAATCCAACGCGCTTTCCACACTTTGAAGTGCATACACTAATGCCAAAACCCACCTGCCATCTCATTGGCTGGCTCGCCTTGACGTGGGATTTATCCTGGCCATAGTTTCACCCACCCCGTCGACCGAGGCCGCCAATATAAATCTTAAACCAAACCCTCACTGCCACCCCATTTCATATCCCTACAGCCCCGAAATTAAATTAGCTCCTCGCCACCTGACGTCACTTTCTTAAGAATAGCACCCATCCTAACCAGAAGCCTGCCACCAATTAACTCTTTCAAATGATTGGCTCCTGAAGAATCGCCAATATAAGTCCTAAATTAAAAAGCACCCTTTTAACAAGGCGGTGAATATTCAGGAACCCCAATTCAGGCATCTTTACGAGCTAAATTTCTCCGCTTCACTTTCTCTTCACCAATGTTCGTAAATCCGTAAATATGTCATATCAGGAAGGTGAACTTCTGAATAAAACTTGATCATTCACCGCCCATTCAAATACATACACTTTATCAAGGAAGAGATTGTGGTTTATTCCACTAGCACTCCATCCAAGCATTTCGATTCCTTGCCCAATTCACCGAGGCATTAAATCTACTTGCGGATCGGCCCATCCCGGATAGGCTTTGCAAGCACGATCCGCCACTATCGAGATTTGCCAAAGAACTATCCCAGCAACCGAATAGTGGCACCCTTTCATTCCCCACCAAAAAGCCACCCCAACTGCCTCCACTTGCCCAAATCCACCAGATCTCCCCAAATCCCTCCCCAAGCTCCACTCAATTTGGATCATTCCAATTTCCCACCTACCCCTGACAGCCTTGTGACTTTTCTGATTGATCTCACTATTCATCCACCCAATTGATCTACATTATTTTACAACCAACCTGATTCAATAAACCAAAATACAAACAAGGCTCCACAAACATTAAAAATTATATCCCACCCCAAGATTAGAGATAAACAGAAAACAACCAACCTTATCACTAGTCTCCTTGCCATGTAAAGTTTTAAATGATAAAGTTATTGTAACCACAAAACACCCCAATCTATCTTATCTCCAACCTACTATCCAATCACAGCTCTATGGCCACCTCCACCATTCATCTTGATGGGTCAAAATCCTAAAAGGTGGGGTTTAAGCCCTGTAAAATATAAATCCACATCTAAAAGTTCCAAATTTATACCAAACCATATCAACTATCATAGACACTTCAGTAAATCCAACCTTTGCCACACCAGGACAATAAAACCTCCTTCAAAGAAATATATCTCATCAACTTACATGACAGGTATCAGCATGCACAACTAAAAAAATCCTTAGGATCTCCAAAGGTATCACCTGACACCCTTCACCAAAAGATGTAGAACCCCACATCAGTACTTCAATCCCCATATCACTATAGAGAGTTCTCAATCCAAAATCCAAACAGCACACCAGCAAGATCCTTACAAATCACTGCACATCCCACCCAACACCAAATCCCAGTTAAAACACCCTTCTAGTAGGCCAAGGGATAGAATTTCTCCCATTTATAGCACTTCATTGAATACACTATTATAACCCCAACTCATGAAAGCCTGATATATTATTAGATCTATCACAGCACCACTAACATATCACCCTGAAGCCATCTCAACTGCCATTACCAACCAAGTCAACCATACTAATAAAGAACTTTGCAACAATAGGGGTTTTCCAAGGCTAAATTTACCTAAGCTATGCATCTACACACCCCAGATGCCAATTTTTAAGGTGCACCATACCAATTACTGGAAGGGCTACAGTTCAACTTGCTTACAGAGGCTTACCCATGCTGTACCAAATATATAAATTTTTATCAACATGCTACCAGTAGCAGCTACCAAGAAGGGAGAAGGAAAATGCTATAGAGCACCTCCTTTTTAAAGAGGAAAGCTGGGCTTACCCCCTGAAACTGATCAATATACTGTAGCCCTAAAGATACAGGTGCCCTATACAAGGTTACATTTATGAGGGTTGGTTTATATTTGAACAGCATGGGTGGAGATCCTGGAGAAGATTTTGGGTACCATTGATGGAAGAGCTGGTATTGATTAATGCCCACTTTGGATGGCATATCAAGCTGGGCCCAGGAAAAATCCACATTCAGGTGAACCTGTTAAATCACCTCCATCTTATCCCTCCCAGAGATCTTAATGCCCTGCCTTCAAGGACAGGAATTTTAAACACATCCCTGTTATAGTGAGAATTTTCTCTTTCAGACCTAAAAAGATAATTGCTAGCAAGTGATTTGTTGGGATTTTTGACCAAGTGATGATGTCAATTTTGATGGAGCTTGTGAAATAGAGTTACAACAGCCCAGGGTCATAAAATAATGATATAAAACCCATATATATGTGATCAACAGTGGACTTCCAACCATTACAACAAGATCACCCAATAATAAGTGCCACCTTGCTGCTTGCTTAGTACATAAAGCGCTGCTACATCACATGGGAAAATCTTCAAGCGGCGCTGTGGCACTTAGCAAATATTATGGGCGCCAAAGTGCAGTCCTAGTTTTATGACAGGCGCCACTGCACCAACTACAAAGTATTCCAGATGCTGCCTTGCAAATATTTTAGTACCAACACACCACTACAACTTTACATCTGGCACCATAGCAGTGCCAGGTTTGAATCCCAGAAATGCAAATCCCCTAATTAGTTATATTTCTAAGCAACAAATTCAAAGTATGTTCAGGATAGAAAGAAGTGATCCCAAAACTACCAAGCCCCCACACCAGCAAGGGCCATCTGTGCTGGGTGAAAAAGTATACATTCTATTGGTTGATATGTGTTAAGTGTCTTACCTAGATTACCAATTGCCCAAAATAGGGGCATGCTAGAATGTCCTAGAAGAAATTGCTAGCATCCCAGGGAGTAACCCCTGAGAAGGTATAATAAGAATCAACCAATTACAATAAAGTGATCATTAATCTGCAAGGTCTTCTGCGTGATCAGAAGCCATCCTTTGAAAATATTTATGTTTCCATTGGTCCTTGCTCTTCTGATACAATACTAATCACACCCTCACATATGACTGTATTCAGGAAAATGCTCAGTGCCCTAAATTCTCTAAAGAGCTGCGTTGCTGTAATGCAAAAAGCGCAACTGGATTATTTTGTCTTTCTGCTTTCATATCTGAGCCAGCCGCTTTAATTTTGTTTTGGGTGGCTCTCATGACTATTTTTAGCTGGTGCCACTTCTGAATTGGCCTGTTGTCTCCAGTTCTCTCTGTTTCTGTAGATTATAAGGTTGAAGAGGATCTGTTGTTGCTTTAAAGACAACAATTAGAGGTGTTGGGAATTTTGACCAAGCAATGATGCCAATTATGATGGAGCTCACAGATTGGGGCTTCTGAAATCAAACCCATAAATTATTAGTATAAAAAACAATGATGCTAATTATGACAGAGCTTGTGGATATGAATTGCAGCTGCCAAATAACATAAATAGGTATTATAAATTATATGCATATTGGATCAGCAGTAGTCTGTTGACCTGAACCTTAAATTAGCCAATGATAAGTGCTGTTGCGGCACTAAATGATACATGATTTGCCATCGCGCCACTTGAGAAAAGACACAGGCAACACCTAGCAACTGGATTAAGCGCCAAACTACTTTTACGTCAAGCACCGCCTTGCCAACTGAAAATGATTGCAAGCGCTGTGGCGCCGCTTTACTTTTACATTAAGTGCTGAGGTGCTGGGTTCAATTTCCCATAATCTCAATTTCCTATATTTATCTTATTAATAAGCATTATGCCTGGAGTATGCCAGGGAAGTAGGAAGTGATCCTGAAGTAACTAACTTATTACATACCAGCAAGGATCACCTGTGCTGGGTGAAGATAAACATATTCTATTGGCTGACATGAAATAAGCGCTAAACCTAGATTAATAATTACCCAAATTAGGGGTGTGTTAGAATGTCCTAGAAGACATTGCTAGCAGCCCAGGGATAACCCTTACAGAAGGTATAAGAAGAATCAAACAATTACAATAAATCTTAATCTTGACTTATCTTTGATATATCTTTAATCTGGTTGATCTTTATCCTATCCTTAAGTGCTTCTGCGCAATCAGAAGCCATTGCTAGACAATAACCATGGTTTCATTCAATCCTGGCTCTTCTGATACAATACCACTCATATTCTCACATATGACTGTATTTGATCAAATTTCCTGTGCCCTATAATTGTAAATAATTGTGGTGCTGTAATGCAACAAGCACAACAGGGGGGTTCAGCTCTAAATTTTATCTTATGAAGAAAATTTTGGGGTTACTGCCTGTCCCCCTTTGCTGACCTTGCAGACCAACTGCAACTGAAGTTCCCTTTTCTTATAATTGAACTGGACCCTTGAAGAGTAAGCCCAAGCTGAAGTTATATGTGATTTCTATTCATATTTTCATTTTAAAATCTCTCTTTGGTTTACATTAACCTTTATCCATTTTTATTCCTTAAAGTATGGTAAGTTGGCAAGTTAATTGTGAAATATTTAAACTTTCAATAGAGTTAGTAAGACAGCAGGCGCCAGGTTTACTGCCCAATTAATTTCAGGGCAAGATGTTTTTCTTCTTCCTTTTTTTAGGTATTTGGAAAGCAAATATCCTAATATTTCTATCCTGCTAGCAGCTAAATATTTTCTTTGAATACCCTCTTCTATGCTGTATGCTTAGGCCTAGTGAATTATATGTCACCATTTGCTACATACTACAAGCTTTTAGCAGGTTTATCAAAAGCGATGATGCAAACAGCTCCCACCTTTGTTTAATTGTTAGCTTTGAGCCCTGACACTTTACATGCCAGCATCTATAATCTTGCACTTATATGGGAAATACATTACAGGGAACTCATTATCAAAGACATAAGAGGTATTTTATCTGGTGCCAATAATTCATATTTCTCCAAGATTTTGATTATGACATGAATAATTCACTCCCATTTATGGATCTGGACTTATAAAGATTAAGTAAATCATGGTACATGTAGTTGTCTTTGCATATCTTTTTTAGGAAATGTAATATATATGTGTGGTTAGGATAGGCTTTTACAACAATGGCATAGTTAGATTCTTTGGACTATAATTGATATTAGCTCATTATTTTGATGTCTGGGAATAGGCCTGGTAATTTACAGGGCCCAGGCATTGAAGGGAACTTCCACCAATATAGTTAATACAGATCTGGGGGTGCCTAATCTGACCAAAACGTATGGAGATCCCACATTGCCCTAGTAGCTAGAAGTATTCCAGCTGCCAGGATTTCTGAGATTTATGGGTTGACTGGCCCATCCTCCTCCTTTTTAAAGAAGTAACAGTTTTGAATCCCCAGGCAGGAATCAAAACTGTACCCACCCACCAGGCAGGAAGAGCAGGCAGCAGGGATTTGCCAACACCTGGATTTGCTTTGAAACACAAAAATCCAGGTGCAGGAATTTTTCCTGCCCTGCCTGCAGCTGCAGGGCCCATTATGGGCCCCAAAAGCTATGCTCAAGCCTTGGGGGGTTTGGTTGGTCCTGAGCAGGATAATTTTAGCTGCCCAGGGCTCCTAGTTCAAGCCCACCCTCCATTTAGTAATTTGGGGTTCCTAATTGGGAACCCCTTTTTTAATCAAGTTTACCAGACTCTAAAATGCCTGTCAAGCCAGTCCAAATATGGTAATAAAATTGGAGATGGCACCATGACACCTACAACCAGCCTTGCTACAACCAATAACCAGCCAAGCCAAGATGGACCACCAAAAAGCCAAACAACTGTTCCTGAAAACCCCAAAAATGACCATGAAGCAGCCAACCAAACAGCTGAACCTGAGATTCCAAGCCTTGCCACACAGTTAGCACCAGAAAAATTCCCAGAGGCACTTGTATTTGAGTAAGTATATAAACCAGAAGCACCTGAAAAAGTTCTGTATTGTCATTCTTACCAAATAAAGTTGTTATGAACCTTTGGTTCACCAATCTGTTTCCCTACATATTTTTGATACTCTTCCATCTTCAATTGTCTAGATAACAGAACTCACCCTCAGGAGTTGAACACCAAGCACCAATTGGAGACCCATAAGCGTTTGATTACTACCGCCCCCTGATGCTCCATTTGGTCCTGTGCATCTTACTGAGTATCCCCAAACCCCTGACCATGATCCCTGGACTTTGGAAGACTTGTAGTGGTATAATTTCTCAGACGCTCCCAAGGATCCCTATCAAATCATCTGCAATGGCAATGAGATCACTATATACTCTTTGATATTCAACAGAAAATATAACAGTCCTACTGCCTACTTGATCCCAATGAAACCACCCCCGACACCCAAACTAACCGTCTCATCCCCTCACACTTCTGATGCCTCTGGCCAGAGTAGTCAATTCTTGGGAGGGCTATATATGACACTCAGTGGATTGATTGAATCTGACTTGCCAGCAACTGGACCATGGGCCATGGCTGGGAAGGCCCTCTTCTACCTGGTAAAGTTAGGTTCCATCATCTGGTGGACCATGCTTGTACCTGCTTCTGATCCTCCCTTTTCTGAAGGGGCATCAAAGTCTTCTTGGTATCCTGAAACTCCTAGCCTAGTAGGTAGAAAAAGCACCACCAGAACTTCATCCATCAACACTGATAAAGCCAAGGGTTGATTTTATTGAAAGATTTGAATAAATCAGAAGCACCTAATAATGGCCCCATCATTTAATTTGATGGTCTAGGACTCAATCAGAATCAGGCAGGACCCAACAAAATTGAGTTTGTAATATTCCATATGGCACACTGTGTTAGCCTTCTGTTCTAAAGAGATTTCTTGGGGTATTTTCCCAATGTGGAAGTGCAAATTGCCACTGGGATATTGACTTATTTTTTTATCTGAGCTTCTAGCTTTATATTTTTTATGTGCTTACCATTATATCAACAAGGCTCCAATGTCTCTATGTTATTTGAAATGACATAATAAATTATAGATCCACAATGAATTGTTATTTCATTCTACCACAGGCATGGATGACTAGATCTAGGGGTTGAAACTTGCAGTCTGGGGAACAGATAGCCTGGCCAAGTAAGAGTTGGAAGTTTCAGAAATTATCCTGATAAGAGGACCTAAATCCCTATATAAAGATCTCTCCTATTATGTAGGAGGGCAGAAATTGTATATGTATTTCAGATAAGAAATTTATAACTCTATTATTATATTACTGCTACTGAGCCTCTCTCACCTATTAAGATCATTCCAAGTACTAGACCCAACTTTCTATACTTGTGGGAACTTCTTGATGACAACTAGCTGCTGGTACTGTGTTCATTGGATTTAAGTATCCCCTTTTTATTAATTCCCCTTGAGCTAAATACCCTAAAACCATCTTACTATATCCCAACTTGATTGATAGCAAGATCTGTTTTCATACAGATCCTTATCCATCAAAAACCAAAGAATAATCATACCAATAAAGAAGTATCTCCCAAGATGCAAAATATTAGCACCAATAAAGGGTAGGCCACAATCATAAAGCTTATAAAAATTGAATATATTTAACCCAGGGGTACACCTTAAATCTCTATGGTATCAAAGGGCTGGGCTGATTATTTTTTAATATGTATATATAGCACTGGTTACATTGGAAAAGTTTGGTGTAGAGCACCATGTACATTAGAATATATATGTTTTTTATTGGATCCAGTAGCTTGTGTAGTTGGTGCAGTCCCTTCAGGAGTACTTTTATCTTTTTATGCATAAAATGCAGGGTCAATCAGAATAAGCTCCCTCAGCCTAATGTCTTCTGAGCAGGTGTTGTGAAATTTCACTCCCAAGGAATTCTGATAATGACTTTGAGGAGTTTTGACTCTTGAAATTTTAGTGATGCCCTCAAATTTGCCTTCTAGTCATCTCACCCTGTGATGTGAGTTATTTGATCCCCAAATCAATCCCTTTCTAAATTTGGGGGCTTTACTGATTCCAATTATTGGGTAACTGTCTTTCCATCACTGTGGCTTATTTAATCTTAATATAATCTTGTGTATTTTATGACTAATAAGACATGTTGTGAACTATATAAGTGTTTTTTTTGTCTTTAATAAACAATAGATTAATTCACATTAATATTTTCTGTTTTAGGAAATGCTAAATAATTTATTTTCAGCTTATCTTGACTCAAAAAATTCCAAGGCACTTGCCCATGATTGTCTTTTCTCTAACAACTATACTTACTGTCTGTTTGAAACATCCCTGTAATATTGCTATGTTATCCTGCCTTTTCATCCTCTAATAGCAAAAGCAATAAAAAATCTGATGCTCACTACTGGGACTTCTAGCTCTATGGCACTGCTTATGTACCCTCTTTTCAGCACATACTGCTTCTTCAGCCCCCTGGTACCCAATCTTCCTTTCTGTGAACAGCTGTATTTTGCGTCTATGGTTAAAGATTCTTCTGATGTTCCTGAAGCTATTAATATGTTCTTCACCACTTATTTGTTAGAAGAAGTCACCAATCAGATCAACTATATTAAACTCATCATCACCAAGCAGTGCCTTGATGGAAATAACACCATCTCTCCCCTGTTGGGGACCCTCATGTCTCCCTTAAGATTCTCTCAGAGTAGGCCATTTTGCTATCTGTCTCTCACATTATGACTGGAAAATTTTGTTTACCCAGTACATTATAAACTACATGATGCAGCTCATAAATCCTACCTTAATACATTATCTGTATCTTATTGATTATCAGTACTGAAAAATTGAGTTCCTACACAAAATTGTGGATGCCAAATGACATCAAATCTTACTTTCTCAATCTTGGGTTAAGATCATTATTGAGCTCATTTTTGGTAGCCAGTACAGCTCCCTTTGATATCAAGAGTTCCTGAATTCTGCAGTTGACAATATTTGCCAAGAAATTCCTTCTTAAAAAGTTTCACACACCAAGGCTTGTGATGGACAAGCAATCAAATGGCAAGAATTTACAGAGGACAATCTGCATCAACATGCCTCTAACTAAAAATATATTGTAGATGGGATCACTTTTCTGGCTGAAAATACTAACCCATGCTTCCAGAAGACTGTTTAAACCTTTAATACAACATAAAATCCAGTTAATGTCATGATTGAACAGGAACATACTTCTATTAATCAGCAATTTTATAGAGTAGAAGAGGATATTAATTATATGACTAGAAATATGACAGATCCTCTTATTCCTTCTGATCAATGTGATGGGAGTTGTAAAGAAATTCACATAATATAAAAATGTGGTTGAAAAGCTTGTGGTGCTACCCTGATGCTACACCTTCTCCTTTTCTCCTTCTTTTTCCTTCTCCTGATCCTTGCATTGCAATGCTACATGAAGAGATAGCTCAACTACACACATTGATAGCTGAGTTAAAGCTTGATCAGGTTATCTATTTTATACATCAGCCTGGACCCAAAGAAGGTTTCTGTCCTTTTCTCTCTGATCAGGAACAAATATAATGTGGTTTGAAACTTGACCAGTTGAGAAAGGATGTTAAATTACTCCCAGAAATAAAAATCATTTTAAAAAACTGTCCTCCAACATCAAATCCTTGGAAGATGAAATTGAAAAATTAGCTAGTTGGACTTCTTTCAACAATGTGGTAGCCCAGGGCTAGTAACAAGATATAGAGAATATTCATAGAAATAAGGTTTCTCTATCTTATTGGTTTGCTAAAGCTGCTGCTAATTTTCTCAAAAATTCAAAGTCCACTAATCTTGCTGATGTTCAACAGACACTGTTGACAAACCTCTGATGCTCAGAATTTTACCAAATAAGGATATATGAAGATAATTTTTGTGGCCTTCTTGTTAATCAACTTTCCTCAGAAAAGACACCCACTGAGCTCAAAGCAGACCTATATTTTCTCAATGAAATTATTAGCTGCTCACTAATGGGTTCAAACATTATTTCCATCAAAAGTTTAATCCTGAAGAATCAAATATTTCTGCATTACTATCTGTGTATGAGACTATTATGAGAACAATACAATGAATTAAAACAAGAATATATATACTTGTCTTACCCCTGCTGTGCAAGAAGCCTTATTAATCAAGCTATCCTCTATTAATACCTAGTCTGATATTATAGATCTTCTTATACAGTAGTTTTAAAAGTTATGGCAACAACCAAAAATACTTCAGATTTAAACAAAATGATTTCAGATTTGAACAAAATCCAAGTTGCGCAAGATCCAGGATTCAATTAATTTATAAAATTTCAGTTAATAAATGAACTGTTAAACAAAAAACAAAATTTCACTAGCCTATTATAAAAAATTATATCAAACATCAAGCAGTGTAGTTCAAACCACAAACAAAATGAACTGGTGCAACAAGTGAAATGGATGGATGCTGTTCTGGAGTATATTATAATCCAATCAGTATTCATATGAGGCACTGAAAGAAGGACTAAAATGAAACAAAATTTGAGCAATCTAGAAGTGAGATTCCACAAGCACAAAACAAAATGAAATCACACAAGATGTGTAGTATGAGCAGCCTAAAATAGAAAAATAACAGTTTAACAGACAATCAACAGCTATCCAATTTAGGAACAGAGGCATTTTATTCATTTTCATGGATCCTGATTTGTATGGAAGGGTTTTGAGAACCTTCCAAATATGGACTCAAGATTATAATAAAAATAAATCATTAAATTTTAAAATTTCTACTTTTAGTGATTTTATCCTAGGTTTCTTTTCAATATGGTTTTCAACAGCAACATATTCAACGGCGCCAGCAGCCAAGCCAGCTTCAATGGAGATGAGGCTCAGGGCGTGGAGGCACCTGTTTATACCCAAGCCTTTGAGGCAGGTAACAAGAAAGCTGACCTGTTACTGACCCCCAACCCATATGGCTTTGACTTGTTTGAGAGTCACTTAGTGTCTAGCTCTGCCCCTCCTCCCGTACCCACCCCCAAACAAGCTGCCCATCAACCAACCAATTAGGATAGCAACCTTGATTTGGAACAACTTCCTGCCAATAGCCAACCTGCCCCCCTATAGCCAATCAAGCTTCAGCTCCCATGGCCCAGCGCCCCAAACAACAAATCATCACCGCCCAAATTCTCCAGGAAATTGTGGCACTAAACCTACAAGGTCTGTCATAACCAGATTGCTGCCCAGTTGCAATTCACCCAAGCCACAATAATGCAGAAATTCAATAACTTAATGAATAAGGAGAATCTGATCAGGAAAGCCAAGAAGCCAAAGAAGGTCCCTGAGTCCCAAATCAATGAGGCATACCCAATAATGCTTGACCTCCTCCAACAGGACCCCAAGCTTCCCCTAACCCAGTCCCAGAAACAGCTTGCGCACCATAACATATGGGTCTCTGAGTGCATGGTGCAGCTCTGGATGCACAGAAAGGTGGCTTTCATACAGATTCTTACCAATTTTGCCGGCAACCAATGGGATGGCGCTGGGAATTCCCCATATGATCTAGACATTAAATCAACCCTGGTCCAATGCTTACTAGTTTATCAGATGACATCATGTTTATCTCCTACTACAAGTTATTGATTGCGTTTGACAATTTTGGTGAGCAAGGAAAAGCCGCTGCCAAGAATAGAAGGAAGAAGGTCAAGAAGGTCTCATTCATTGGTGCATTTCTGGCTGTTTTAGCCAAGGGTTTTATCTACTATCAGGCAAACCCAGATTTCACCAATGGCTACAAGTACAGCCACATCCTTGGTGGATTACTTGACTCCTGGGATGACTCAAATTCAAAGCATTGGGTTTTCTTGAGCCACCAGATGGAGGGTAGCTCCACTGCCCTTGAGGCCATCAAGCAACACGGGAACCAGGCTTCTGTGTACCCAGCTGGCCACACAGACATCCATCTGGCAGATGTCGTCTTCTTTAACTTTGGAGATACACTCCAGGAGCGCCGCCCTCAGGCTTTCAACAACCTCTATCTTGGGGTCCTTGACCACAATTTTCTCTTTGGCTGCCAAATGGTGGCTGACTTGTTTGCCCAAATTGTCTTCCATGTGAGCATGGGCAACCAATCACGGAAGGACAAGCGCCTCCAACCTTGTGCCACTGCCACCTATCAGCCCATCCAGCCAATGACTGATGAGTAATACAACGAGTGTTATATGGCAGCCATCACATGAAGTCCTCTTGCCTCCACCCCTGTCACCAACACCCCTCACCCCTCACTTGCAAGCCCAACCCACCCAATCCCAGACCCCCCAGGCCAGTACCACCTCTACGTCTTCCTTCCCACGCTATTCTGCCTACTAGGCATCACTCTTACCCGCCTCAATAAACCCCCTGTTGCCAAAC
This sequence comes from Entomophthora muscae, assembly GCA_014839935.2. Taxonomy (NCBI): domain Eukaryota; kingdom Fungi; phylum Entomophthoromycota; class Entomophthoromycetes; order Entomophthorales; family Entomophthoraceae; genus Entomophthora; species Entomophthora muscae. The sequence goes on from QTSX02004294.1 coordinate 31,958, forward strand.
ATTTTCTATTTATATTATCTTTATTTTGAATTTAAATTGTTCATGTTCTCTTTGTTTATAGTTGGTTTTATTCTTTATGTTCAGCTTATTTCTATAAAATCATATATTTACTATGCCATGTATCTAGATCAGAACACAGTTATTTTTAGTACCCAAACACAGCCCCTTGTGAAAATATTAACAAAAATTTGGTGATCAGCTAAATTTAAATTAGAAAATTATAGGTTAACTGTTTTTAGATTAAGTTATTACTGATCCAAATTCAAAACCTTAATGATAAACTTTAAGCCAATTAGGAGCCAAGTGATAAAGTGATTGTTTTGACATAAAGGGTCATTCAATAATTCTTTGATGCATGTGCGCTAATTAATATGATTGGCTGGATCTTTTGCTATTGTACAACATTGCCGCTGTGGCAAGTTGTTGGTGGACTAGTGCCCAATCAGCTGCTGGGTTAGCACTAGTCCACCAACAACTTGCCACAGTGGCAATGGCGTACAATAGCAAAAGATCCAGCCAATCATATTAATTAGCACACATGCATCAAAGAATTATTGAATGACCCTTTATGTCACAACAATCACTTTATCACTTGGCTCCTGATTGGCTTAAAGTTTATCATTAAGGTTTTGAATTTGGATCAGTAACAACTTAATCTAAAAACAGTTAACCTATAATTTTCTAATTCAAATTTAGCTGATCACCAAATTTTTGTTAATATTTTCACAAGGGGCTGTGCAAAGCGCCAAAAATAATATGGTAATTAAGGAAACAATGCCAACACAAAGCAAACAACACATATTAAGATGAGCGTAAAACATATACACAATGGGTAAAAAGATGGGATAATGTAGTAAATGGAAAAAAAAGGAATAAACAAAGAGGCAACAGTATCAAAATAATACAGAACTTATTGGGGAGAAAGCTATAAAAACATATGAAAAGGTTAGTAAAAAAAATGAGAGAATTGGAGAAGATTTTGAAGGACCTCAACTTGACAATTGCCAAAATTAAAGGCATTGACTGCAAGGTCAAGGCAAAAGTCAAGGCTGCTGTCCTTACAGGGGAAAAAATTGAAAAGGTGTCCGCCAAGGCACTCATGGCCAAGATGCCAGACACCCCCAAAACAACAATTGAACGGCTTTTAAATTTCCAGAAGCAGGTTGTGGAAGGCCTTCAATTCAAGTCCTTTGCCCTCTCTGCGCCGTCCATCTGGGTCAACGTCCCTGAGATGTATGAACATCTTAAACCTGCAAAGCACGCAAGAACTGTGGACACTGAATTGCCAGCACAATTACTTGCACCAAGAATGGCAAAGCCTGCTAAAGCTGCCGGCAAGGAGGAAACCCGCAAAGGTAATCTAAAAAAATAAAATTAATAAATTTTTTTAAAATACTTACCTTTTTTAGAGAACATTGATGGTGAAATCTGCTGGGTCCTGGTTCCTTTTGTCCCCCCACCTTCTATGCCAACTATGCTAATCATGTGGCAAGGCAGCTTTTCCTGTCCCCCCTGTCTTGCAGGAGCTTGAAGACAGGATCCATGGTACATTCCCAATGTCCAGGGAGGCATTGGCTGGGCTTTTGCATGGTGAGGGGGCATCCGAGTGAGCAGTTACTGCCTACAAAGATGCCCAACTGGTCCGCCTGGATCCAGTTAACCTCAGTGGAGTTTACTGTGTAAACTCCATTGAGCTTGTTTGGGATGTCCTGGCAACGCTCCCATTCAAGAATATACCAGAGATGGGCTGGGCTCATGCGGCTTCTTGCTTCTGCTTCCCGGTGGAGCATACCATCTCTTACCTGTTGGAGAACTTTGGGCGCGCGGTGTTGAAATTGGCTGTTGCAGACGCAACAGCCGTAAAGAAGACAAAAATCCTCCTGGCAGACTTCAGGCTGGCCTGGAGTGCCAAAGAGACAGGGGTCCCTGCAGCTATGGAGCTGACCTTTGCCAAAACCAAGCACAAGAAGAAGATTAGCGACGTATACAACAAATTGTGCAAGTTTACAGAAGCCTTTTCTGGACAAAGGCTTCACTTTTTTATTTACCTGGGGTTCCTATTCTACTTTGAGATGGGCACATCTGTAGAGGACCTAGACAGGGTCCTTCTTGGGGTTGATGAGGCCAGGCTTTCACTGGACGGGAAGAAGGTCCCCCCTGGATACAACTCAGTTGATCATGTCATCCAGGACACCTTGGTCCTGGCTGGCATCTTCAAGTTTGCAGCCTTGCCAGAAAAGCTGCTCCTCTATTTTCACCTCACCATCCTTCCTTTTACCAGCAGGTGCAAATACTTTAATACAGGTGTATCCACCATCCACAGTGTGGCAGTGGAGGTTGTGCGCCACCTCCATTGCAGGGTGGGTACATACCGCCAAACCCATTATAGGCACACTTAATATTTATCTCTATAAATAAATATATTTATACTCTACTATATTTTTATATTATAAATAATTTTTCAAATAATATTTTAGCAAACAAGATTTGCAAAATATATTGCAGAAATGAGTTTCATAAAATTATAAAATAATACAGTAATAAAATAAATTTCAACTTTACAATTTACGTTTAATTTTTATAGGACTATTTTATATTTATTTGACAAAAGTGATATAAATATATTTGTGTAATCCAGTATCAAGCGTTTGGGATAACCTCAGATGACATATTAAATAATATATAACAAAATAAATAAATTACTTACATCTATTGATGGTCCTTCTGAATGTGATTGCGGGCATGGAACCATCTAAATATAAAATGATAATCAATAAATCCTTAATAGTAAATTAGAGAATATAAAAAAGTTGGACACACTAAGCCTTTAATTGATTGGCTGTTTAGCTAGGCATGTGGGGATAAACAAATCAGTGTGGCCATAGAATTTGGCCACAGTCTCAGCTGGGAGGGTATGGATCCCGGCCTGCAGCAAATCAAACAGGTCTTTGGTCCCTGTTGGGGTTCCTTGCTTGACAACTTGCTTGAGCCACCCAAAGACTTCCTCAATGGGATTTAGGAAGGGCAAATAGGCAGGGAGGAAGAGAAGGCACAAATTTGCTGTGACCAATTGCTGGGGGCCCACTGCAATGCTTGTGTCAATCATTGGGAATTCCTCAAGAATATCAGCCACCTTGTGGAGACCAACATTGTCCAATACAATTACGTTGGTGAAGCCCAGGCTTGTGCACCTCAGGTGCTCCTGGACCAATTGGAGGAATGACAAGAAGGTACAGCTGTTGTGAGAACCCAATATCATTTGATAAAGCTCAATCCCCTTTGGACCAAGGAGAGCCACCATTGAGTATGCTGTGGCGCGGACTGCAGCACACCAAGCCATCCCGTCATTGGAGCCTTTGAGGACATAGCCATATGCATTGCACATAGACGAGGCAAATGCTGATTTGTCAATATAGTAAAATTTAAACGTCCCCTTGGCTTTGAGGGCAGTGTATGCCTTTGCGTAGTTTTTCCGGGTCTCAATGTTGGTTGGGCTATTCCAATTGTACAGAGATACCCCAAGCTTTTTCCAGAAAAAGCGCATCCCCTTTAGCAGATGATAGCAAAAGGAAATTGAGGCCTCAACCCCAAAAGGTGACTTGACTATTGCCTGTATATTTGCTAATTAAAGATGGCAGTCCCAGGTAATCCACTGGCGGATTGCTCATTTGTGCTCCTTGGTGAGCATGGTGGAAACACACATGGATTTCTCCGCAACAAGGACTTGACCTGTGTTAATGAACTTGTTGAAGGTCTTGGAGGCATACTTGGGATACACTCCAACAAGTGCTGGGACCACCTTGTAATTGCCCAATTCACGCATTAGCTTAAGCAGGATGATGCGTTTAATATCAGGGATGAACTTCTGGGCGGGCTTAGAGGGAGTAGTTGAATTGGGATCTTGCTCAAGGACTGGCTTGCAAGGCATGGGTACCTTGTTGTAGAAAACTGCAACTTTCTTTAGCACCAACTGTCCCTCATCAGTTATGAAGAACTCAGGCTCCTTGTCCTCTTCCTGATTACCATCACTGACATAGGGCTCATAGCAGGTATCAAGTGCAGGCTTCACCTTCTCAATCATGGCTGATAGGACCGACTCTTGCCAGTACACAACTTTGAACACATATAAAGTAATTTCTACCTCCTTGTTTCTAACTTTCTTTGTAGTGGTAACCTTGGTGGGCTTCCAGGTCAGCTTGGGGACCCAAGGGTTGATGCTCCACACCCTAGCAGCTTGTGCTCCTTGAACCAGCTGTGTCAGTGCAGCGTCACTATGGAACTCTCCTCTCCTGTCTCCTCCTTGAGTAGGTACTTGGATTGCACTAACTCTATTCTTTGACCCGCAGGTGTGAGAGAGGGGGGCTAAACTAACTGAGTTTGGCTCTCATCCCGGCAAAACAAACCACCAGGATGCCGCCCAGTGGAGAACTGGGACAGCTGCTCAAAGGGGGGACCATAGAGAGGACCCAGGGGACAGCTGAGGGAAATACACATTCAATCCCATCAGCACTAGGCCAGAAAGCAATCAGGGAGTACAGGTGGGAGTGGGAGGGGGAATCACAAGGTACCTGGAAAGGTGCCAAGTTGCTCTTCTCTAGGCCAAGTGGGGTGTGTGCTAACGTTTCCTTACCCACAAGAACAGGCAGGGCATGGTCAACAACCTCCAATCCCAGGTTGTTGCAAGTCAGGCTCTTGACTACAGCCTCTCCAGAGAACAGGAGACCACTGGGGAGATTCAAGAGAGTGTAAGGATCTTTGCCCACAAGCCGCGCATAAGAGGAGATCTTTAACCACAAATCAGGTGAGGTCAACCACAGAAGCAACAGGAACGGAGCCAAGGAAAATACCACAAACTTCAGCACTGGGAGTATCATGGTTGAATTCTCCACAAAATTTGGGTAAGATGAGTGGGTTTGATTTGGGCTAAAACAATAAAATTTTGCCCAGCAGGAGGACCCACAGGCAAGAGAATAGACAGGAGGTAATAGAGGGGCTTTGGAGAGCTTGGCAGTGTACTCAGGCGTCTTTAAAGTGAACAGAAACAAAAGCAAGTTTGAAATTAAAGAATTTATAGAGAAAATCAAAGTAAAAATAGATTTTTATATTGAATTTAGCTAAAAACTTAGAGTTCAAGCGTAGACTTTGAGAGTGAAATCAAAAACAATAACAACTATACGCTAGAGTCTGTTTTGAAGATCCCAGAAGAGGGGCAGAGTTTGAAGCAGGTAGGTCAAAGGTAAGGAGTAATAGAATCACTAAAACTTTTACTATAGATTGTAGGGAACTCAAAACAGAGATCCCAACTAGAACTATAATTTTTAAAAATTTAGTGCAACAGAAGCCAAACTTTTATGAATTGAAAAATTGACAAGCAGGGGACTAAAAGTCCCCTGGCATTTTTAAAAGGGGTGATTTGGCAGGCAGTAATCACATGACCTCAAGTGTTGTATCTAATTTGCCAAGGGAGAAAATTTGCTAGCCAGGGCCAGGGGGACTGGAGGGTTTCAAGGTAATTTCTGCAGCTCCACCTGATTGGCTGGAAGGCTTCCCAACCATTTCAGATTTAGTTGACTTTGTGGCCATTGATGTGTTGTCTTTTGATTGGGCGTTCCTGATTGTTTTTAAAAGAGGGCAACACCATGCCAACAAATAGTCCAAATTAATCAGTGTTTCTTCCCAGGCTGGGACAACCAGAGCCAGGGGATCCACAGGGTAGGCCAGAACAAATATCTCATCAACAGTATGAGCTAAATCTCCTAGAGAATTAAGTGGCTTGGCTATAATTTTTGGGCCTTTTTTGGTGTGGCGGGAAAAACGGTTTTGTCCAAGGTCAAAGGTGGCAGTGGATTTACAGCAGGGGCAACCACAACTGCGGTGCACAACAGGTGCATTGGTACTCTGGTGTTGTATCCCTTCCAATTTAAAATTTAATAAAATATTAAATAAATTTCAATTAAGTTACTCTCCAATTTTATTTTTTGCTTTTATCTGAATATGGATATTTAATTAGAGTTTTTCTCACCCAATATCCCAATTATAGATTTTTTATTTCTTAATTAGTTGTTTCTGGTTTACAAAACCCATTTTAGAATACCCAAAATAATTTCCACCCATTTTCCCATATTTTACGCCAAATTAAGCACCCAACACAATATTTTTAAAATTTATGTTTCAGATCTTGTGTCTTATTTTAGATACCTTGGTATCATTCTTGATTACAATCCATTGCACACACTGAGTGAGTGATTTTGTTTACATAGTGAGTTGACATTATGTTTTTTTTTGGATTGAGTTTTGACTCACCTTGCTTGGGTGTATTTTGTCATCAATTCACATAGTAAACATATGTACACCAAAAGTCAACTCACACCATTTTTTTTGTGAATCAATGTATTTTGGATTGTATTTTGAATAGTTTTGCTTTGTGCGTGAGCCCTTTGTTGCTGTGTTGACTCATTTTGCCCATTAACACCAATAAATCCTGTTAACAGATTGTATATTTTTACCTGAAAGTTGGATTTTGCTTAAATCTGAAATCATTTTGTTTAAATCTGAAGTATTTTTGGTTGTTGACATAGCTTTTAAAACTACTATATCAAACTTTTATAAAGAACTTACCTTGAATGTCAAGAGATATGTTTTACTTCATTAAAAGTAAAAAAATAAAACTGAGTAAATTTGCATATTGAATCTACATAAAACTCCAGAAGTTGATGACCAATCAACAAATTATCATTAAAGCTGCCTTTTATGCTTATGATCAAGCGTTCAAGCCAAATAATCTGTTCTGCCTCAACTTTCAGGACTAAAGGGCTTCTATGTATAGCATGAAGAATATTGATAAAAACTAAAAGTACATATTACTAGTAAACTCTGGGTTTGTTATGTGCCATCAAGGTGGATTCTCTTCTAATTCTTCCACAAGAACTAATGTCTTTGCTTTGAAAGCCAGACATGGTAGCCTACTTAAACAAAAGGGTTATCACAACTGCTGACAGCAAAGCCATCAATCATTTATCTGCACTGATTCTACTATATCTGTCACTAAACCCTCTTAAAAGAAGGAATAAACAAAGATGGAGTTGAAAGAGAATTGAGAATAGAGACTGGAGATCTTCATGCTGATCTATCCCAAATGTCTGATTTGTCTCCCATTACAGCTTATCTAACATCTATCACCTTTATTATGCCATCTCCAGTGACTCTGAGCTGCCCAATATAGACTCCAATGAGAACAGATGTGATAATTATGATATTTTGTCCTAGCTGTAACTCACATAGTAAAAATGCCTTACAAACTACATTATGAAATGACTCACATAACAGGAACACTGAATTCTATATCTTACCCTTCTGAAATAGTTGCTTGTTGTTGCAGATCCTGAATGGATTAGACAAAAATTTGTCCATCTAGGGATTAAGCAATGGAACAATTGCGCGGTTGCGCTATTGCATCCTGATTCTACTAGTGATAAAGACGTTTAAAGCACCCCTAAAACAGGTGTTCAATTTTCCTTTTGAACACGCACAAGGCACAGGCTTCACTTCCAGGATTATAAATAGAACAACAAAGTTATTTATATCTACCTCCCTAAGGAAAGCCACAAGAAAGCAGTTGTTCTCTTGCACAAGACTTTTAGCTGTGTCAACCCACTCTCCTCCATTTGGGAAGTTATTCTGTCTGTGCCTCCCTGCCTCTGGTGGCAATTCCCCTGCCTCACACTATATAAGTGCAATAATATCTAAATAAATACCAGTTTTGTCTATACACCTTATTGTTCTTCTGTCCTTCATAGGCTGCCACTATACCATCAACAGGTATAGTATTAAGAATTAAGGTCACTGACTAACTGTTTGTAGAAACTAGCAACCCTTTGCTGCAACTTTTACAACATTGTTGCTCATGTCTTACAACACCAAAAGCCCCCACCCCTGCGGTCCTTTCAATGAGGAGGGAGAAATGCCCCTGGCCCAGTCTCCTGCCACTGCTTCTCCTTACCACCAGGCACCGGCCTTTACTGCTGCTAATGCCCATGCTGGGGAAAGAGCAGGCGCTCCCTATGGCCTGCCCAACCTAATCCAATTCATGCCAGAACATCAACGCCCCCAAGCTATTGTTTTTGGTCAACCACTTCTCCTACAAGCCCCTGCCCCCTTGGGGATGGACACCAACTCTTCACCTTCCAAGGACGCCATCTGTAATGCCATACACGCTATGAATGCTGGTGCTGCTGGAAACGGTTTTTGCTCTGAACACCTGGCCATTCAGCAGCCTTCTGCTGAAAACGCCTTGGGTTGCTTTCAGAATCTCTCCCAGTTCAACCCTGACCAGCTCTGCTGTGACCTCCGTACTATTGAACATATCAAGGACTACCTACACCAATTTGCCCATTCTGCCTTATGCCACAACCAAATGCACCTGGGCCGCATCCAAAGCCTAGTGCATGACCAGGGAATTCTGGTATCTAACCAACAGACATTCCTCCAGGTTCTGTACTCTGAGCTTGGCAATACTTTCACCACTGTCAATCAGTATCTTGCCAAAGTCACCAACACCCAGAACACCATGCTCTACTGGGTCAATGTCATTGAAGCGGGTATAGCTAAGCTAGTTCCAGTGCATGTGGTACAGACCCTCACCCATCAGGGTGTAGACGCCAATTGATTAGTGTAGTTACAAACCACGTGCTGGAGACTGGCCCCATGGTTCAAAGCCTGACTCATGAGATGGAAGTCTTAGCCTGCCACCTTGCCACCATCCCCTTGTTCACCCCCACTTCTGCCGTCACTGAAAACTCCCCTTCCAGCACCCTTCTTGGTCGAGACATCCTTGAGCTCTTTGATCACTACAAGAAGATACAGATGGAATTGGTCCAGCAGAGTGCTGATATTGCCTTCCTGTTTGATGGCTACCACACTGTGTCAGAACTTAAAGATAGTCTCAAACCTTGCCAATCACATGACAGAGCCAACAGCCAGACCCAAGTCAGGAAGGACAAGGAAGTAATAGCCTTGCTCCAAGCTGAACTTACCACCCACAAAAAGCGCATCACCTCTCTGGAAGATGAATTGGATATCACCTGTCAGGAGAACAAGGTCTACCAAGATGAGCTGGACAAGCAACAACTTCTCCTGGACGCCTTCCAGAGCTAATTGGATAGGATGGATAGTAAAATTATGGCCAATAACTTACAGGCTATGTCCATCAACTCCAAGAGTCACCACAGTCCACTGAGGTCCTCTAGCCCTGAGTTCTATCATAGCTACAAAAGCAATGAGGACCACGCTTGGTCTGCTCCTAACGCTGTACAAGTATTAGAGCCAGTACTGGAGTCTGAGGATGACGGCCTGGCCACCCCTGAAGCTTCTGAAGCTGCTCAAAACAGAGGTGAAAGCAAAGCCCAGTGAGAGGAAAATTGTTGCCGCGCCTCTGAGGCTAGGTTTGCTGCCTCCACTCTTAGTTGTTCCTGTCTCACCCGCTCTCCAGTGAGGATCACACCTGCTCCCCTCCAATATGGCTCCAACAACTTCAAGCCCGTCAATCTACCCAAGTTTGACCGCAAGAGCAATGTGGCCATGTTCTTTTGTCTGTACCAGAACTCCATGTATGGAACAGACAATGCCATGAGGGACTCCACAATCATCAACTGTCTGGATGCTGAGACTCAAACCATTATCTTGCCACGTCTCCCTGAGAATGGCTGGACTTTTGCCAACGTCTCCAGAGCCTTGAAAGAAGAGTTTGATAGCCAAGAAGCACTCCTTGGTTGTAAGATGAACTTTGCTGACACCAAGTTAAAGGTGGGGGTAACCCTAGAAGACTTCACTTCTAGGTTCTACCTTGAAGCTCAAACTCTGTTGTCTATGAGTGAAGTGCAGTTTATTGATGTGCAGTCAGCACTCCTTAATGCTGTACATGTCAACTGGGAACTATCTCTGGCCCTTAAGTCAGGAATTTACAACGCTCACACTGTACCAGATCTGATCTGCCTCCTACACACCTACAAGGAGGAGTTCAAAGTCCCTCTTCCTGAAGGCCACCCTTGAAAGCAATCTGAGCATAGACCCCACATGGCTGTTGAGATGCCCAAGCCTTCCAGCAAGGTTAGGCATGCTCCAGTCAACAATGGCCCCTGTACTTGCTTCAAATGTGGTATGGCTGGCCACTTCTATTGGGAATGTAGGAATCCACGCCAAAAGATTCATCATGTAGGCATGGAGGACACTGAGGAGGACTACACCAAGGACGCTGATATTGAGGAGGACATTGAGGAACAGTCAAAAAACTACTAAGCAGCCAGGACAAGGAGAAATCCTTGGTTGCCTTTGTAATTTTGACACCCTCCTTTCCCCCCATACCACTGCCCCCTAGCAAACCAGATCAGAGGCCTGCTGCCTTATCATCCTCTGGGACCAATCCTAAGGATGAAATCTCTCTGATTGACTTCAACTCCCAACCAATACATGAAGATGTGGAGCCTGACAGAGTTCAAGAGGACCTCCTCCATTGAGTCCTTACTGTTAACATGCAAACTCATTAGACTACACTTCACCCTGAGGTGGTTATCCCCCAAATAGCTCAGAGAACAGTATCCCTACCCTATGCTGAAAAACTGGCTCAACCAGGCATTGAAGTCACTCATGAGGAGGACAGTGCTAAAAAACTGGCCAAGCTGCTCTGCACAGTAAATGTCTCAGCACCGCTAGAATCTCTCAAGAAAGTAAGCCCAGCTGTGGGAGCTGCCATGGCTATCTTCCTGGAGAAGTTCAAGGGACTAAGCGTACACCAGGTCTCAAAGATTGTGGAGATCAGAGAGGACCACCAGGATTGCACCTGTATCAGCCTGGTAGTAAACAAGACTCATGTCCAGGCCATACTGGATACTAGTGCTCCTGGAAACATTATATCCTCTTGGCTGGTTAAGAAGCTTAAGCTGGCATCGGACTTGGCCTACCATGAAGAGTTTAGTACTGCTGGGCCACTGACCACTAGAGCAAAAGGAGCCTACTCTTATCTCCCTCTTTGCTTTGGGAAGCTAATGGTCACTGCTCCTGCTATAGTCCTGGAAAACAACAGCTATGATATTCTTATTGAGACTAGCTTCATGGTTCAGTATGGCACTATGACTAACCATGAAGACCATACATTTGGAATATTGGGCCATTCCATACCTTGTTCTATCATGGTGATTGCCTGTCTGACTTTCCCTTACAACGTCTGCACTACATCAATCTGGAGTACGCTGACAGAAAGCTTCCAGTTGCTTATACACTGCGTAGTAAGAAGGTCAAGGTGTTACCTCTCTCAATTGGGGAAGCCAAGGGTATCCCAGTCTACGCCTCCTGTAATTTGACTATCCCATCTGGCGCCCAGGTGATCCACAATACAGGCCTCTTGCTGGCTCTAACAGCTGGCGCTCATGGAGAAATCTTTGGCATCCCTAATGCCTCCAGACTAAAACCATGGGTTGCACCAGGCATCCTCATGCCAAGTGAGAAGGAGGTACTCATACTCTTGGCCAACACGAGTTGTGAAGCTATGATTGTCTCCAAACACCAACTTCTGGCTTATATACAACTGGAAGAGCATGACAACCTGCAGGAGACTTCCCCCTTTGTGGACTTCTCTGAGTTGGGTCTACCCTGTGAGCAACCACTGGTGCTATTGGTCATAAGCCGCAACTCTCTATCCGGCCTCTCTGAAGAGCAGAAGGATCAAGCTATGGATCTCTTTGCCCAGTATAAAGATTTGTTTGCCAAGGATGAGTATGACCTGGGCAAGGCTGCAGATGTTCCTCATCATATTAACACCCAATGTAGTCCACTTATCCGCTCCAGATTTATACAGCACAGTCAAGCCAATCATGCCATGGCTAAGAAAGAGCTTCAGAAGCTATTGGGATCTGGCTTACTGGTCCCAGTAAAAGCCCTTGGGCTTCCCCTCTCCTGATTGTCAAAAAGAAGAATGGCAGCAACCATGTGATGATTGACTACTGTCAACTGAATGCTGTTACCAAGAATGATTCATATCCACTCCCTTGTATTGACAATACCTTGGACCAACTAGGTGGCGCCAAGTTCTTCAGTGCCATGGAACTTATCAGTGGTTACTAGCAGATTGACCTACCCCCTGCTGATCAAGAAAAATGTGCAATTATCACTGACCAAGGGCTATTTCAACCCACAAGGATGCCTTAAGGTCTTTCCAATGCCCCAGCTACCTTTCAATGGGCTATAGATGCAGTGATGGGCAACCTCAAACTCACCAGTGTCTTGGTCTACCTGGATGACATTAATGTGTTCTCCCAAACTTTTAATGATCACCTACAACACTTGGAGGAAGTCTTCCAGAGGTTACTTGCAGCCAATCTCAAGCTCAAGCCACGCAATTGCAACTTCTTCAAGGAGCACTTTGAGTTCCTGGGGTTCATCATTAGCCAAGATGGACTCCGCCCTGTACCTCTAAAGGTGGAAGCCATTGAGAAAATGCAGATCCCAGCCAATAAGCAGGACGTTCAGGTCTTCCTGGGGATGATTGGGTACTACTGCCACTTCATCCCCAACTTTGCATCCCTGGGTGACCCCCTTTTTCAGCTTCTCTGAGCTGATAAGGAATTCTTCTGGAGCCCAGCGTGCCAATCTGCCTTCAATGCTCTCAAAGGAACACTGACTGCAGCCCCTGTGCTGGCCTACCCTGACTTTGCCAAGCTGTTTGTGGTTCATACAGATACTAGTCTGACAGCAATTAGAGGTGTTCTCTCTCAACTGGACTCTGAAGGACTTGAAAACCCTGTTAGATACTGCTCACATACGCTTAATGTTCACAAGAGGAACTACACTGTCACTGAACAAGAGTGTCTGGCTGTGGTATACTCCTACCAACAGTTCAGAGTCTATCTCCATGGGGCATATTTCACAGTTGTAACAGACCATGCCTCCTTGCAATGGCTGAAGACCCTCAAGGACCCCAAAGGACGTCTGGCGCGTTGGGCCATTAAACTTCAGGCTTATGACTACGAGATTATTCATTGAGCCAGGGCAGCCCACCAGAATGCTGACTGTCTCTCCTGCCTTCCCACTGTTGCCTTAGTATCCCCCATGACTGACATTCTCTATGACAAGCTTATGAAGGATCCTTCTTTGTGGAGAGAGGAGCCAGTAGAGATACAGAGGGCTCTCAAGAAGTTAGCTGTGGATACCAAGGTCTCTAAGGGACAACTCCTGAAGCTTTGTGGGGACTCTTGGCTACCCTACATACGCCCATCCCTACACATGGACTCAGTGGTTGCCGCTCACAAGACTACTGGCCATGGTGGCATACAGAAGATGTTAGCTCTGCTACAGCAGCACTGCTTCTGGGAAGGGATGCACACTGACGTAGTGGATACACTAGCCAACTGTCATGACTGCAACATTGAGAAGCCTAAGGTTGCCAAGTTTCAACACAGACTGGTACGTCCTGGGTTTTCCTTCCACACTGTAGCCATTGACGTAGTGGCTCCCCTGCCAGCTACCAACAGTTGCAACAAGTTCATCATTGTGGCAGTTGATCATCTGACTAATGGTTAGAGGCCAAGGCAATTCCCAACCAATCTGCACTGGTGACATCCATGTTCATCCTGGAGAATATCATATAAAAACATGGTTGCCCCCAGATCCTGCTGACAGACAATGGTACCAACTTCACCAGTTATATCATCCCCCGCCTCAACTAACTGATGGGAATTTGTGCAACACTATCCACTCCTTATCACCCACAGACAAATGGCATGGTAGAGCGCACTAATGGGAGCCTGGTCCAGATACTCTGGAAGCTCAGTCACCAACATGAGACTGAATGGGATACTTTTCTGCCTGCGGCCACCTTTGCATACAAAATTGGGTACCGTTGGGCCACTGGCAAGCCGCCCTTCCAACTGCTCTATGGCTGGCAACCAGGACTTCCCTCTTTACTATATTCCTTGGTAAAGCCCAGCCTGGCTGTGTCCCCAGAGGCGTACCTCAACAAGCTGGTTCAAACCCTTATTTGCTTGCAATCAGAGGCCTACACTGTAAACTTAAACCATAAGTTGCAGGACCTAGAACAAGCTGCATCCAAACGCCCTGCCTTATCCACTTACCTGGTAGGAGACTCAGTTTACTTCTTCAGCAATAGAGGGTACAGCCACAAATCCAAACTTGCCTCCTTTGGCAAGGTCTAGTTCAAGTTATCCAGAAGACCGGCCTCGACTCCTACACCCTTAAGGATCCCCATTCTGGGCAATTGATCACTAGAGTACATGCTCAGTATATGCGTGCTGCTCCTAGTGACCAAGAGTAAGCCCCAATGAGGATAATAACCTGAAAAACCAAAAGCCTAATTAAAAAATTCCATGGGTTGTTGTCCTGTTTGCAATAGTGTTGCACCAAATTATGAGGAATAATAATAAAAGAACAAGGTGTTTATTGGAGACTGACAAGACTCTTCCAGTACCGCACCAACTGTTCTACCACCTGAATGACAGCCAAGAAACACAGCTGGTTGCCTACAGATCCACAAAGCCAATAACCAAGGATTGGGCAATAAACCCCCACCAAGCAAGACACACAATTGACCCCAATGTCCACAGGAAAGGCAACCCCCAAGAAGATACAGTCCCACAGAAGACTCTCACAAAGGGCATACTCTACTGGGACCTGACCACCCACCCCGTAGAATAAGAATAAGGCCCACTCAAGTAAGACCCACATGCTATCCTCCCGCTTGGTATCACAGCGGTTGGTTCCTCAAAGAACAAGGTTGCCAGCCATCACCATTGGCATCAGATGGGCAGTCCCCTCCACTGTGTATGACTTCAACACTTCCTGGAAGGCTCACCAAAGAAGTTGCTCAAAGTTGTCAGAGGTTTTCCAGCTGACTGGTTGAGCGTCAGTAACCCCAGGTGTTTCCCAAGCGCAAAGGAATGACTTCACTATGTTGGATACCATCCCCTGTTGCAAGACTGAAAGGCCTTGACCCTCAAATTGGAATTCCTTCAGCTGAGCCTCCAAGTATTCTTCTGCTGCCTGCATGGAGAACCGCCAATGGATACTGTTATCCCTTTGCAACCCAGTTCCTGTCACCTCCCTGGGCTCACTCAAAGCTAGGAACAGCGCAGCAAACAATGGGTCTGTCCCCCCTAAGGCCAGCTGAGGCACCAGTAGCTGATCTAAGTGAACCCCCAAGTCCAGGTAGCTGCCGTCCACATCATGCAGGACTACTTGCTTCCCTGCTGCCTTCATCACCTCCACTGGCCTGGTATGCTTGCGCCTCTTTGGAATTACCACTTGCACCTTCTTCAAGACTCTTCTTGTGACTCTTCTAGAGGGACTGTTCACCATAGCTATCACCTTGATAAGACAGCCATTTTTAAGCCTGTTGTCTAATCCAGTAGAGGGAAATGTCGCAGATCCTGAATGAATTAGACAAAAAGTTGTCCATCTAGGGATTAAGCAATGGAACAATTGCGCGGTTGCGCTATTGCATCCTGATTCTACTAGTGATAAAGACGTTTAAAGCACCCCTAAAACAGGTGTTCAATTTTCCTTTTGAACACGCACAAGGCACAGGCTTCACTTCCAGGATTATAAATAGAACAACAAAGTTATTTATATCTACCTCCCTAACAAAAGCCACAAGAAAGCGGTTGTTCTCTTGCACAAGACTTTTAGCTGTGTCAACCCACTCTCCTCCATTTGGGAAGTTCTTCTGTCTGTGCCTCCCTGCCTCTGGTGGCAATTCCCCTGCCTCACACTATATAAGTGCAATACTATCTAAATAAATACCAGTTTTGTCTATACACCTTATTATTCTTCTGTCCTTCATAGGCTGCCACTATACCATCAACAGGTATAGTATTAAGAATTAAGGTCACTGACTAACTGTTTGTAGAAAATAGCAACCCTTTGCTGCAACTTTTACAACACTTGTCCTTATCTCTCTCAAGCACATTTTTACCCTGTTAAAGTAGAAATATACACTGATGATGAAAGTCTGGCTGATTCTTTATTTGTGAATACCTCTATTTATCTACCTCTAAAAGTTGTTTATAAGGGTTGCACCTTCCCAATGTATAATAAGAAACAGGAAAAAGAACTGACATCCAAGAAAGAGATTTTAATTACCACTTCTTACTTTGGGACTTTTAATACATAAGTAGAAGTGTGCATCCAAAAGGTGAAGACTAAAGCCATATTTTATAATAGCTTTCATGTTAATTTTGATCCATCTAAGATTCTTAATAAGCTCTACATTGCCCCTGAGCTCAATTATCAACATGGGTATAGAACCTCTGGTATAGCCTCCCTCAAAGCTTTAGGTGCTTATTATTATCTCTGTATGTGTTTTAGTGAACTTATAGTGTATACTCCTGATATAGTTCTTAACAACCAGAGTTAAGATATCTTGATAGAAAGATAATTATTAAATAAATATAATGGGGGTAGTTGAAATAAAATAGGGGGTAATATTTATTCTTGGATATGATATCCTCCTTATCTTAAAAATCCTTTAAAACTTCCTGGTCAGAAATTAAGGATGTATCACAAATATGCTAAGAGATAATGGATTTGATTGACATTTAATTAGAAGTCAGATCTAGATTCACTTATGCTATAGGCAATTTCTTGACCAAAAAATTGAGAACTAGTGGACATTATTATGCTCTAGAATAAGCTTCAGTTGTTCCAGAAAATGACACAGATTAGAGGCTCTGGTTAGTTGATAAAAGATCAGAGCCATTTGTTGGGATTTTTGACCAAGCAATGATGCAAATTATAACAGAGCTTTAAGAATAGAATTTCTGCAACATAGTTGTCATAAATTTATAGCATAAAAAGTATGTATATTAGATTAGCGGCAGATTATGAACCCTTGCCAAAAAATAAACTAATGATATGCAACACTCAGCAAAAGCTACAGGCGCCGCAATGCTGCCTAGAAATTAATTTAGGAGCCAAAGTGCTGTCTTAATCATACATCAAGTGCCATCACACCAACTGGAATTTATTCTAGGCACCAAGGCGTTGCCCTAATTTTATTTCAGGCGCTGCTGTGGCACCAGATTCAAATCCCCAAAATGCAAGCCTCCTGAATTATTGTATTTCTAAGAAAATAATTAAAAGCATGTTCAGGATAGAAGGAAGTGATCCTGAAGCTACCAAAATCCTCCACACCAGCAAGTACCACCTGTTCTGGGTGAAGATAAATATATTCTATTGATTGACATGCAATAAGCGCCAAACCTAGATTATTGATTATCTAAAATAGGGGCATGCTAAAATGCCCTAGATGGCATTGATAGCAGCCCAGGGATTAACCTTTGAGAAGGTATAAGAGGAAAAAATCAATTACAATAAAAGCATATTTTAATCTGTAAGTACTTCTGTGGGATCAGGAGTCATCCTTTAAACAATAATTATGTTTCCATTAATCCTAGCTCATCTGATACAACACTAATCATATACTCATATATGACTATATTCAAGCAAATGCTCTGTGCCCTACATTACTAAATAATTGTGTTGCTGTTATTCAAAAAGCGCAACATCACTAATTCCAGATTCCAGGCACACCTTCAAATTATAAGTACATAATATCAAATGAAGGATTAAGCAATTATCCAATTGATCAATCAACCTACCACTATGGGTTGCTATTAACGCCTAATATTAGTATTGCTGCCCAACAGCCCAAGTAAAGTTTCCCCAATTCCCCCATCTGATTACCCACTTCACACATATATATACTTGGTTTATATCTTAATAAATGATAAGTTTTTACCCCATTATTTTTCAATTCCTATTAGGATTTTATAGCCCTTCATTTAGGTATAGTGATAGAACATTAATAAGGGACTAAATTTCATCCAGAACTACTAACAGTTTAAAACACAACAAGATGTGTGTTATAGGATATGACACTGGAATATTTGCTATTGTAAACATATATTTAGCCTGAATTAATTGACTGAGGCCATTACCTCTAAAAAAGCTGTCTTGCTCCTTAATTAGTCAGCTGTAACTATTCTTCCTGGCTCACAGATGATTCTCAACTCCCAAATTCTTATGAGATCTCCTCCAATAACTTCTCAGAGCTCTAATATTCATCTGTCATGAGATTCTCTGGACCATTCTCTCTGCCATGGCATTGTGAATTCCTCTAATCATAAACCACTCCTGTTACTTGTTGCCAATCTCACTGCTCATAATATTAATGTCCACAAAAGTCAATTAGTAGAAAATGTAAGCATTTTGTATGCTTCTGATGTCACTTCATTAGATCCCTTTAAAGCCCTAGAAGACTTTAACTTACTTACTAAGAATCCTGAAATAATTGTCCTATTTTACTATGGCAACTTTCCTAACCTAGCTCCAGAGCAGGAGACTAATGTTCTTCAAATTCTCAACCAATTCAACAATATTTTTGCTACTCAATACTGCTGATTATGTTCTAGTAAAAGGAGTTATACATCAGATCAGCACTAAATATGCCCCTTTTTTAAGCCAAACCTAATTGGAAAAGCTACATTAAGGAGGTACAAGCTTTTAAAGAGTTAAACTAACTCTTAGATGCTAGCCTTTTGGCTTTTTCTCAGAGTATTTGGGCCTCTTCTCATTCTAAGGGAGAAAAACAATGGGAATCTCATTGTGATGGACTACCACAGATTCAATAAACTGATTAATAAGGATTTTTATCATCTCCACCACATTGATAATTCATTGAACTTCTTAGGGGGATTTAGGTTCTTCTCTGCAATAGATTTTGCTTCTGGTTATTGGAAAGTAAAATTATCTCCCAAGAAAAGGCAAAAAGCTGAATTTATTACATAATATGGCCTGTTTAAACCCATTTAAATGCTTCAAGGGGTGTGTATTATAAGAGTTAACTGGCGTGCACACTATTCAGTGAAAAAAATGGGGATAAAATAAACAAATTTTTAACTACTTGAGCAGCACTAAGCCAAATTGGGTAAAGGGACTAACTAATTTTGCACCTTTGGAGGTATAAAAGAAGGCAGAAAACAAAATCAAAATTGAGAAAAGCATTTGTAGGAAAAAATAAGAAATATAAGAAGATGAGGACTTAGGATATATAGCAGGCCAAGGGACTAAAAAAGAATTAGCAGAAAATTGGAATATAGTTGACAACACATTGTCTACAACAATGAATAGGAGACAAAGATATTATAACATGTTGTTTTAACTTCATTTATTTCAATTTTGTCAAGGATACTAAGCTATATAAAAATAAGCTTCTAGAGTGGGGGATGGGAAAGTTTTAAGGAAATCTGGGTGTTGCAACCAAGTCTCCCTCCTTGCCTTCTAATGTATCTTATAATACACAGGGGGCGCTTGAAGAGCCACCCCTTGACATATCTAACAATATGGACCAATCCAAAGGCAGTATTCAATTGCAGGCACTTTCTTCTAATTAGGAGTGCTATCAATTTGACCTGTTGATCCCCGCACAAGTTATTCCTTGGCCTCAAACATTACATGGAACATGCCACTATGCCACCCCCTTGTGGCATTGTGGCTTTCTCCATATAGTATATTAATCACAATATTCTAAAATAAACAATACCTTGTTCTATGTCATCTCTGTCCTTTCTATTAAACTTTTGTCTTCCCCAATCAAATACTGAACTCTAATTGGTTCAGTTGTAACAGTGGTAGAAGCAGTAGGTTCATGACCTACCTAAAAGAAAATTCCCCCTAAGAAAGGACAGAGGACAGGCCATAGGGCTACTCCCTATCAAGAAACTTTCCTTCCAATCCACAAGGAAGACATTCCAAAGGGGTATGTTATCTATCAAGACCAGTTGGTACTCACAAGTGTGTATAATCAACTCTGCCTTGGGCAGCGCAACACAAGTGTCATCCTTGCCCCAATCAGACCTGTAACAACACACGCTAAATCTCCAACTTGAGTCTTTTGCGGATGGTGTCAAAGGAGCTGATATTGTCAGTTGGCTCCACTCAACCAAAACCTGCCTTTGTATCTGGCAGGTGCCTGAGCACATGTGGGTTGCCACTACTTTAGGGTGCCTTACAGGGCCTGTTATAGTGTGGTTCACCAACTGACCCAGCCAGGAGATAGATGTCACTTAGGCGTTGTTCAGGGATGACTGCAAAGTACCGCTACAGTGAAACCTTTTCACCTATTGTGGTGGAAACTCCCCTCCTGACCATTAAACAGACCAGGTCTGTCCCTGAATATCTTGCAGCCTGGTAACAAGCACTTTTTGCCGCCCTCAAAGCCATCACTGACGGAAATGCAATGTTACTCACCCTCATTTTCAATGGGCTCAAGCCCCATAGCTGAAAGTGGGTTCCTATGGGGCCCTGTACTTCCATAAACAACTGTTACAAGGCCATTGTGGAGGCCAATAATCAGGCTTTCATGGGCTTCCATAGTTCCAATGACGCACCACCCCAGTCTTGTCCTGCACCTGGCAGTGCCCACAATCAAGTGGGCCACTGCCAGCCCCGCCAACTAGAGAATGGGGCTAAGCGTTCCTGCAAGAGGGAGCTCCAAATAGCACAAATTGAGGACCCAGGAAAAGCCTGGGGGTTGTAGATATGAGAGGTTCTACAACCCCACTTAACCCTTGCTCTCAATCTCTCCTTGCAAAGAACTCCTGTGATTACAATGTCCATGATGTTGAAACTCTTGACGTCTTCCAGGTTCATAGCAATAACCCCATTCTCCAAGCAAGCCATTCTTCAAATAAAGTAAACCACTTGGCCTACTGTAAATTCAGAACCTAAACGTAAAAATGCAGGATTGTCAAATCCTTGGCCCAAATTTTGAATCACTTTTGTAGGATGGCCCTTTTTTAATTAAATTGATTTTTTTGTATTTTTATTTGAATTTTTAAAAATGGGGGAACTCATAGACACTTTTCAAAGTTCAAGTCAAACTTCATATTTCCAATGGACAAAATGAATTAACTGGAATCAGATTTGAAGTGTTCAAATCCATCAACCATTTTCATTAAGTTTCCTATGTTTTTTGAAATTGCAGGATTGCCAAATTCATGAACCAAATTTCAAATCACTTTTGAATGCCACTAGTAAACTCAAATAATAATTGAAGGAACTGGAATCCAAATTTAATACACAGTAAGAACAATAGGAAACACCAACTCAAATCAAGAAGCTCCACCACAACTAAAATCAAGCTAAAAATTCAATCTCAATAACCATGTTTAGACATAAAAAGGGATTAAACTTTAAAATTATCCAACCCCAGAAAGTATACAATATTATGCACTTCAAATCACAGATATAAAAATTCTGTTACTATTCAAGGCTAAATCAAGAGAAAACAACTACCCATAACTAAACCAATAACCTCAAATAAATACATAATTAATCTAAAATATATTTTTTATTTTATTTTTATGGACTTTCAATCACATTCCCAACCCACTCCTGCACCAGCCCACGGGGCAGCCTATCCACGAGGGCGTCCCAGAGGGTCCAAGAACAGACCCAGAACCCAACTTGAAGGGAGTCATGCCAACACACAGGCCTCCCAAGGTGTCATTGCCAGCCAACCACCTCCCACGTCCCAGGCCAAATCACACAAGCTTGAATCCCAGGCAGAAGCCACTCTCAAGGCCTGCCACCAAAGTCTCCTTCACCAGGGTCACCAGGAACACTGAGGTTACTTACACCTTCACTGTGTACCCAGTCGTCACCCGGCCCCACACTCTTGACCCAAGAGTTGCCACTTCCTGCCCCTGCGTCTTTGATACCTCCTATGAGCCATTGGCCACAACCGAGGAGCCATCTGCACCTGTGATATATGCTATCATTGATGGTGCCAGCGCAACCAAGTGTGATACCACCTTCTACACAAAGGTCTCTATCCCCTGTATTGAGCCTGCCAGCCAGGATGCTGCGGTACCTGTCATGGGCTGGCGTCAGTTGACAGATAGTGAGTGTGAAGCTATCCTCAACTGCTTGAACAGAAGAATAGCGGTTTGGGATATTGTGTCCCAATTTGGTGTCATGGCCAGATATATTAGTCAACCTCAACGCCAAATATGGCAACACTGGACAAATAGCAAAATCTGCAAAGGCTATGTGGCAGCCAAAACTCCTCCAACCTATGCACATTGACACAATCAAGCAGTGGGTTACCAAGGATTACCACCTGGACACACTTAATGTCCAATCAATGCTGGCCACAGATTTTGGGCTTTATCTTTCTAAAACCCTTGTTTATAAAACCATGGTTGATTTGGGCTTCTCCTGGAAAGTACTGGGAGTTTCTCTGCAAAATACAAACAGTGACAAAACAATTGAGGATTGACACATTTATGCTGAGACCTATGTGGCTCTCAAGAAGACTGGAAATGTCCAATTCTTTTACATTGACAAATTATTGTTTTCCTCCTAACTCAGGTCTAGGCATGGGTGGGTTGAGAAGGGGTCCAAGGATGGTGTAGCACATTGTGCAACTGCCTGTTTCTAGACATATTCAATGGTAGCGCTTCTCTGTCCTTGCAGTTTTGATCAATACCAGATGATCAAGGGTTCCTACAATAGCAGGACATTCCTTGATTTTCTCTGAACTGTCAAGGAGTATCTCTGGATCAATTATCACAGTACAGCCAACATTGCTGTGCTTGACAATGTTGGGCTCCACAAAGTGGATCAGGTTATTTCCAAGTTCCCACCCATTGACAAGAATAGCCATTCTGCCTGTCACCGCCTTGCCTGATTGTCCAGTGAGACTCCTCTTCCTCCTGCCATATTCTCCATTTCTGAATCCAATCAAGGAGGTGTTTGGTTAGATAAAGAATGAGTTGAAGAAAGGCCTCCCACAGGACACCAAAGATCTCTTCAACATCCTTGATGTCAGTCAATTTGATATTCCACCTGATGTGATGGCGGCTTTTTACGAGCACTCCAAATCCTTCCTCCCTAAAGCCCTTGCATCTGAGCCAATCAGATAAATGGGTGCTCTGGATATCAATTGTTTTCAGTTTTATTTATTTTGTTTTTATTAGGACACAAAATTTATTATTTATATATAATGATGAGACATTAGATTGTATTATAGACATATAAGAATTAGTACAAAAGAGAAATAAAATTAATTATACTAGTTATAGAGATATGTATCTTTTTTTTATAATCCACCAAATAGTGTATTGACTGTAGAGCTAACAAATAAATAAATTAAAAAAGATAGAAATAGAATAATTTTATTTAAATAATTGTGAGCCCTTTTTATTACCATTGATTTTTATTTTAAAAGCCACAGATTTGACCTTATGAGGCATCACCTGATCCTTATTATTTCAGTGCCACTACAGCCACACAACATGAAACCAATAATTTTCATGTATATCAAACTAATTAGTACGTATGACGCAGGTTAAGCATAGAAAATCTATTTATCAAATCATATTACAAGGGAAAAGTAATTTGAGTTCTAAAAAATCACTTGTTTAAAACATAGGTGGAGCAGGCAGCTCAATTTGGATAAATAGAGCTTGTGTTGTTTAACTACATAATATATGAACCTGTACTTGACAAGCAACTAAATAAACAAATTTTTAAATCATGTTTTATTATTTCATGTGTTTTCTTACTATAACTACTGAACTATAATATATTTGCATATATTACAATTATAATTTAAATATTAAAATTTTAATATTCAAAATAAAAATTCAAAATTCAAATTAAAATAAAAGATAAATTGCAAGGGAAGATGATTTATTAGGGGATGTAAATTGCAAAGGAAAATGCAATTATTCTGGGGAATTATACCCTGAAATTAAATTTTCAGCCAATGTGCCTAAATGGGACCACATACTCTTCTGTACGTGGTGGAAAACTCTGGATGCAATTTCTAGAGGGGTGGCGCTCAGCACCCTGGTGGTTGCTGAACACTTAATAAAAGGCAATCAGGTAAGAAAATCAATTAATATGTTCTTTTTGGGGGGCACATAATACCCAAAAAGCAATGCCAGTACAAAGGAGTTGTACAGGACGTGCTTGACTGTCCTATACCCCCACAGTGTATTCTGTTGTTCTGATGCTAATTGGCATATGTCTAGTTGAATTAGTATGTCCTCCAACTTTTTAACATTTGTTTTTAATATGCAATGTAATAGGATTCCTAGGTATGTTGCAAGATAAATCCTTTGGGAGGTATATTTTTCTGAAAACATGCATATTTTTATATGCTTGAATTAATCTGTTGATATAGGACATTTGACTGAACTTGAAGATGGTTCCAGGGGGTGCCTGACTTGTATCTTCCCCCCATGCCTTAGTAAATAAAATTAATAAAGGCTTGAACTTATTCACAAGGACTGTGTCCCCAACTTTATTTGATAATGCTTTGAACACTTTGTTGAAAATTTCAGTTTTATGATATTATGGTCCTATTTGAAAGTCTGTTTTTTTTTTTTTCATATTCATTTATTATTTAAAACAGAAATCTTTGAATAGTTTCATAAATATATTCATCAAAATTCAACTTGATATTCCCCTCAAATTTCATTCATCTCTTTGAAATTGATATTTGCTCCTATTTCATATGCTTCCCTAATCCACCACAAGCACCCCACAGGTGGTAAATATTCCTTGTTTTTTGCTTCCCTATTTCCATATCAATTCATGTTCATTTGAATTATTTTATTTATTTCATTTTTCTTTATTTGAATTACAGGGGCTACCAGTGATTGGTAACCCCTGTAGAACCAACTGGGCGTAAAGGCCGCCACTTCAGCAACCTTGTCCCCATTCCTAGTTATAACTAAAGTAAATATAAGAAAAACATAAACTTACTTATTGTTTCCCCCACGCCCCCTCAGCCACCAGCGCCCCTTCAGCAAACTTCACGAGTGTTGGCTGCTCTTCATTTGTTTTTCTGGGCTTGATCTTCATTATTTTCTGTGCTACTTGTGTTTTCTCTTGATGTTCATTTGATGGATTTTCATTGTTTCTTGTGGCGCTTCTTCTTCTTGACCGTGCTTCATTTTCATCTGTTTCCATTTGATCAGTTTCTTCTTCATTTATGTTGATTTCCTTTGAAATTTCAGTTCCTTCAATTAATTTGATTTTCTTATTGTTTTCTTTGGCCCCTTTCCAGAACTCCCATAAATTGTAGGCTGAATCATTGAACTTCAGACTTGATAGAATTGTTCCCTGTAGATTAAGTAACACTTCTTTGTTCTTTTCATCTATAATATTTCCCAATTTATTCAGAGCATCTTCTTTTGACTGGATTAGTGGTTTATCTTTTTTGCCCAGTTTTCCTATTACTAGTTCCCTGATATTTTTTCTATTTCAACAGCCTTTTTCAGGTATGCTCCTAATTCATTTATCAAGTTGTAGATATTTGACATATTGATGGTAGTACATCAAAAAACCTGTTTTTATAGTACTACCATCAACATCTGAATCTTTTCATTATTAATAACAAATTAAACACCACAAATGTAAATGTTATATTAGAATATTGCAGGTATGCATTAAATACTGATATTTAGATATTAAATGCATAACTCAATACATTCTGTATAATAAAATTCATAGTAAACAAGGCATTTTTCATTGTAATTTATATAAATGGACTGTGTTTATATTATGGTGCCATCAATGCTTAGTACAAATATTGATACAT
This sequence comes from Entomophthora muscae, assembly GCA_014839935.2. Lineage (NCBI taxonomy): Eukaryota > Fungi > Entomophthoromycota > Entomophthoromycetes > Entomophthorales > Entomophthoraceae > Entomophthora > Entomophthora muscae. The sequence continues at coordinate 57,633 of QTSX02004294.1, forward strand.
AGTGTATTTTACAGCTTGTATATTTGCCTATTGATAACAATTCTGTAAACTTTCTAGTTGGACTTTGTGAGTAATAATAATATAATGGATCAATAAATTACTGTTTATGACCATTAATGGACTGATTTTCTTTGCTGTGGCAATTTTGCATTTTCTGATATTTACGCACTGGTGTCCAATTGGTTGGTTTCACATCCAATTGTATAGGTAATAGGAAACATGGTTGCCACCTCAACCACATTTGTTCTTGGGGTGGCAACCACATTTCCTATTGCCTCTGCAATTGGATGTGAAATCAACCAATTAGACACCAGTGCGTAAATATCAGAAAATGCAAAATTGCCACAGCAAAGAAAATCAGTCCATTAATGGTCATAAACAGTAATTTATTGATCCATTATATTATTATTACTCACAAAGTCCAACCAGAAAGTTTACAGAATTGTTATCAATAGGCAAATATACAAGCTGTAAAATACACTATGTATCAATATTTGTACTAAGCATTAATGGCACCCTAATATAACATTTACATTTGTGGTGCTTAATTTATTATTGATAATGAAAAATATTCATGAAAATAATTATATGTTACCACATCAAATATAAAACACATTTTTTAAATATGGGGAATGACAATATTGTAAAAAGAATATTTTATTAATTTTGAATTGGAAGAAATAAAATCAACTTTAATAAGTTGTCACAAAGAAAAGTTTTATTTTATATATCAAAGGACAAGAAGGGGAGGGAATGGGTGGAATATACGTCACCATCATCTGCACCTGTAAAAGGGACAGCATCAGAGGTAGTGAGGAGGGAATGTGTGGTGGTTTAGGAGTCAGGGTTGGAAGGCAGGTGGCTTGATCTTGATGGGGGTTGGGGAGGCAGGGTTTGTTGACTGGGAAGGGGCGGCATGAGCTGATTGCTTCAATTGCTCAAATTCTTCTTCTGTCACATATGCGGGCTTGACAAAACAAATGGATGAGTGTGGGGAAGGCAGGAGTCCTTTATGGACTTATCACTATCACTTGCATAGAAGATGATGAGATTTAATAAGTCCTAGACAAATACAGGAGGTAAAAGCTCATACCCCTTCTCAATTTGGGAGCACAGTTCATTGTAGGTGGCAGGCTTTGAGCGCCTGTGAGCAAACCAAAAATTTAAAGACATACATCTGCAAGATGCATGTCAGCGTGGTTGTGGGATAGGACCAACAGGTATGCCCTGCAGCCCTAATTTCCTTTGTTGCCCATTCCTGCTGCTTCATCTCCGCACTCAGTACAACTGTGTGCACAACTTATTGGGTAGCCCACTCCTCCATCATGCCCTTGAGCTCTGTCTGGTAGGTATACCCATCTGCGGTGTTTGATGTTGCCAAGTAATGATTGACACCCAATGGAGAAACTGCCAAAAAACCCCAATAAATTGATACAAAATTGGTCTGCACTTGTAAACATCAGATTGGATATGCTTTTCTCCATAATCTTGGATACTTGCAGAAATCTTGGCATATGACAAGAAGATGACATCATTGCGCGTCCTCATTGCCCTCCCTTTTATAAAATTAATTACGGTTGAATTTTAGGGGTCAGTATCCACCAAACTGTGACCAATGAGAACTTGATTGGACAAGATTCTAGCAGCAACCACAACTCTGTGCATCCAAAAATTGACTGTTCTTTTATTTGTGAAAATTTCATGGAATCCCAGTTGGAGACAAACCTGGACCAGGGGCATCTGAGGGTCACGCTCCATGATAGCCATCATGAGAGGGTGGGCTTTTTCACCTTCAGTTGAAGTATGGGCACCAGTTGGGGTTTTGGGAGGGGGGCCATAATTGGCGTGGGCTTGCAGGGTTGCAGCTACAGTGGACTTTGCAAAACCCATTGTGGCCGCAATTCCCCCAAGGAACATAAGCATCCCTTGCTTTGTAACCATTTCAAGAACAATCTCTGGGGTAATTAGCTTTCTTCTGCGTCTTGCAGGATGATTGGCTGGAGGTGGGATGTGTCTGTCTTGGGAACCAGACAGTGCCATCTGATTGGCTGTTTCTGGATTATGGGTTCCCTGGGTGATCACTTGGCTCAATTGGCTAATTCTGGATGCTAGTATTGATGCACAATCTGGGTTAGCAGTGCCTGTGTGTGATGGGCAAAGAGTGCCATACTTGAGGACGCAGGAGAAAGAACACACTCCTGGGTAGTGCGTGCAGAGAGGCCTGCAGGTTGGGAGTAACCATAGACAGAGGCTTTACTATTGAAAGACCCAGCGTAGCCCTACATAATTTTGTCAAGGCCAGGCAACAACTTGTTTATTTGGTTGTTATTAAAAGAAGGCATAATAAATTTTTATTAAAAAATCAAACTCAAAAAGAGTAGTGTGCATTTTAGTCAATTTTATTGTTAAATATGTTAAGTTGGTGAATATTACAATCTAAATTTTAGCTGTCCTAAAATGGAATGGGGTGGTTTTTGAGAATGCCTATGATTCCTAAAAGAATTAGCACAAATCCACTCTAGATTCTCTGACATCCTTTTTGGGATGCCCATAAATTATATTTATTTCTAATCCACCTCACTTTTAATACAAAATTTGGTTCTTGGATTTGACAATCCTGCAATTTCAGATTCATTAAGTTTTACATGATGTCTATGATTTGTTTGAAATACAGGAAATCTCAAATAATACATTAGAATCCCACATTTCTGATTCATGTATCCTACATTTTTGTTTGCTGTGTTTTGTCTTTTGTTAGTTTAGTTATCTGCTTGAGGGATTTGAAATTTGCTAATTTAAATAAACAAAAAAGCCAAATTAAATAGTTTATTTTATTAAATATTTTAATTTTTACTGAGCTGAGTTGCCCACAAAAGTGATTCAAAATTTGGACCAAGGATTTGACAATCCCACATTTTTACATTTTGGTTCTGAATTTACAGTATCCCTTCTGTTTCCATGGGAACACCCACAAACTTTTGGTAGATACTGGGGACAACCACACTATGGTTGACTAGACGTTTGCTGACTCTCAATAACTAGACCAAGTGCCCAGCTGATTCAAGGCAGTACAAGTAGCTGACTCCCGCAGAGTGGCAATTACCCAAGAAACAGTACCCTTCTCTGTGAGAATGGGGAATATCCAGGTTAAGCTCTCTGGACCCATTATGGCAGGACTCAGCCACGTTGTCATTGCTGTCTCAACTGGCTATGGCACAACTGTTGCTATATCAACTGGGATACATATGTCATCACCCTTAACAGGATGGGGTGCACTTCCAGATCTATCATATCAAAATTAGCAAGTTATTGCATGATACCGTGTTTTCATAATCACAGAGACAGGTACATACAATTTCAAGGGGGGACTAGACTTCACTCAATGCTCAGTCAAAGTTATCCGCACAGAACCACCTGCAGCCTCCCCTTGACTACTCCACCTCCACCAGCACTTGCTGCTCTCCTCAAGGAGTATAAGGACATTTTCAGTGAAACACTAGACCAACTACCTCCTCCCTGGGAGATACAACATGCTGTACAACTACAAGGGTTGCTACCCAAGGAGTGCCCCCTCTATTGTCTGACCCCCAAGGAATACAAAACTCTCCGTCAACACCTTGTGGATGCACTCAGCAAGGGCTTTATATGCCCTTCCCTCTCACCCTAACAGGCTGCAGTCTTCTTTGTAGCCAAGAAGGACAGGTCCCTTTGCTTAGTGACTGATTACCGTGCCCTAAACAAAGTAACTATCAAGAAAAAGTACCCCCTGCTGTTGATTGACAACCTTTTTGACACACTCATGGGTGCAAAGGTCTTTAGTAAGCTTGATCTCACTGCGGGGTAAGCCAAGTCCCCATTGCACCAGGGGATGAGGCAAAAACTGCCTTCCACACATGCTACGGATTGTTTGAGTGCCGGGTCATGAACTTTGAAATGACCAATACTCCTTCCACCTTTGCCATGTTAATGAACAAAGCATCTGAGGAATTGATTGGAAAGTGTTTTGTTGTGTATCTTGACAACATCATTGTCTTCAGTCAAGATCAAACCACATACCTCCAACACTTCTGTGCTATCCTTGACACCCTTTGAAAGAACCAGCTGAAGGCCAAGCCTTTCAAATGCAAATTCCTCAGGTCAGAGCTTCTATTCCTTGGGCACACTATCTCTGCCCAGGGAATAAAGTCCAACCCTGCCAAAATCAAGGAAATTGCCAATATGCCGCCTCCCACTGATGTAGGCCAGGTGTGTACCTTCTTAGGCATGGTTGCCTACATGCGCAAGTTCATTTCCAATTGTGGAGAACTTATTGCACCTTGCACCAAGCTCCTAAACACCAAACAACGCTTCCAATGGACCCTTGCCAGAGATCAAGCCTTTGAGATGTTGAAGAAAAGATTTACAACTGCACCCATATTACAGTTCCCCAATTGGAACTTCCAGTACAAACTCAAGACTGATGCCTCTGACAGAGCCATAGGGGGCGTTCTACAGGTAGAAACTGAAAAAGGTGTCTTACTCCCTGTGGCCTACAAACCCAGAAAGCTCACTGAATCAGAGCAACACTACCCCATACATGATAAAGAGTTAGCAAAAATGTGCACTGTGTCAAGAAATGATGTTGTTACCTGGAAGGGGCCACCTTTCCACCCTGCATCCTGACAGACCACAAGTTGCTCCAGTATGTCAATACACAGCCCCATCTGACTTGACATCAAGTAAGCTGGGTCAAAAGCCTGTCCCCTTACCAACTACACATTGAATACAAGCCTGGAAAGAAACTTGTCACTGCTGACGCCCTCTCCAGGTTATATGTGGCGTCCATCACGGGGGACAATGGTTAAGACCCAGACTGGCCAATATTCTACCTGCGTTCTGAAGCAACTTGCTACAAAGGTCTCAACTCTGCAAATATCTCCAAATTAAAGGACAAAAAAAGTAAGTTCACCAATGATGCTGACAATGTTTGTTGCCAGGCAGAGACTGGTGATAAGACACAGTACATTCCCACCACCCAGCAAGGAGATACCATACTACATTTCACCGCACCTTGGGTCACATCAGAGGACTTAACCTCTTTGAAATAATGAAGAAAAATGTTTGATGGCCTTGTATGCGCCAATAAATCTTGCACCTCCTCAAAACCTGTGTGCTGTGCAAGAAAAATATGTCAAAACCTGCACCCCCAAGTCTGTACTGCCCATCAAAGCCATGGAACCCTTTGAGCAGTGGACCCTTGACATTGTTAGGCCCCTCCTGGAGGACAGACTAGGGAAAAAGTAAATCATTACAACCATCAAATACTTTACCTGTTGGCCAGTAGCGTGGGCAACCACTAATCACACTGCCATCACAATCACCTGCTTTATTGGTAAAGAGATTGTGGCCCACTTTGGGCAATCCAAACGTCTCATCATGGACGGTGAACCCAAACTTGTAGGGCATGTCATTAAAGTGTACTGCGCCAAAAATACCATACAACAAATAGTCATAACTCCATACCATCCTCAAGCCAATGGGCGCGTAGAGCAATTGAATGGCTCCCTGGTCCAGCTGATTGCCAAACTCTCATAGGAACATCCTAATACCGCGTGGACTGAACACCTGCCCACTTTGCTGCTTATCTTGCAAGCAAGGATCAACAGAAGCACCAGTTTCAGCCCCAGCACCTTGGCCTTTGAAACACCCAACAGCTTGACAGGGGTGGAACAAGTGAAATTACAATCCACAGCTCCCAGGAAACCTCCCTTGTTGGTCACTCCATCCCTGAGCCAGTGGCCTGCCAAAGCCCAAGAAATTTAACACAAGCAAATTGAGGGGGGGGGTAAAAAGCACCTGGAGGCCAGATACGCCGTAGATGACCCTGTGTACGCCCTCAACCCCAATTTGGTCAAGTTAGAGCCCAACCACTTGGGACCCTTCAAGATAGCCGCAGTTTATGAGAACCACACCTATCAAGTTGAAGATTCCCAAGGAAACACCAAGAAACTCCACCATGATTGCTTGCACCCCTGCTGCACCATCCCCACACAAAAGTTGTTTGTGCAGACCTTCCCAGATCTCCTGAAATCTCTGATCCTGGTGTTTGACAACAATCATGGGGCAAGGGGGGTGTTTCAACCAAGTCTCCCTCCTTGCCTTATAATGTATCTTATTATACACACACAGGGGCGCTCAATAAGTTGCCCCTTGACATATCTAATAACATGGACCAATCTGATGGCAATGTCAAATTGCAGGCACTTTCTCCTAATTAGGAGTGCTACCAATTTGACCTGTTGATCCCCACACAAGTTATTCCTTGGCCTCAAACCTTACATGAAACATAACACTATGCCATCCCCTTGTGGCTTTTCCCATATAGTATATTAATCACAATATTCTACAATAAACATTACCTTATTCTATTCATCTCTTTCCTTTCTTTTGGACTGTTGTATTCCTCAATCAAATACTGAACTCTGATTGGTTCAGTTGCAACATGGGTTGGGCGAGGTCAGGGTTATCAACGCTTCTGATTGACCAAGTAGAATTTTTTCAGCAGTTAGGGGGTCTGCATTAGAATTAGACTGGATGATGTCATAATTAAAATTTTTGGTGGCCAGCAGGTCAAGCGCTGTCTTTGCTAAGCAGTGTATAACAGGTGATTAAATTATCATAATTAATTGGCGGGAAGAGGAAGGACCAGTTTTTCTAAGGGTATTTGGGTAACTCCTACTTTAACCCGTTTTTGGCAATAATAAAGTTTAAATTTTCTAACATATTCAAGGGATTAGCAGATTTTTGTCTTTTGTTTCTAGTTCTAAAAGAGCACAATATACCTACCATTTGGAGTTCTACTGTAACATTTATTTCCCCCATCACCTTTCAGTAGGCAATGCATTCTATTTTAGGGACTGGATTCTGTCATGTGTGCTAGCCTATTTAAACAACTTCACTGTTTCTGCGCCACCTTCAATGATAAGCTTCAGACCCTCAAATATGTATTTCAGAAGATTTTTAAAGCTGGATTGAAGCTCAAATACTACAATTGATTTTCATTTGAAGACTATCTTGAGTTTTAGGACATATAGTGACCCAATCTGAAATCCACTATTTGGATTCAAATGTTGCAGCTACTAGCAATATGATTCCCCTTAAAAATCTCTATGAAGTACAAATATTTTTCAGGATGATGGGTTAATGCTGTCAATTAGTCAAAGAATTTGCCTATCTCATTAAGCCACTTGTCTATATTTTTTGAAATGCCCCATTTGAATGGGGACCTCATCAACAACAGGTTTTCCTGGCTCTTAAGAAGACTTAAAAAACCAATATCCTGGTATATTCTGATTATACCAAAGAGCTTATTATCTACACAGATGCCAGCAATATGGCTGTGGGAGTCATTCTAGCCCAACTTAATGAGAACAAAGTTTGCAGTCCTGTTACTTAAACTTCCTGTATGTTGAAAAAATATTAGAAAATTTATATTTTGACCAAGAGAGTGTGTTTAGCTATCTTACTAGTAGTGAAGCAGTTATGTCCTTATATATAGGGTATTTGCTTCACTGTTGTGATAAATCACTCCTCCATCTGTTAGTTACAGCAACTAAAAGAGGATGAGAGAAATCTTTTTTCCTGGGCTCTTAGGTTAGAAATATACAATTTTAATGCTCTCCAAAATATTGGGATTCAATACTAAAACATTGATGGACTGTCCTGTATTCTTATTTTGGTTCTCTACTCAGCTGATTTTTATTGTCTTTATGAACTTCTTGGCTATCCTGATGTCTGTAGTACAGAGATCAAATAGATTTGTGTTTCATTAACTGCCTTATCTAAAGATACTATTATCAAGGATCAATAGCTGTTGTGAACTCAACTTTGCAAGTGCTATCAATTGAGCTTACATATAGTTTGGCCCAAGATATAAAGCACAAAATGAGGGTTTTTTGCTTTTGGATTGTAATGTTCAGTCTGCCCAAGTTTGGATCAAGATCAATTAGTGAGTCACCCACACCTTTATTAGCAATATACCACATTGATATCTCCACTATTGATAAAGAGATTGAATCTCTGGATATTTAAGGGAATTTCTCTTTCTGAATAAATCTAAGTTTATCTGTATTCTGCTTTTGCATTACCTTTAAGCTTCAAGAGCCCTTGTCCTGCCATCTAAGAAGAATCATATTTTACATCATCCCAAAACAGGGCAATAAGGCAATGCACTTTACCTTGCTGCAACGCCCAGGTTGCTAACTCCTGCTTAGCTTGAACTGAAAGCCTTTTTTATAAAGACTTCCTGGCAATTATATCTTATTTCAGTATAGTAGAGCTATGGGGTTCCTGGTCACCAGTCCCCAAAGTGTGTCCTGGGTCATAGCCAGGGACTGGCTGTAAGGAGTTGTCATTCTCTATTATGTGAAAAGGTATCTCAGAAAATATGTATAGGGGTCAAAATAGGCTTTTATTCATTCTCAGAAGGAAGATCCCCTAAGAAACTTTCTGGGATATAGCCCAGGTGCCAAGGTAATCATTGATATGTGCTAATACTGGGGTCCTCCAACCATATCTTGGACTTCTGCTCTTTAGTCTTTGACTCCTTCTCCTTAGTCTTAGACTCTTTCTTCTCAGTCTCAGACTCCTGCTTCTTAGTATAAGATTCCAGCCTCTTATCCTGAGCTTCAGCTTTCTCAACTTAGACCCCAGCCCCTTTATCTTGGGCTCCTGCACTTTGCTCCAGCTCCAAATCTTTATCTCCAGCTCTAGATCCTTGGTCTTGGGCTTCTGCACCTGTATCTTTGGACTCATGTACTTTTATCTTGGGCTTCAGTCCTCTGTGTAGTCCATGTAGCCTTTGTAATCCACCTTTTACCAGTCCTTGTGGCCTTTGAAATCCACTGTGTGAGTCCTTCAAAAGCCTCAGATAGCTTCCCCTTTTATAGCTCCTTGTTTCAGTCCTGATTCTCTCTCAGAACTCTTGTTCCAAAGCTTAAACTATCCGGTTTTTCTTTCTCTACAATATATTAAACTTTATCTCTTACATCAGCCAATGAAAACCCAAGTTTTATGCTTCATTCCCTCATTTTTTAGGCCTTAACTCTTCAGTTAAAGCCTTTAAAACACTGATCAAATAGACTTTGGCTTGTAGCCAATCATACACCATGATTCAACGGTTTTGCCAAACAGTTCACCAAAAAAAACTCACTCTTAACCATGGTTCAAACCCGGTGCTGTCTTGCTCTGGATAAACAACTTCTCCACATTTCAAACAGTTTTGCTGTAATTCCTGTCACATTTCATTGGCAAAACTCAAGCAATTTTGCCTATGTTTTACTTAAGGGATTTTCAAACCCTCAATTATTAAATGTTTCTCCAAGTTTCCCCGCATTTTCTTTAGCCTTTTACTACTTTGAACTTGCCTGTTGTTTGCCTTTTGCCTTTCCCAATCATTTTGGTAAAATTCCAACACTTGTTTTCACAGTTTCTCTGTCCTGTTTCCGGCCTCTGTCTAGCTCCTTTTCACTAAATCAGCTCTTAATAGATTACAGTTTAATTTATTTAATTTTTTTTCTTCTCTTGTTTTTATTCATGTGATAATTAATTCCATCTCAATATCATATCTTTGGGCAGCATCAAATAATTCTTTAACTGCCTCTTTATGATTATTTTCTCTTCTAAAAGCCCAAAACAAGCATCCTAGCTCCTGTATTCTATCCAGCTAGTCCTTCTGAGCCATTTTCTAGTTCCTCAGCTAGTCCTGTACCATGATCTTATGGTCCTTTATCTATTCCTTCACCATGATCTTCTGGACCTTCCTCAACTAGTCTTCACTATGATCATACAGTCCCTCTTACTAGTCTTCACTAAAGAGCCTACCATGAACCATGTGGTTCCATTTTCAGTCCCTGTTACCAATACCTCAGACTCAAAAAATAAGTCTACAAGGCTACTGGCGCTTGACTGGGCCTTTGCCAGTGTCCTCCACCTAGGCCATTCAACCACAGACAATCCTCATATCTGTGCAGTTATTTTTACTCACTCAGGTGATTAAATATGAGATTTCAGTTGCAAAGTAATCAACTTTACTTCCTAGAGACCTGATCAAACCAAGTCCTACAGCTGCTTCTCTGAGCAACCACCCTGGTAACACCCATGAGCATATCCATGCCCCCCAATGATAGCTTTAGGACCTCCCCCAATTTCACGGTAAGTTCCATAATTCCATGGATTATTTGACCAAGTTAGAAATCTTGGAAAGCCGGAAAACCTTTAACAAAACTGACTGATTTAATGGGCTTATATCAATCAGTTGATTGAAAATGGGTCACAGCTGCTCCAGTTTGTTGGGTGAATCTGATCCCCCCATAAATTAATGTTGATAAGTTGACGTAATTTAAGGGTCACCAGATATGAACTTATTCATCAGCATGGTCATCAGAAGTTGGTTGCTCAAGGGTTCTTTGCAACCTGGACTAGATACTCACTTGAAGATGTGAAGGGGATAGGAGCTCAGGATCCAGGCGGTATTGCTTAGTCAATTTTTGATATATATTAAATCATTTTCACTGTTTCAACTCTTAAGAGTTGAGTCCTCCCAAAAGTTTACTCAGTGAAATCAATTATCCCTTGGTCTAATCTTTATTTAAGATGCATCCTGTAGTTGGCTTTTGCACTAAATCCCCTACAATTTAATCCTTAGCCAGATTATTATGGGAAGACGGGAGCCTGCTGTTGGCACTTTGTTGTTGTTGTTGCTGCCAAATGTTAATTCAATACCTGTTAATCTTGGAGCAGTTCCTCCTACTGTCAAAGCTGAAACTCTTGTGCTATCTCAATGTCCTGAATTTTATGCTGAAGATACCCTGATTCTCTTGCAGGCCATTTATCTAGGGCTTTTTTGGTTGGGGTTAATTATCTTACTGAACCCTAGTATCTCATTTGGAAATTTCACAAAAAGGTATCTGAAGCTGCGTTGGTGGTTAATCATTAACTCTATGTGTATTTGGTGGGTGATTCCCCACCACATGAAGACAGTGTCAGGGAACCAACCCTGATCAGCCGGCTCACTAGTGTTTGGGAACTGGCTGGTTGCAAACTGGGTGGGCAGAGCCCACCAAAGGATTGGTGCTAACTTAATGAGGTAGGACATTGACTTGCCCACCCACAACCATGGACCGGCAGCTGGGACAATAGTATCTATTACCCGTGAGAGTAATATATATGATTCCAAAAAGCTTGTTGGTATGGTCCAGTGGGAGCTCAGCGGCAGAGGCAGGCATTGGTTTGGGGGTGACGGGTGGTTCCATGTCCATTTGGTAGGCGGGAAGGAAGTTGTATTTATCTCTGAACAGGCGGGGTTTGGTAACATACCAAGGGCCTTCTTGGCTGTATCTGGTTAACCCAGTAGTTCTGGCCAAGGGATCCCGGGCTAGTATGTTGTTGGCGGTGTAGTCCTTGTACTCAGGCTTTAAGGGGTACTCTGTGAAATAGACAGGACTAAAGGGGGCACCTGGAAGGCGGTACGTAGCTGGCAGGCTGGCAGGGGGGCAGACAATCTTGGGGTTAACTGGAAGATGGCAAGAATAAAATATGGCAATAGTTGGGGAAACCAATATCTCATAATCTTTATTTAAAAATGACAATGGGAGTTGATCTTGGCCTGGCAGGTATTTATACCACACTGCCAGGCTTCACTGCCTGGTTGGGTTTTCTGGGCTCGGGCAGGTTGGCATCAGGTGTCTCAGATGGTAGTGTGGTGCTTGGCCCTGGCAGTTTGCCACTGGCTGCTTTGGGGTGAGAAGATTTTGAATCCTTCTGTTTATCAATTTGGGTATTGGGTGCCTCTTTGGGTTCAGTGCCTTCCCTGGGACTTTGGGGGAGTTTAGAATAACTTTCAGGGAGAAATTTGTCTATTTCACCGGGCAAACTGCCGGTGTCAGGCATTGGCACCTCAGGGAAATTCCTGGCATCTTGAACTAGCGGTTTGCTTGCAGAATCCTGCGGGGTAGCTAAGGGTTTGGGTCCTGGCAGGCTGGCAGCAACTTCATCAATTAGTAGTGGGTTATTGCGTTCCCAGCCTATGAGTCTGGCGGTCCGCAAAGGGTTTTGTCCAGGGTTTGACTCTGATTCCGTATTTTGAGATTTAGGAGCATCCAAATTGTCATTCCTGACAGACAGCTTTTTATTATCCCAAAATTCCGTTACACCCAAAGACCCCAAGTAAACACAGACAAAGACACCCTACCAGTAAATTAGGTAAGGTGCTTGCTCACAGACCTCCTGTAAGCGCACAAGGGCACATAGAACTATCTTAGCTCCTCCCTTCCCTGGAAGCCCACGTTACCCGGCAGGGTCACATCATCAATCAGCCCTGATAGCCTGCATTACCCACCAGGGTGGTCCACTCCCCACCCCTAGCAGCCATCATCCCCTGCTGGGTGGAGACACCTAACTAGCCCAAAGCAGCCAATGTTCCCTGCTGGGCTATCACATTACTCACCCCTAGCAGCCAACATTCCCTGCTAGATGAGGATACCTAACCAGCCCCCTAGCACCAACTTTTCCCTGCTGGTCTGGTTCATTGTTTGCCTCTAGTAGTTCTTTGTTACCTACTAGGCAGGCCTTACCTTCCCCTAGCAGCCAATGTTCCCTACTAGGCCTCTATCTGTCAAAAGCCACTAGACTTTCTATTGGCCAACATTAGCCCCGCCTGCAAAACCACTCAACATGTGGACCCTCACAAGAGCGCAACTTAACAAGTTAAGGCAAAATACTCAAAAGCATCTTCCATTTTCCTGCTTTTGGACTTAAAATATAATTTAAAAATTAGCATAACCAATCTTCTTACCTTTCCTGCTTCTCCTGTGCTTGGACCTATGATTAATCCTATTTCTGGGCTTTGGACTGGGGGTTTTCATGCTTTTGCTACTTCTGCCCCTGATCTTGCTTGCTCTTTCTCTTGGGGTTGCCCATCATTCACAATATTTTTCACTGAGGTCTGTTTCTAACTGCAAGCCCAACCTCTTCTGGCTATTTCTGGGCTTAATTTTTAAGCTTAACATCAAACATCCTCTTTTTGAAGCTAAATACTCCTTTGCCTCACCTTACCTCAATCTATGCTAAGGAATAAATGCCTTGAGCCACCAATCTCAACATTGATTTGAGATTGTTTCCTTAACCCTTCAAAAAGATACTTTCTAGGCTCCACAGTTTGGTCTTCCCTTGTTTTGCAGATCCTTATCTTCAAACTTATACTGGAGACCTTATTTATGATCACCTTTGACTGTTTAAGTTATTGACTAGTTAACCTTTATGATAGGGTACAAGATTTGAATTTGAACAGCTTCAATCCTGCTGTTGACTCCAAAAATACCCCACATGAAATACAACTCTTAAACCCATCCTTGGCTATCAAAGCAGGGCATCACTTTATCTCCCTCAGCTTAGTGAATCACCAAATTTCAATTTAACACCGTACAGATCATCAGAAGCTTCAATCCAAATGCTTCAGTCAACCTTGACCACACTCCTACATCTAGCCAGCATTGATATATTCTGCCTGAAGGCACTGGTTCATAACCCCCTTCCAAACGGCTTCAGACCTTACACTAGGCCCACAAGAAAGTTGTGGCTAAGGCCACCCATGGTTGGCTGGGAAGGCACACATTGGCACTTACCATCCTCAACAATAAATTTCAGGTCCCATGGGTGATCCCTGCCCTTACAGGTTGGCTATATGTGCCCCTAGGAACCAGCTGGGTACCCATCCTAGATGACAGAATACAGCAAACTATTGACTGGCTGTGGTATGATCCGCTCCAGTACCCACCTAAGGTTCATCAGTATCCCCAAAGGAGCAAGAGGGGTCATACAATCAAGGGATCTTGTTTTGGGTACAGCTGGCACATAGGACAGGGTTGTCAGTGTAGGCTTGATACATGCCTAAGGGGTAAGCTCTGGGTAAATTGTAACCACAGGACAGCCAAATAATCAGGTTTCTGGACCCCCATGGTGGCCATATTTTTTACTTATACACCAGCTTTGTAATATCATTCATGCTTGTGCAGTGCCCCACAGGTGCATACTTGCAGACATGAGGGTTTACCACATTAGTGATAAGTATGAGGAGCATGAAGTTTCCATTGTCTATGGCTTACAGGCCAGCTATGAGCTCCTGTTGCCAGGCAGTGGGATACTCTGCAACACTCAAGTACTTTTATGCCCAGCCGGGGGGTCCCTACCATGATAAGAGAAAAGCTTTGCTATAGCAGGATTTGGCTAGCTCTTTGAAGGAGGCCCGAGTAGCCCAAGACTTGTGACCTGCCCATATAGCGAACTAGGCAGTGGCAGGGCTAAAAAGTGCCCTGAAGCTTGACACCTCATATAGGTTTGAGGACCTGAGAAATGAACAGGAGGGTTTCTGTGGAGTGCAACCAACTCACCATGTCAGTGCTTGCTATGTTGCCTGTAAAGGGTTCCAGCTGGAGATTCAGCCTTTGTTGCAAGAGGTCCAACTGTGGCAGGGTGATAATAACGTCAAATCATCCCCAGCAGAGTTCATTGTAGACGCTGGTCAACACAAACTGGTCTTGGTATATAACATATCCTTTCAGGATATTCCCCTTGGGGTTGATAGGAAGGGTTTGTGGTGCAGGTTAGACATACAGCCAGCGCATCATACTTTCTTGGGGGATTTTTCTTGAAAGCAAGCTATGATTTGAACCCAGTTCTTCTACCAATGTTGTAACTGAACTGATAATAGTTCAGTTTTTTGGGGTAAGTCAGCAGTTCAAAGAGAAGAGGACAGAGATTTAAGATAAGATGGTGGCTTTATTAGGAAGGGACAGTTAATATACTGTAAAGAGTAGCTGCAGGGCCACAAGGGGATGGCATGGTGGCATAATACCAATAAGATTTAGGTTTGCAATTAGGTGTCAAGGGCATTTGACTGGAATTGGCTTTGCCCCTTATTAGGACTTATTGCACCATACTTAGACGTTTGAGGTGGGTATCATTTGCTATGTCCTGGGGCAGCTCATTGAGTGCCCCTGTGTATTGTAATATAAGTGGCCAGGAAAGGTGCTAATCTTGGTTGCAAGACTTTGAATATGGATGCACATAGGTCAATGTCATGTTTGATGTAATGATCGGTTGGGAGGTCCATGAGTCATGTTTGTGTCGAGTATATACTTCTGATAAGTACATAATATAAAATAAGGGGGAAATTTAAGAAGAGAATGATATATTTATTTGAGATTAAAGAAGAGTATTATATATTTGAGTGATAAGCCACATAGCTTCCATGTGAATTGTGGCAGGCATGAGGCTTTAGAGAATAAATATCTGATCCTAATGCAATATCCGGATTTTGTGTTGGGGCCACCTTTACTTGTGATTGAGTTATTTCCCTGGGAAAAGATTTCCTGAGAGGGAGTAATCAAGGATGGTGTGACAATCAACATACTTATCATATTTACTCAAACAACTTTAAAGCCACTACAAGGTTGAATTTATTTATGTTTAAAAGTAAATTGTTTAAAGAAAGTTATAAACAAACTCCAATTTTGATTTGAAACAAAAGGGGAAATTGAAGCCAGGGTTTTAATTTTATTAAGAACCCCTTTTACTTGGAAAGTCTGGAACATCTGACGAATTTCCAACTCGGATCCAGCCTTTCTATTTTAACTCATTCAATCATTTTTCTATTATAGTATGGCTATTTCAATAATAATCTTATTACATCCAGAAAGTGCTCGATAATAATGAAACCTGGCTAATTCCTTCTAATTGGGGGTTTAAATATAAATCATTGTAACCCGAAGCTGCTTAGGATTTATTTGCACCAGACAGGGTTTATCCACAACACAGCCCTTCCATCTTCTTTTGAGACGGAAGCATCCTAGATGATCTGTTTGCCTAATTAATTTTCAACCCCAACCAATCATTTTAATCCTTGCTAATTAATCCAAATAACCACCATTTAAAATTGATTTCCTTTATAAAATCTATTTATTGCGCTACTATTATAGAAGATATTATCTTTTACCAAGCAAGTCCATATTTTTCAGTATCCACTTTAAGCAATCCAAAAATACTTCTTTGACGTAAAATCCTTGTAAAATGCAACCGATTTATAGTCGAGAGCTCAAGACAAAGTAAAATGCAGATTGTTTGATTTCATCTCGCACAGATCCGATTCCTCTTTCGTTTACCCATAAACCTCACTAATGCTTGTGTTCAGGTTGCCTGGCGGATAACAGCGGATCGAAACGTAATTAAAATCCACCCTGTCCAAGAAATAGCCGAGCCTTTTTCAAATGCTTGCCGGACTGGGCTTAGGTTTTTGAAGCGAATGATTTAGAATAGCCAGCTTGGAATTTGGGGATTTTCCAGAGCATGCTTAATGCCAGCCATTAAACTTTTAAGCTGCCCCAACCACCTTAATCAGGGGTTGTCATGCATATCGCAGCAGCAATAGTTGAACCTCTCTTTCTGAAACCCATGGTGATGTGGTACAAGAAATAGTTTACTTCCAATGCCATGGCAAACTCATTTCCGTGCTCAGCCCTGCTCGAAGAAACACCTTACCTTTTTCAGGTAGAAAATATGACCAGCACCTTCCAGCATGCTTATTGATTTAATTTCATGTACACTAGAAATCATCGAATTCAAATAAACCATGAACCCAATACATTGCTTTGGTTCGATGCGATATTTTTAAGTGTCCAATTCATTAGCTCTAATGCAAGGGTAAATCATTACCCATTAGCAAGGGTCCCTAAAACTAGGCTGATCTGAATAAAATCTAATACTAAATCATTTTTAAATAAAATATAGTCTTTTTGAATGCAATTATATCAGCAGACATGGTTATAAGTAGTGTTTGATTGGATAAAATCGATCGGTTAAATTGATTGGTTCAAAAATACTTTTAATTAACCCATTTATTTTTCCGAAAGTATAAAGTCGGTATTTATTTAAGAACCTCCGATGCTTGTTTGTCCTGGTGGGATGTTGAAAGCATGTGATCCATTATCTCATGAACCGATGGAGATATTGCTGCCACTCTACGGAACCAACAATGATTCCTGGGCTATATAAGGATACACCGCCATAAAAAAGCTGGTTTACGATGACTAGCCCATAACGAATCGAAGTAGGCAAGGATCGATGCAAAGGTTAAACCTTTTCGGGGTTCAGCTAGAATGTGACCCATGCCTTTAATTCTATCCTGAGCCATACCAAGGGGTTCTAGACTGAGTTTCTCACCACCACATTGGACCTAATTCTTGGCAATCCCAAGTAAGACCGAGGCCCTATGCGGCGCGTATACCTGATCTACGCCAGCAATCTAGGGCACGTGGTCTTAAAATCGGACTAGGACGGCATTCTATCAAAGGTTTCCTATCCATGAAAAATAAACCGACGGAGATCATATAAACAAGACCATTTTAAACAATCTAGTTTAACGATACAAGATGCAAACGATAAAGCCAAGGACATCAAACCGCCTATAAACCCTGCTCACATTTATCAACTACGTTAAGATAAACCGCCTTATAAGATTCAAGTAACCCAACTTCAAACTTAAAAACAAATATTACCAAGGCCAACCAAAGCTTCTGTTTCAAGCAACCCTTCTGGGTCTATTAAATCAAAGGGGGAAACCAAAGAAACACAAGAAAAGGGAAATGTCATGTTACACTTTACTTAATATTGATAAGGAGCACCTTTTTGGGGAAGCTTCAAATATAAAAGTAGGAAGAGAGAAGTATCTTTTATTGGATAATACTTTAGACTTATATAGATTTGACTGTGGCGGGGATTTAGTTGGATCAAACCTAGGGGTTGTTCATGTGCTGGATGGGTTCGAGTCGCTGGATACCTGGACAGTCATATGATATTGGTTTGTTGCCATTTCTGGTGTGTCAAATGGTATATTGGAAAAGCACCAAATTGGGCGATGACTGGATGTTAGGTGTGATGGTGATAGACAGAATACTTGTACATCCAGACCCTTGACAATATTTTTTACTTATCATAGGTAACTTTTATTCTACATGAGCAGCAGGATTGATAAGCTTTTTTAATAATCCAGAACAAGCTTATCTGCTACAAGCTCATTAATTAATATTTTTGATGATCAGTATGCATGAGCCTCTGATGAGCACATGAAGCTTGAACACAAAATCATTATCAATACTAATTGTTTTGGAAGTTTAAACTTATTGTTGGATATCTTCTCAGTCATATCAATATCATAGTCTTGTGTAAAGAAACATAAATTGGTCATGAATTCTATTTATCTCAGCATACCTTGATATCCCAGAGGACTGCTAGCAATCAAGGAAGTGCAATCTAAAACGTGCCTTCAAGTTGGTACAGCATGGATAAGTGATCAACCTAGTCTAAGTATCCTAGAATATAGTTGTCTGCCCTGTAAGATTCTTGGGTGCTTCAAACAAAAATGTGTTGACTTTAAATATTATCAGAACCAGCTCTTCAAAGGAACTAAAATATTTGTAAGCAGGAGAGTGCAACTGTACTATTTTTATAGGTTAAAACAGTGGTTGCAACCTAGAAACATAACCATATGTGAGATTTGGCAACACTGAAGTAGGTGTTTAAGCCAAGGTCAATGAATATTACAATCTATAAAGATCAAACTCTAATTATAAAAACAGAGAAAATGGATATAAGTTTATTGTCAGATAAAAGAAGCAATATTTATAGCCTTAGTGAGCTAGGGATTGCAATGGATATCTAGGGGTATCCTTGATATTCTCCCCATTAGTGGATACTAGGGTTTCAAAAGACAATTGTTCCACCAAAATCTGCATCTTTGATGAAGTTTCAGAATAATTTGTCTGGTCTAGAGCTTTGTTGGTGAGAGAGCTGATACCTGCTTCAACAAATACCTTAGACATGACTAGTTATTGGGCCAAGCTAATTCCAAAGCCAAGGGGTTTACTAGATAACCCAGAATCATTGGAATCTATGGCATGCCCTTTATCATTTAGTTCAAGGACCTTTTTATAGTTAGCGCGTCCCAATTACCAGTATACCATCTGTACTTTAAAATCTCCCTGGACAGCTTAGCCTCTCCCTAACTGCTGGTGTTAAACCCACAGACTCAGGCCCCAAACTAATGTAGTGGTATAAGACAATTGACCAGTTATTCTAGCTATCTTTAGGATCTTGCATCTCCACTTCTTTAACATGGTTTTAAGTTCTGACAACAGCCCGCTGTTTAGCCACTGTCATAGAGATCCTATATAGGGACACAAAAACATTTTCAGTTTAAAGATAAAATAAAGTTTGGCCCAAAGCAGCACAAGTTTGTAGGAGAACCCTTAGGCACATCCAAGAAGCATTTCACACCCTAGGTGATTAGGGGGTGCTGTAACTGTGCTGTATTAGCAGAGTTACCGGGGGAAAGTAGTTGAACGCTAGAAAATATCTTTATTGTGGCATGCAAGATTATATAGGACACATGAATCATCTTAAGAGGAACAAGATTGGGATAATCAATCAGTTGTATTGGGCAGGGGGTGGCTTGCTCCTTGTGATGAGCTAATTGCCAAATCAAGTTGCCCTTTGGGTTGAGATTGCCAGTGGTTCTTGTTGTCTAGTTTGGTAATTTGAGTCAACTTCCGCATTTGACTTCAGGTGATGGGGAAGTCAGCTTGAGTGGCACCAGGTCTCTTGTGCAGAACTTTGCCAGGGGTCAACCCTGTGGGTTTGACAGGTATATATATCATATCAAATTAGACCATGCCAATGATTGTTTATAACTCTTTTTCTGATTGTAGCCCTACACCCAATTCAGATATTGCACTAGGATTGAGCTCTTGATTCTTTGCAGCAACCTGGATTGCATAAACCACCTGGTATACACAATCTTCTCAACCACTATATGGTGTATCAACAGATTATATAAACTATTATTTTATTTTATTTTAATAAAGATATCAATCTCTTCCCAATATTCCAGCTTGTTTTATATCATATACTTCTCAGAAGTATATATGCAATAATGGTAGCACATCCAGTTTTTGGATACCTACCTTGATTGAGAAAATACCTCTAAAAACAAGGCCACATTTAATGGCGCTCCCCATCAGCAGGAGGACCTAGAAAGAAGGGTAGGCTTCCTTATGAAGTACACCACCTTATACAATATCCTTAACCTGATTGAACAGCCTAAATATCCCACTGTATGAGGAAAATTGATCCAACTAGCCAGACAAAAAGCACCTGATATACCTGCCATGCTTTAGAATGCTTAACTGTTTCATCTCTGTTTTTTATATCTCTTATCTATAGGAATCATATATAAAGCTAGTTTTTTTTAAGTTTTGGCTTACCTTTGGTTTCCCCACCTGTTATTATTTTTTTATTTTATTTTTGCTTTTGGATGTTCATAGAAAATACTTTGCCCCCGCTTTTCCAAGCTTGATATTTGTTTCCCCCCTCTCACTCTGAAACAGTTACATAAGCACTGTTATAGCTGATAGCTGTTTAATTTTACCATCACTTCTGCTGTTTTAAACATCAATGCAGTCTACTTGTGGCACTCCTGCTCCTAAGAGGTGACCATTGGGTATAATTGATCAAAGCTGGGGACCAACTGGGTTGGGGTGACATTCTTCAAGTGACTGGGTTCTAATCCCAGTGCATTGGCCTTGCCTGTAGTTCTGAAACTTTCCAAGCCCTTTTCTATCATAATCCTAGCATCTCCTCTATAGATTATGACATCTGCTTGGGTCTGTCCTTCTTTGGTAGTGTACTTCTCTTGAAAGAGTGTATTGAACTCCTGGCTTAGGAGCTCCTTTTCTCTTCCTGTGGGTGCTAGCCCTCTTAACTGTCCTTTTCATTAATCACCAGGGGTTTGCTTCTAGAGAGCTTTCTGCACTGCTGCCTATACTGCTTTTCTTGCCCAGAATTTGGGTAGAAGACATGGGGCAACAGTTCATGACGCTATTGCTTGAAAATAGATGAGGGGTTTAAAAGTCTTTATTTACAGGAGGAAGATCCCCTTAGAGACCTTCTGAAATATAAACTGTTTGCAGACTTTGGGGGCCAACTATAACTTTGAGATGTATTGGCGGTCACCATATCCTTCTTCACTTCTTTGGAGTAAAGTTTTACCAAGTTTGAAACTCAAGAGGTGCTCAGATTTAATAACTCTCAACAATATTCTCCCTCCAGCTCCTGTTCAGTCAAAGGCTCTTATATAGTTTCCCTTGTCTTAGGCTAGATCCTCTTTAGGTTGGTTCTTTTAAATGCTTAAACTATCTGAGCTCACAATTTTATATAATGAAATAAGCTTCCAAACTTACTTATAATAATCCTATTGCATTATCTATCTCTTTCTGAGTATAGTAAGCTTTAAGTTATTTTACCAGTGAAAGCCAACTAGAAAAATAAGCTTCAAACTCAACCAATACCATCAATGTTCTCCATCTTCAAACATCTGAAGCGGTTGGCTTTGCTTCACGTTTTGCCAAAACCTTAACAGGAAAAAATGGTTCACAGAGAAAAACTTTGCAAATTTGTGCCTTTCATCCCAGAAAATTCCCTGGTTTCTTCAATGTTTTACTGTGTTTTAACCTAGCTGCTTCCCATAAGAAATTACTAGCAGCTTTATTTTGCCGCACTTTATCCAGAATTTGCACTTCAATATTGCTTTTGTAGCAAAACCAAAAAAAACAATTCCCCCAAAAATTTTAGCCTTCTTCTTCCCAGCAACTTGCTCTCAGATAAATATTGACGTGTCTTTACTCAAAATTTCCCCAAAACAGTCCAAACCTATACATATAGACTAGCACCTAGCATATCTATTAAGTATATCCTTGAGCCTCTGCCAGTGTCCACAATCTAGCCTATGTTTTTTAAGTCCCCATAAGTGGCCTCCACCAAGAATATGCTCATGTAAGTGATTTCCACCTAGGATAGATCTCATCAGTGTCCTCCACCTAGACCATTAGAAACAGGAATTTCTCCTGCACCACCACTGTTATAACTCACCCAAGTGGTTAGTTTGAGCTTTCTGGCGCAAATTGACCAACTTCTCTTCTCAGATACCTCAAAATCATTAAGTTCTGCATCTGTAGCTCTGGTTAGCCACCCTAATAATAGTTCTGGGACATCCATGCTTGCACAGCAGCAGCAAGACTGCCTTAAAACTATAATTAAGTAATAGAAAGAGAAACTATATTCCCTTCCCAGATAGAGTAATCCAACTGTATTATCACTCCATTTAGTATCAGGATTTTGATGCCAGCTCACCACATCTGTCCCAAGGAAGAAACCTATCTTAATTCTCAACCCAGCTAGTCTAAGGATGTCTATACTCCTAGGTATAACTATCCCAGGGATACCACTTCTCTATCATTCAAAAGCACTAACAAGGGGCCAGCTTACTAACAACCCAAGGCAAAAAACCCTAACCACCTTTTTTTGGTAAAACACCAGCCACAACATCTAAAAAGTTAAAAAATAAACACTTACCTCACACAGGAAACTATTCTCTACTTGGATAAAATCAGCCTGTACCTGCAAAATAGCTTCACATGTGGATCATCACAGCATGAATTTGGATAAATAATTTTCCCAATAAAGAAAGGTTTTAATATCAACTCCTCATAAATGTCACCACATTTTGTCACAGTATCATCCCACCAAGGCAGTCCTAGTAGGGCCACCCACTCCTCCATCTTCATAAAAAGAAAGATTTTTGGGCCACAATTAGGTGCTCTGTCACAAGGCAGTAAATCTCTTTTTCATCCTTTTTGGATTTACTTCCCAGACAGTTTTTTCTTTATCTGCAACAGTTGCCCAAAACACAGCTACATAAATATTGTCCAAATAGCCTGATAATGAACTAGAATAGAAATCTTAGGTCACCTGTTCATTGGTTCCACCTAGATAAAGCTTTCCTTCTGGATGTGCAAATTTCCTGGCACTTGACAGGGAATTCTACCCTAGGAAAACCAAAAAGTGCCCTGGGAAGCCCACCCAGACCCTCTAAAAATTAGAAGTCTTGGTGCATACAGTGTAGGAGAAATATGTCTTATTATATCCCCATAATTCTGTTGCACCCCAAGGTGGTAACCCCAACTTGTAATGGATCCCTGTCAAATTGGGGGAATAAATGAATAAAAATAGAGCCCATTTCAAAGGGCTCACATCTTATTCAATCAAGAAGTTCAACACTGCTGTATCAGTCTTCTATCCCCCTAATAACAACTTGGTTTCATCTAAAATCTCCAAATTGATGAGGAGCGCCTTTTGGGGAAGCTTAAAATATGGAATTAGGAAAGAAGAGAAGGATATTTTATTGGATAGTACTTTAGACTTATATAGACTTGACTGTGGAGGAGGTTTTGTTGGATCAAACATAGGGGTTGGCCATGTGCAGGATGGGTTTGAGCCACTGGATACTTAGACAGTCATGTGATATTGCTTGGTTGTCATTCCTGGTATGCAAACAGTATATTGGAAGGGCACCAAATCGGGCAATGACTGGATGTTGAGTAGGTTAGCGGTAGCCAGAATACTTGTACATCCAGATCATTGACACCCCCCTTAAGGGGTTACTCTGGTACATCAGGAAGGGGCTTTATCTTAACAGCTGTTGCATGATATTCCTGGAGTTGTTGGCTAGTTGGTACCAGTCTGGTTGAGTGTTCTCCTATGCTAAGGCGGATATGAGTTCTGTGGTACTTCTTGACAGCAGGGGTTTTGGCACCTTGGAATTTTGTTAGATAGGTGTTTCAGTCTGGTCTGTACTTGATGATTCTTCCTGGTCCTCTGTGTACTGAGTCTAGTTTTTTCTGTTGCCAGCTAGGACCCAGACGGGGGAGTTGATGGGAAGTGGTTCCTCTGTGGAGGTTACCTTTTGTGTTTTGAGCCTTTTTATTTCTTTTATTTTAGATTTGAGGCGTATGTGTTGTAGATTTGGTACTTGTTCTACTGTGGGGGGTTTCCCTGGGGGGATCTTTACGTATGGCTGCTTGTTGCGGGTAATTATTTCTGGTTTGTATCTGTATGTTAGTTTAAACAGTGAATAGCCTGTTCCTTGATTGGTGTAGACTCAGGATACTAGTAATTCATGTTTCACGTATAGTGGACATGTGTCTTTGGCTTTACCATCCATTATTTTCTCTAGAGTCCTGATAAGGCTGCTGTTTAGGTGTTCCACTCTGCCATTGGCCTGTGGCCTGTAGGGCAAGGCTGTGGAATGCTTAATGTTTTTGTATTTTAAATTATTGTTTACTATGTGACCTGATAGCTCAGTTGCTCCATCAGTTATTATGTAGTCTGGGGTGCTGTAGTTGGCTATGATTGCTTTGTTAATGAATTGGTTTATGGTTTCTGCTTTGTGGTTCTTTGTTGCCCAGCAGATGGGCCAGCATGTGGAAAAGTTGATGGTAAAATTAGGAAACATTAGTTTGTCTTTGTTTCTGGGAAGGGGCCCACTATGTCTAGTCCACAAACCTTGAATGGTTCAGGGTCAGGTACTGGGTTCACTGTTGGCTGGGGAGCCTTTGTGTTGGTGTATTTCTTGCACACTGTGCACTTTTTCAGAGCATCAATTATATCTTGTTTGAGATTGGGCCACCATACTATCTCTTTTAGCATGAGGTATAGGTTTTTAGCCTTTGTATGGCCTAGTAGGTGATGATGTCTTAATATGGTGTCAACTCTTTATGCAAGTGGGATGTAAGGAACATGTTTGTCATTAATGATTTGTTGTACCGTGCCATTTGATACATGGGAATACTTTTTGTTCCTTACTAATGTATTATGGGTTAGTTGGTGTGTTGAGGGTTCTTTTCCTTTGGTTTTATACTCAGTATTGTATAGGCTTGGCCAGTCAGGGTCCAGGTGGTCAGGGTGATCCTCTCTAGGCTGACATAGTCTAGAGAGAGCATTGGCTGTGACCATCTCTGCCCCCTTTTTGTATTGGATGTCCAAGTTAAGCTGTTCCAGCAAGGATATCCATTTGGCTTGTTGCTGTGTGAGTGCGTTTTGAGTTTTGAAATATATTAAGGATTTATGGTCAGTTAGTACTCAGACGTTTAAATGTCTTTCTAGGTAGTATCTCCATTTCTTGCATGTGTGATATATTGCTAGCAATTCCTTATTGTGTATTGGGTATCTCTGAACAGTGTTGGTTAGTTTTCTGCTTTTGTAACATACTGGCAGGAAGTCTTGCTGACCTGGCTGGCAGATGTGTAGGACTGGACCAATGGTGGTGTCACTGGCATCTGACTCAAGCTTGTAGCAGCTGTTGCTATTAGGGTATTGCAAGATTGGTGCTTCAATCAAAGCTTGTTTTAATAGTTGGAATTTCTTGTTGCATTCTGGTGTCCAGATGAATTTCATTTTGGCATTACCCTTGGTTAAGTCATTGATTGGTGCAGTTAGTTTCCTGCAGTCTTTGATGTATTTCCTTAGGTAAGCTACCATTCTGAGAAAGCATCTAACTTTTTTAACAGAGGTGGGGCATTGCATGTTATTCATGACCTTTATTTTGTCTGGATCTGCTTTGATGCCACTGTCAGAGACAATATGGCCCAAGAACAGGAGTTCCTTTTCCATGAATTGGCACTTGCTTGGTTTTGCATAACGTTTGTGTATTGCGAGTTGATCAAGTGTCTGGCAGACATGCATAAAGTGTTCCTATTTTGTTTTCAAGAATATTATGATATTGTCAAGGTAGTATGATGTATTTGAGAGGCCATTTAGCTCTTGGTTTATCATGGTGACAAACGTTGCACGAGCAATGGTCATCCAAAAGTTCATTACCCCATATTCAAAGGATCCAAATTGTGTACAAAACGCGGTTTTTGGTATGTCCTTTTTTTAACTTCAACCTGGTTGTAACCTGAGGCAAGGTCAATTTTGGAGAAAAATTTTGGCTCCAGAGAGTCTCGCAAACAGATCCTCTATGAGTGGAAGGGGATATTTATTCTTTACTGTGCTTGTTTTTAGTGCTCTGTAGTTGGTTACTAGACAGAGGGTGCCTTCCTTTTTCTTTGTGAAGAACACTACTGCCCCCATGGGGATTCAGACAGGCAAATGAATCCTTTTATTGGATTGTCCTCAATGTGTGTTTTGAGGGTTTGGGTCTCTATGGGGGAGAGTCTGTAGAGGGGTGCAGGCTTAGGCATGGCTTTAAATAGGTTGATGCCATGTTTGACCTCTTGTTTGGGTAGTAACTCTGAGATTTCTTCTTTGAATACATGAGTGTATTCATTTAGGAGTGCTGCAAGTTCTGGGCATTGGATTTTTGTTGTTTGTATATTATTGAATTTGGTGTATCTCATTATGTGGAGAGTACTATCTTTGGTTAGACGTTATGAGTTGTCTTGGTTTATGACCTGGACAAATACTATGTCTCTTAGAATGGGGGTCGTTGGGTTCTTTAGGGATATTAAAATTGAATCCATTGCGTTTGATGGGCATGGTTTTTGTTTTCTAACATACACTGGGGTTCACTCAGGTGAACCAGTCCATGCCTGCTACAATGTTGTAGTTTATATTGTTCATGATCAGACTTTTGATGAACGTTTGTATGCCTTGGAGGTCAATTATTAAGGGGTTTGTTTTGCCTTTGAGTAGAACCTTTGATTTGTCTGCCTTCTGGCATATTTGAAGTTGGATTTGACAACTGGTATTTTTGTACTTGGTTACAAAAGGTTTGCTAACCATAGTGTGTTGAGCACCATATTCAAATAAAATTTTATGTGTATGAGATTTGTAAGTGCATGGGTAGACAAGAAGTTGTGAGCAATCTTTAATTTTTAAGTTCATAAAAATGGAGGATTGTGGGACATGTGGGATGCAAGCAGCAAAGTTTGTGCCTTGGTACAATTTCTTCTCAAGTTGGGGGAGACAGGGGCACTTAATCCTGTTCCCCCTCCTCTTTTCCCTGTTCTTCTTTTTTGAGACTTTCAAGGTCAGAGAATGTGGGATCAGATTCATAGTGGGTTGCTGTTTCAGCATTGTTTACTCTGGAGGTGTCCTCCTTCTTGGGACAGGAGCGGTTTGTGCTTTTGCTGTGATTGCCATTGTTGCAATTGGAGTTGCTG
Source organism: Entomophthora muscae (assembly GCA_014839935.2). Lineage (NCBI taxonomy): Eukaryota > Fungi > Entomophthoromycota > Entomophthoromycetes > Entomophthorales > Entomophthoraceae > Entomophthora > Entomophthora muscae. The sequence continues at coordinate 84,719 of QTSX02004294.1, forward strand.
TTGCTATGATTGGTGTTTTGGCGTTTGTTGCCATTGGAGTTTTCTCTGGCATTTCTGTTTGAGGAGTGGTTGCTATTGCGTACAGCATATTCCATGTTTGCGCATATTTCTGCGCGCTTGGCTTCTGCAATGAGCATGGGCATGGAGGTGTTGGCCTCTGGTTGGATGAGGGCAGCAACAAAGGGTTTCATTATATTGATGAATGAGGCTCTAGTGTGTATGTTATCAGCTTGTGCTGGGTTTTAGATTTTGCGGCGTATTTCCTCAAATTCATTGGTTAAGCAGTGATGGTGGTCTTCTGAGGAAGATCACTGAGCTGTATTGCAATGTCTTGAAGGGATTTGGTGATGCAGAAATTGTGTGTGATGTCCACTTTGAACTCTTCCCAGCTGTCAAGCTGGTCGTCAGTTTGTGAGCCAACCCAAGTGGCAAACCAATTAGCTGTGGCCTTGTACAGGCGCTTGCTGGCTTCCTGGACCCATTATTTGTGGGGGATGCAGCTGGCGCAGAGTTTAGTGGCTGAGTGGTCTAGCCAGTTGATGAAGTTTTCCTTTTTTTGCCAAAGAACTTGTCAATACCAATATATTTGGTGTTGGTAATTTCACCTGTGATAAGTGGTTGAGCATTTGTTTGTGGTTGAAGAGAGCAACTGTGTTGAATAATCTTGGCGCATGCTTTGGGCATGACCAGACATTCAAATACGGTGCATCCACTAGGTATATCTTTGTCAATGTTGTGGGCATGGAAGTACATTTTCCAGGTCTCCTGGGATGTGGCCTGGTTGAGCACATGAGCAAAAGTGGGCGGGTTTTGGTCAGTCATTTTCTCTTTCATGGACATTGTCAAAAAACCGTAGCTGCTACCAGTGATAAGGAGCACCTTTTGGGGAAGCTTCAAATATGGAATTAGGAAAGAAGAGAAATACATTTTATTGGATAATACTTTAGACTTATATATACATGGCTGTGGTGGAAGTTTAGTTGGATCTAACCTAGGGGTTGGTCATGTACGGGATGGGTTTGAGCCACTGGATACTTGGACAGTCATGTGATATTGCTTGGTTGCCATTCCTGGTATGTCAAACAGTATATTGAAAGGGACCAAATTGGGCAATGGCTGGGTGTTAAATAGGTTGGCAGTAGCCAGAATACTTGTACATCCAGATTCTTGACAAAAATTATTGATTTTAGATGAGAAAATTTTGTAATGGAATCTAGTTCACCCAGTGATTTTCATGTAAATCACAAGAAAGAGAGCAAAGGGCTTAGAGCCCCTTTCTTACCCAGTTTCCAGCAAGGGGTTGAAAAATATTGTCCTTTCCTTTATCAATTTCACAACATAAGTCTAGTATTTTCTTTGGGTTTTATTTAGTTTAATTCTCAAACAATAAGGCTGCAGAAGGCTTTTAATTTGATCTTCATTCTAAATGATTAGCTTAATAACCTCTTCAAACTTATCAAAAATAGTGTCCCCTATATATTTTTGCTTAAAAACAAGCCTAGATCAGGATTCAAACCCAGTTTCTGTCACAGTAAGTTCCATAATGCCGGGTATTGTCCGTCCAAGTAAGAAGGCACAGAAGGCCAGGAAACCTGTATCAAAATTGACCAAGTTAACGGATTTAAACCAAACAGTTGATCAAAAATGGGTCACAGCTGCTCCAGTATGCCAGCTGAAACCAGCTCCCCCTTGTAAACTGACGTTGATAAATTGATGTAATATGAGGGTCACCCAATATAAGCTCATTAATCAGCATGGTTGTCAGAAACTGGTCACACAAGGGTTCTTTGCAACCTGGACTAGATACTTACTTGAAGATGCCAAAGGAATAGGAGATCAAGACTCAGGTGGTATTGCTTAGTCAATTTTTCTGATATATATTGAATAATTTTCCCTGTTTCAACTCTAAGAGTTGAGTCCTTCTAAATTTACTCAATAAAAATCAATTATCCCAAGTTCTAATTTTAAATTTTTTAAAAAAATGCATCCTGTGCTCGGGTTGTTGTGGCATATCCCGTAAAATCTGATTCTAAACAGAATCATTTCAGGAAGATGGGGCCCAGCATCTGGAACTTTGTTGTTGGCACCGCAAAATGTTAATTTCATGCCAGCCAATTTTGTAGCTCCTCCCCCCATTCTGGAAAATGAAAATTGTGTCACTTCTCAATGCCCAGAATTCTACGCTGAAGATGCATTGATGCTTTACCAGGTCATTTATCTTGGTTTCCTCTGGTTAGGATTGATTGTTCTACTTAATCCTGGAGTTTCAATTGTAAATTTCATAAAAAGATATTTAAAGCCACATTGGTGGTTAATCATTAATTCTATTTGGATTTGGGTGGTAATTCCCCATCATTTAGAAACAGCTTCATATTATCCAGTGATTTCTGTCACATTACTCAACTCTTCTACGTCTGAGTTTTTGGAAGCAGTTCATCATGAATTTGTGTTTCTTTTCTCCTGCTCTGTTGAGATATCTGTGTTTACCATGTTTATTTGCATCATTTTCATTTCTGAGTTTTCAGTTTGGACTTTTCTTTAATTTTTGGTTTACATCTCCAGTTGCAGTTGTAGAGACTGGATCCTCTGTTTCCTATTTCTGTTGCGTCATGTCATTTTGGTGTCCAGATTATTTTCCTGCCCCACCCACTGATGAAATTTTGCGTGAAGTTTTGTCAGCATTATTGTTTTATTCCGGGTCTAGCCTTGGTCACAAATCCCAAGTTTACCATGTGATGACAAAGGTTTCCAAAGATGCTCAAGAATGGTTGTTGTCTGCAGTGGAGTGCAATCCACATGTTTTAACTGAGAGTGCATCTCTATACCCTTTGTTGAAAAATTTGTGTGTATCTATTGAGGAGCTAAAAGTATATTGTAAGCTGTACACCTTCCGTCAGGGTACAACTCCGCTTTTGGTATTCCTTCCTCAGTTTCTTACCTATTGCCGTACAATTGATGTTCCCGAGGTGAACAAACTCTCAGCGTTGTGGTTAGCAGTTGACCAGACTGCCCAGGATTTGGCAGTTTGTGATTCCCTTTTAACCACAACTGAGGCCCTGGTAAGCCAAATTCTTTCTCTGGTCTCAAATCTGTCTACTTCCAAACAAGGTACGTTGGTAATTGAGGATAAATCTGCTGTGCGCTCTTGGTTTTCTGGTCCTTGCTCCTTGGTAGTCTCTTCCAACCAAAGCCAAGATTGTTTTCCCCCTTGCTTGTCTCAACTACAATTGGCGGTGGTAAACAGACCTGGTGATGTAAAGGAGGCCCCTGTAGTGTCTGTTCCTGATAGTTCCTTGGCAATGCTTCAGCACGTTGTACCTGCAAAATCTTCTGTTATTATGTCCAAAGAGTTGCCCCTTGTTCCCATTGATTGTGATAACCCCATTCTTCCAGCTGCCGTCCAAGAAATGATTGAGCGTTACTTCCAGGAGCATCCTGCTTCCTTAGCTGCCGTCTGTACTGCTAATGAAAAATAAGACCCTGCCAAGAATGCTACCTTTGCTGCAAATAAATCCACTTCTGGTTACTTCTTGTTTCATGGTAACATCAATAATGATCAGACTATCTATCAGCCAGCCATCTTGTTAGATACAGGTGCTTCCAAAAATTTTATGAGTGTGGAGACTGATGACTTTCTACAACTCAAGTACCATCCAGGAATGCTAGTTAGGGGTGGAAATTTTCAAACGTTTCCCTCTTTCCAGCTGAGGAAGCCAGTTACTTTTGTGGTAGCAGGCCAGTCTTTTACCGCAAGGTTTTTTATTTGCCCTACCCTTCTGTATCCTATCATTTTGGGAGTAAGTTGGTGGAGAGATCATAATGTATTGACCTTACTGGAGAAAAATGAGCTACAGGTGGAACACTCCTCGGGTATAACTATTTGTATTCCGCTGTTGGATATGTCTGAATTGGAGCAATCATCACAGACCATACAATTGTTTCCTGTCCCTGTCCCCGTAAGTTTGGATTTACCAGCATGTTTGCAACCCTGGTCCGCGGCATTTGATGCCACCAGAAGCAAAGTCCTTCCCATTCACACTCAGTTTGACTTTGAATTTAAGGTCACTGTTGATCTGATCAGAATTGTGTCTCCTATTTACCCTTTAACCTTGAAGAAAGACACATGTTTGGAAGAATGGACTCGCAACATGTTGGCAAAAGGCTACATTTTCAAGAAGGCTTTGTCAATCTGCTCTCTGTTATTGTTTGTTCAGAAGTCTTAATGGTCTCTTTGTCCTTGTGTCAATTACAGGAATTTGAACAACATTACAATTCTGGATCCTTATCCTTTACCTCTCAAAGCACAGATCTCTAGATGTGTTGAGAAGGCTAAGGTATTCTCAAAACTTGATCTGTTGAATGCTTTCAATCAAATCAGGATTGCAGAAGGAATGGAATGGTTAACAGCATTCAGAACCAAGAAGGGTATCTTCCAGTTCCACATAATGCCTTTTGGATTGAAGAATGTCCCAGCTTGCTTTCAGCGGTTGATTGATTCAGTCCTGGGAGATCTCCTAGGTGTTTGTGCCATCACATATATGGATGACATCTTGGTGTTTTCTCTGGATGAGGAGTCCCATAAGGCCCACTTGTTGGCAGTTGTAGAGCGCATTCTCCAAGCAAACTTGATCATCAAAAGGAGTAAGTGTGAATTCTTTAAACGCAAGGTTACCTTTCTGGGTAATATTATCTTTGAGGATGGCCACACCATTGCCCCTGGCAAGAAAGCTGTGGTTTGAGAGTATGCTACGCCTGTGACTGTATCCCAACTTTGTAGTTTCCTGGGTACATTTACGTTCTTTAAAAAATTCACCCCCCACTTGTCTGAGGTGGCCGCCCCTTTATATTTGGCTAGTGGAAAGACAACTTTAGTCTGGACGCCTGAGTGTGCAAGTGCCTTCTCAGCAGTCAAGGCTCTTTTGTTGTCCTACCCAGTGCTAAGACATGTGGATCCTGAGCTTCCTTTTGTTGTTTCCACCAATGCATCTAAATACACTGTGGCTGGTGTGCTGTTGCAAACAACTAGTGACGGGATTGAGAGACCTGTAGGGTATTTCTCCCGGAAGATGGAGGCTCGAGAACGCAACTACATGATTTACGACAAGGAATTGTTGGCTGTAGTGGAATTGTTAAAGCATTGGCACCACCATCTCATGTTGGCACGTCATCCATTTGTAGTAAGAACTGACCACAAAGCTCTTCTATATTATCAACAACCCAGGGTTTTGCTGGGTTGCCAATCCAGATGGCATGGTGATCTGACAAGATACAAGTTCTGCTACAATTTTATTAAGGGATCTGACAATCACTTGGCCAATGCTCTAAGCAGGAATCCCTCACATCTCCCAGCTCTAGTATGGACGCCAAGTTTAACACACATACTATGATTCCAGACAAAGCTGTGGTGCCTTTTGTATTACCTCCACCGGCTACGTTGGCCACCATGTCCTTAGCTGAGGGCGCAGACCTGGACTTGTATTCCAAGGTTAAGTTTCTGCAACCTTTGTCCAAAGGTTATGATAGGCTATTGGAGCTAGCATGTACAAACCTAGTAGGTCAGCCTCAGGGTTATCATAAGATTGGACCAGTCCTATATCATCAAGGTTGCTTGTGGGTACCTGAAGGCACTATTTGGGATGAAATCATGGAGGCTAATCATACCTGTCCAACAGCTGGTCATCCAGGGAAAAACAAAACAGTGTAACTTATCTGCCACCAGTTTTCCTGGAAAGGTTTGACTGTGCAGGTAGCCACTTTTGTTTGAGATTGCCTGATATGTGTTTGATCCAAGGCCAGTCAGAATAATACTACTGGTTTACTGGTCCCAATTCAGCCTGCTGCGGGTCCTTGGACGTCTGTGTTGGTGGATTTCATTGGTGAGCTTCCCAATTCCAATGGGTTTAACGCAATCATGGTAGTAGTTGATTGTTTCACAAAGATGGCACACTTTGTACCTTTCTCAACCACAATTACTTTAGTAGAAACTGCTAGGTTATTTGTGAACAGAATCTTCTCTCTACATGGTATCCCAATGGAGATTGTAAGTGACTGTGGACCTCAATTTATTGCTCAGTTCTGGGAAGCTTTTACTGGAATCCTTGGTATCAAATTGTGCTGCTCTACTGCTTTTCACCCCCAGTCCAATGGACAAACGGAGAGGGTAAACCAAAGTTTGGAGGTCTACCTACGCTGCTACACCAATGCACAACAAGATGACTGGTGTGATAATCTACCCATGGCAGAGTTCACATGTAATAACGCCCCACACACGTCAACTCAAGTATTGCCATTTTATGCCAATGTGGGTTATAATCCTTCTTCCAACATGGGTCCTTGTTTGGTTAGCAAACTGGAAGCTGCAACTGATCAAGCTGCTGCATTGAAGCAGGTCCATCAGGAGCTCCAAGTTACTCTTGTTGCCGCTGTGACAACATACAAGGAATACACAGATTGCAAGCGCCAGGAAGGTCCAACTTACAAACCAGGTGATTTAGTCATGGTTGATGCTTGCAATATTAAACTTAAGGTTCCCTGTCACAAATTGGGTCCCAAGCAAGTTGGTCCCTTCAAGGTAGAACGTCAGATTAGTCCCTCTGCCTATCAGCTGGATTTACCTTCTGCTTTCAAGATTTTCCACACCTTCCATGAATGTCTCCTTACTTGCTTCAAAGGAACAGAGACCCCCTCTTCCCAACCCATTCTTGTGGAAGGAGAACCTGAGTATGAGTTAAATTGTATTCTAGCTTCCTGCAAGAATTGTTGCTGTTTGGAATATTTGGTATCTTGGAAAGGTTATCCTGATTCTGAAAACTCCTAGGTTCTCCACTACAATTGTTCAAATTCCTCTGATCTGATCCACAAGTTCTACAAGCGCAATCCCACTGCTATTGGACACCCTGAACTTACCCTTGCCACAATAAAACTCCCACTTGCCCATAAGAATTTCTCTTTATCTCATCTCCCAGATGGTGGTATTGTGCCCAGGGCTAAAGCGGAGGGTAATGTCACGGTAAGTTCCATAATGCCGGGTATTGTCTGTCCAAGTAAGAAGGCACAGAAGGCCGGGAAACCTGTATCAAAATTGACCAAGTTAACGGATTTAAACCAAACAGTTGATCAAAAATGGGTCACAGCTGCTCCAGTATGCCAGCTGAAACCAGCTCCCCCCTTGTAAACTGACATTGATAAATTGATGTAATATGAGGGTCACCCAATATAAGCTCATTAATCAGCATGGTTGTCAGAAACTGGTCACACAAGGGTTCTTTGCAACCTGGACTAGATACTTACTTGAAGATGCCAAAGGAATAGGAGATCAAGACTCAGGTGGTATTGCTTAGTCAATTTTTCTGATATATATTGAATAATTTTCCCTGTTTCAACTCTAAGAGTTGAGTCCTTCTAAATTTACTCAATAAAAATCAATTATCCCAAGTTCTAATTTTAAATTTTTTAAAAAAATGCATCCTGTGCTCGGGTTGTTGCGTTATATCCCGTAAAATCTGATTCTGAACAGAATCATTTCATGAAGATGGGCCCCAGCATCTGGAACTTTGTTGTTGGCACTGCAAAATGTTAATTTCATGCTAGCCAATTTTGTAGCTCCTCCCCCATTCTGGAAAATGAAAATTGTGTCACTTCTCAATGCCCACAATTCTACGCTGAAGATGCATTGATGCTTTCCCAGGTCATTTATCTTGGTTTACTCTGGTTAGGATTGATTGTTCTACTTAATCCTGGAGTTTCAATTGGAAATTTCACAAAAAGATATTTAAAGCCACATTGGTGGTTAATCATCAATTCTATTTGGATTTGGGTGGTACTTCCCCATCATTTAGAAACGGCTTCATATTCTCCAGTGATTTCCGTCACAGTTTCACTTACTCTAACCTCCTTTTACACAGAGAAAAACTGTTCCCCTGTGTCTTTATTGTCTTCAACTATGTTTGAGCTTACTGATGTCTATCAGCATCCACTCCTTGTATTCCAAGTTACTTCAGCACCCCCAGACTTTAAATTTTTGAAGAAAAGCTTCTGTCCTCATAACTCTCACACCTTCAGGAAATCAACAGTGGGCAGTCAGCCTGTCAAAAGTGGGGACTGGGAAGACCACAGACCAGGGCTAGAGCCCATAAGAGGATTGATGATAGCTTGAATACATAGCAGAGGAATTTTCTCATCCAAGACCAAGGTTCAGCAGCAGTAATCATAGTGTCAATTACCCCAGAGAGGTAATTAACACTATTTCAAATAGATTGTTATTAATGTTGGCAGGGAGGTTGGGTGCAGACGGGTATGTGAGCTTGGGTGTGGGGGAAGTTTCCTATTGATTTGATAGGCAGGAAAAGAATCATACTTATTCTTGAATAAACCGGACTCAGTAACTGTCAGAAACATCCTTTTATATGATTCTGTCATCTCTTTAGATCATATTCCTAATGATTATCCACTAAATCCCCCAGATGGCTTTAACAGCAACTGTGGCAAAATCAACTGTATTAATGAAAAGTGAGAATCTAAAAGTAGTCAAGTTGACACTTTTTAAATTTTCAAAATGGCTTTTAATAATAAATTAACTACTTTTTCTTGACTTTTTTAGTTGATAGAATGAATAAAAGTATTTTTTACACATAATAATGTTTGATTACTGATAAAAATTAATCTAATTTTGAAAATTTAAAATTTTCAACTTGGCCACTTTCAAATTCTCCTTTTTGAATCCTCACTTTTTCATTCATACATTCAATTTTTCCACAAATGTAGCTTTAACACTTATTTTATTATTACCAAAGATGATAAGCCTGTTTTTGATAAGTTAGACAGATTCAATGAGTCTAATTTAATATTTTGGAGCATTTTAATAAATTTTCTGGAAATGATATGTCACAACCAGGTATCAAACCTGGGCCTGCTATTGTGGACAAGTCACAGTTAGTATGGATAAAAGATTTAAATCAAGCCTATTTTTGAGCTCAATTATTGATAAAAGCTGGATTTCCAGCCAATAAGATTCCTACACTATTACAAATTATGTGTCCACTGCTCAGGAACATAACTAGCAACTGCCTGGATTAGATAAGAGTCAGCAGGAGCTAGAAGAAACTGTTTCTGTTTGTCTACTGTTACTTAATAAGCACATGATTAAAGATGACTTTTAATTTGGTTATGGCTATGTAACTGACATCCATGCTCAATAACAGGCTCAAGTTGGGCAGCAAACTGGGAGTTTTGTTTGAAGTAAGTTAGAGGACAAAGATGTAACAGTCTCACATTTCAAACTTGGGGGTTTTCTCTTCCTTCTCCTAAAATTCCTTTCAAACTTCCCAAGTTCAAATCCACACCAACTATACAAGTCAGCCATTATTTATCTTACAACTTTTTCAATCAATAAAGCACCTTATTAATATTATATCCAAGTCAGAATCTTGTTTAGTTTCACCATAAAATTGCCCTATCCTACTAATAGAGAGCCTCTTAGATATAAGTGGTTATCCTGGTTCTAATTATTCAGTATATGTTTAGGCTCAGTGTCATTGGTTAAAAGACCTGATTCCAGTTCTTCTTGCCCTTATTATTCTAGAGACCACTTGTATAAGATAATATCTGGGCAGTGGTATACCACTTGTCTTCCATATGAGAATCTTCCTAATAAAGAAAAGACTAAGTCATAATCTGCACATCCTGTGATATCTACCCTTCTGTGTTTCATCCTCTAACCAATGCCTCTATCTTAAATTGTTTGGAGCCTACTTCTTTCTTGGTTACTTTAAACCTCTCCTAGGATATTACTGTGTAATCAAGGAGATATATCACACTATAATGGTGTCTTTAACAGTAGTATATTTGGCCACAGGTTAAGCCCCTCTGCTATAGCCCAGCACATTGGGGGTTATTTCCCAGCATCTGGGTCTCTGACAGGGTATATTGCCGTTTTTAACCCAGTTTAGTACTACCTTTTCTCTAGGGTGGGAAAGTATATACATAGATGACAAAAGGTGTCTATCTCAACTGTATAGCTTTACCAGAGCATCTTTCCAACCCAACATCTCCAGGCTTTTGGGGAAAGGGGGTGGGAAGTTTTATTAATATTTTTACCTTGCTTGCCTATTTATAGAAGATGTCAATTTGACTGGATTGCTGAATTTGGGTACACATCTGTGCTCTGCATTGCTGGCCTGTGCTTAATGCATGAGATTTCTACCTGTCCCCTGCATGTGAGAAGATTGAAAAGGAGATGGTACAGGAATAATTTTATTTTAATGAGATAATCCTCTAACCAGGATGGCTTGTAAAATTATTGTAAAATGTGTAATATAAGTGCTTTTGATGCCCACAAGTGAGACTATAAATACCACTTGGGGTGTATTGAAATTTCCTGCTATCTAACTGTGAGTCTGTTGCCTTTGCTGTGACCCTGATAAACTTATCTATGACAAAATAATTAATTGCAACAGGGGGTGTGACGCTTTTGCAAGAGTCAGAGTCATGTCTCTTGTGTGCATATGGACTTGTTACATGTGCTGTTTGATTGCCTCACACAGTCATGTGATTAGCTGCTGATCATTGCACTGGCTGTGGAGTCTGTCTTACTCTTTTAAGTAGAGATTCTTCTAAAAGAGAAGGTTATGACTTCTTTGTGCAGTGATGGTTATTTTTTAAGAACCAAAAGGGATTCACCAGTAGCAAATAGCAATCACAAGGACTCATTGGCAGATTATGATATAAAATGTTATTAACTGGCGTTAATTAATGTTAAGAGGGATTTAATAGCTTTAAATTCTCACAATAATTAAGCCAACTCTATAATTCTTCTTGTGTAGTAACTAATCACCTATTATGGAGCGTCATCACTGATCCAACATTAGTATGGCGGAACATCATTGATATTCAATCATATGTGGTTTCACAAAAGAGCAGCAAAGTGAATCTAATTTGGGATAGCAGCTTTAAAGTAGCTATTAGATCACAGAGAGCAGATAGTCATGCTGCTGGGTAGTCTTTCTACTTTTGGCATCAAAGAGCCCAGCCAGAAGTATTTCAAATGGAGAATTGTGGAGTTGTCTAATACATGTTAAGTTTTCAGGATGACTAAAGTTGCTGACCTTCAGGGTTAAGAGGGCTGAGAAAGTGGTAATTTTAAATAGGTAAACAATGCGCTCAAGCGCTGAGGATACTAAAAGAGGATAACTATAAGAGCACAGGGTGCTGTAAATAGGTTGTTGGTGTAATTGATCAGGGATCAGTGAATAAAAATACATAGCCAACTAAAATTATGTTAATGGAAATTAAATGCAGTTCAGGGCTAGAAACTAAGTGGAGCCACATGGTTAGATGCAGCGGGAATTAGATTGACAATTCATCACAAGTTATTAGAATATAAATTGCCTACTAACCATAAGAAGAAGTTGTGTCAAGCTGCCTTAATCACAAAGAAAGTTGGTTCCAATGATCCATACTTCTTTAGAGGTAGCTAAAGACCACATCAGAAAGACCCTAACACCCGGATTAGGAGAATGCTAAGCTAAAACTAGCCTTCAGGGATAAATAAAGTATTTATCTAGAGGCCTTAGGATTTCAAAAATATTCAACAGCCATATCTAGGTGAGGCTAGGAAGAGCACACCAAATAACTGAGATCACACAAGTAGAGATGATGAGCTGAACTTGAACTTTACTGGAAAAATAAAATCTACATTGCAAATCTTCATAGAGATACAAATTATTAGGTAGGAAGATAGGTAATCTAATTAATGACAAATGTCCCCTTACCAAGAATCAACTCACTGAGATGAAATCAAACCCTGGTTAGTCCGGCCTGAAGCCCAGTTACCTACCTGCCCATGTTTTTACGGCTGAAATCCAAAATCAAGGATATGGATCCTATTGTTGTCAACAAGAACAGAGCTTTCATTCCAAATAAGGTCATCCTTGAAGACCCTGGAAGAAGTGGGAACAAACCCAGGACAGCCTGGAAATAATGGCTTATGCTGATGCAGTGGCATTCATCAATTCATTGGCTGAAGAGCCTAGTAAGCTAGTACATACTAATAAGGTCTCTAACCTACAGGAAATTGAGCTGGCTGGCTGCCTACCTAAATATGGTGATAATCCTCATAAAAGATGTGAAGATTGAAAATATTTGGCTCCAGAAGCAGGCTCTAGTTCTGGCTCCACCTTGCAGCTGCAGAACCTTAGATCAAACGACCCAGAGTATTGCCCATTAAAAAGATATGTGAACCCTCTGGAATAGAACAGTTGCTATTGTTTTTTAAAATAAAGAGTGTATGGAACTTTGGTTTGCTCATTTTTTACCCTGATTTGTCCTAGTCTTCAACACGTAAACACCACTTCATCAATCCTGTCCACCCCTCTAGATAGCCCAGCTGTTCAACCAGAGGACCCTTATCCAAATGTTTTGACCTTCAGGGTTATCTTATGAGCCGGTAAACTTCACAGAGTATTCACCCAACCCCAACTATAAGGATTTAACCTTGGATAATATCCTTCTTTCTAGTCCCTAGCCCTGATAAAAAACACTGCTGTGTACTTGGGCACAGCCAAGGGACACAACAGGAAATCCTAACAGTAGTATTAAGTTTGAACTAAGCCAAGAGGTAGTCTTAAGGGATGAATAATGAATTTACCTTAAGGACCTGGAAATATTAATTGATAGAAATCTCCTCCATATTTGACTAGGGAGATGGCGCCAAAGTACAAGAATAAACACAAAAATAAAGTGTAAATTAAACATATTTTTATTGGTTGAATCCAAAGGATTTTATACTATGAATGTCTATCAAAAAACAGTAAGTCACAGTTAGATCAGTGGTCACTCTTATAAGTGGGTCAAGGCTCACTCATGTCATCAGTCAGAATGTAAAGGAGTCCTTCACCCAATTTGGAGCAAAACCCATTTTGAGCTGAGAAAGGGAAATGAAGGATTTCACAATCAAAATGCAACTTTGTCAAAGTCAAAATTGATAATGCCTGAACATTGGAATTCATGACAAACCCAAACACATGGATAGAGTGGGTATCTTTACAGTGTTTAACCCCAGGTGTTCAACAACAAGTACAACTAATTACTGGTGTGTTTGGGACTCATGGAACCATCTTCTACCCCTAATCCCAACCAGCTTCCCTTTTTGCATCTATTGCTGAAGCACCCTCCAATCAACTATATGGAATTTTATATATTATCCTCACTGTCCTATTTATTCAATTATGCTATCTACAGACCCTTGGTCCATGTTGGTTAGGCTGTCCTTTTATCTAATAAATATAGCGCCAATCCTGTGATGGGCCATGTCCATCACTATGTTTAGCTACCCTAGTTCAGATCACAATGTTGGGTACCCTGCCAGGTAAAGGTTGATGAGGCTACTGATGGGAGGGGAAGTTGGGATTGCCTCTTTTATGGGAAGGAATTGTTATCTGCTTTGGGATTTGAACCAGACACTGAAAATTGAAGTTGCCTGGATATGCTCATCCACAACAGCTGAGTTGCCAAGGTGTGAGATGATTGTGGCCAGGTACCAGCAGTAACTTGGGTGGGTGCTAAGATTCCAAATCTAGTACAACAATGTTTGATCTGAATCAGGCTATCAATTGAATGACATGCACCATGTACCTTGGAAGAATTGGGGTTCCAAAAAGAAGCTATAATGTCACCAGTCAACCAATTGAAAGTGGACCATGATTAATTATCACTTTACAAGCTAGAACTTCTCCTAGTAGCGAGGACCTTCAGGAGAGCCATACTAAGAAGAAAGATCATAACCTGAGAAGTACTATGTAGGTGCCAGAGTGTGCTGGAATATCCTTGGAGACATCGCTAGCACCGGTCGGATACTCCCCAAAAGTCCCCGAGAAAGAGGGTGGTAAGCGAAACACCAAACAGATTTTCTCTACCGGTATAGGATCTAATTAAACCCCGTCCCTTCTAAAAATCCCTGATTGATATCGATGTTTTTTCAAATCCTCTAGTAAATAAGAAGAGTATCCTGGGTCACTAATGCTTAAACGAGAACTAATTTGAGCGGAAGTCAAAGCTCGAAGGGGCTGGGATATTTATACAGTTAGGATCTTCATAAAACTTTAGGCGGGCATGGCAATATACAGGTTTAAACGTAATCCCAGCATCCCATTGGCTGGAGCTCACACCAGGGTGAGCTGAAACGAGACCTTTGCCATTTTGGTCATCGCATATGGGGTGGAATTGGATTTTAAGGAAGGATGGTAGCAGTTGAGTCAACCTATAAACATGCAATTTTAACACCTGGATATTTTCCTGCATACCCCCATCAGTTGAATGATCTGCATCTACACCATAGCTTGGGCCAGCTAAGGTCGGTTCCCGAGATATATACTGGGTTTATAAAGATTATTGGGGGTGATTTACAGTCACGTTTATAGAGAAAATGGATATGATTGGGATCCTTGACTTTAGCTCTCCTGTCACAGTCTTAGTCCATGATTACTTTGGTAGGTATGTATTTATTAAAGGGGTATACAAACTTTAATGGTTATGCTGAGTAGACAACCATAAGCTCCCATCAGTTTGGAGGGTCTACAGGTAAAGAGATGTATTATCGGTGAAGGCTAGCGATGACAGCTGCTGAAGCGATTAGGCCAGCAGCGGCAAGGGTTGGGAGTGGGGGAGTGACGTCGAAGAAGAGCCAGTCATTGATGAAGGCGAACACCAGCTGCAGGCTGACGATGGGGGCAATCCGACTGACCTTTTCGATCCTCAGGCTCCGGGCCATGAACACTTGGGCAACAAGTGCCCCCAATGTCATGACAAGAGTATGCATTGCAACTGGATTGGTAAAAATAAGCTCATCTCTGTTCAAAAGACACCACATGGAAGAAGGCACGAATGCCACAAACGAGAAGTAAAATAGGAGGTGGATGAGATGGGCGCGCCCCCCAATCTTGCGCACAAGGAGATCACACGTACTGGCAAAAATGGCTCCGGCAATGGCCAGAACCATGCCCAGAACGTTTTCAACTGAGCGGGAGGAATGGGCAAAAAGAAAAGGTGGTCTGGCAATAAGAAGTACGCCGGAAGTGCTCATGACAAGTGGAATCGTCTCTTTAAATCCAAATGCTTCGTTTAGAATGATTGGAGAAAGCAAGAGGGTTATGGCAGGTGATATCAAATATAGAGCGACGGCATCGCCAAGCGGAAGGAGTGTAAGTGCAACCATGGAAAGCAGCAGGGAAGTGTTTCCAACCAATGCCCGGGTAAGCAAGAGACCGCGGATCTTTGGTGGGCCGAGAATGCCATGCTGGGGTTTTAAATGAAAGTTCACACCAAACAGTCCAAGCAGGATAAGAAGGTTTCTCATCAGCAACATCTGCGGCACGGGCACGCCATCGCGATCCAGCAGCTTGATTCCCAGGGTGATGTACGAGGAGCCATACGCAGCAATGGCCATGTAGATGGCACCGAGATGGCGCTGAAGGAAGGTGGTTTGCTTCTTCTCGAGCAAAGGCTGATGAACACTCATTGACGTTTGATAGAAACATAAGCAGTATTTAAGTAGTTTCGCTTAATTGAATTAGGAAATCCTTCCTTTTCGCTTGATGACAATTGGAAATATTTGCGAACATGTTATCCCTGGGGCACATACTCCCCAGCGCTTTAATGCTCGCATCAATTTGGCTTCCACCCGGCAGAAATTCTTTATTACCGGAGGGGTTGCAGCTTTGAAGTTTGTTTATGTTGGTTACGTTGCAGAATAAAAGTTGGAATGTTTCATGCTGAGGTGTCAATCATCTGGGCCGTGTTAATTTTTATCCACCCTTGGCCACTCTTTGGCCATTTCCCAGGCAATAGATTGCAGTTAAGCTGGGAGATAATTCCATGGCTTAACATGATTTGTCTGACAACGGAATTCTGGCAATTGATCCACCAGGAAATGTTAAAATATATGAGGAAACTGTAAGTATGATGGATTTGGTAGAGCAATAATACTTTATATCCGCATGTTGATTCTATCAGCCAGAAAATCCAGCATTGTAATAGAATATTAAATGATTCGATTCAATTGGCTTGGGATGAAACCTTTGGCGAATAAGGCCATCAAAGTTCCACATTTCAACACCAGCAATAAATGAAAGTCTTAGACCATCCGAGTGAAATTTAAAAGGGTTTTAGCAGCGCAAGCTAAGATGGAAGCGGATTTGTACAGATGTTACTGTTTGTTCAGAGCCAATTTTACAGCCCATATCAATGGTTTGGTCATACCTTTCCCGAGACTCTCCAATAAACTCACCACTACAAAGTGCAGGCATGGCATAAAAGTGACAGAGAAAAGTTAAATCGTCAGTTTTCAGATTGTTTCTCAGACTCATCTACACAGCCGCAACCGCAATACTTTTCCTTCTCTATGATAACTGTTACACACTAAAAATCAACAAGTGCTGCAAGATCCCTTTAAAGTTTTTAAAAGCTTGTATTTAGCCACTATAACTCACACAGAACATATACTTACTGCACATTGTCAACTTGTTATAGACATATAGGCAACATACCTTTGACACATAACCGCTAAAAGTTCCTTTCTTCCAAGCCAAGCTTAGTTTACTGGTAGGACACGCCATTTCAAAAACGGCATCTCGAAAAACGGCATCTCGAATTTAATTCGAGATGGCGTTTTTGCATCAGTGATTTTGAATCACAAAAAAATTAAAAAAAACAATAAAATAGCTAAAATTTACATATACTTTTATAATACGGCATCTCAAATTTACGCCATCTCAATTCCATCACTTCGAATCAGATTAATTAAATCTTATTTCACTAACTTTATTTACATATGAAAACACTTAGTGTGGGGCGTGTTTACGCCATCTCGACTTTATGTCATTTCAAATTACGCCATTTATCTTAAACTAAAATAAGTTTATACCTGAACTAAAATAAAGCCTGTGGTATAGTGCCAGAAGATGTTCCTATAGTATTAATCTAAGACACTTATAAAAGGAACAACCTAAAAAGATGCCACTATGATAGTCCTTCTAGTGATTGTCATTGCTGGGTAAAAAAAACCAGTTTTGTTATATGTAATTTATAACTTTATTATACATGGATACACTGATAAGAGTTTCATCAATAAAATATTTTAATAGTGATTTTAATATAGAAGAGGGTGATTACGCCATTTCAATTTACGTCACTTCAAATTCCACCAAGTTTCACATCACCCAATTGATTCAAGGCACACAATGGATAGGGGAAAATAAGGGAAAATTACATACAACGCCAGGCTACGCTATATCAATTCCCCCACCGCAATTCTTGCTTTCCACTTTTCAAAAGTATAGTTTCACGTCTAAAACCACTTAAGCAAAAATGTAAGAAAACATATGAAAATTTGCAAATATATATTTTTTCATCTTCTCTAAACAACTGGGTACTTTTTAACCCCAGTTGTATAAGCTAGTTTTTGAAAAATTCAAGTTTTACTCTTTGGCCCGGTTGAGGTAGCTCCACCATAGATTTCTTAATTTAATATAAAAAATGGTCAAAAACACTATGTTTTTGAGCTACGGCACCTCAATTACGTCACTTCAAAAACGCCATCTTGAGAGCAAGTTTTCAGTCAAAACTCAAAGTTTTGCCTACTTGCGTTACTGATAAAAAAATTATTTTTTCAAAAAAAAACATTGAAATTTTGATAGTATATATTATTTGATCTTCTCTACAATTCTATGTAAAAAATTGATACTTTTATATTAAAAACATTCTTGTTTTTCTCTTTAAAAACAACCCCCAAATTTCCCAAATTTTGATACTAATTCACTTTTAGATGCCTCCCAAGCCTACCACCAAAGCTGCGTCAAAGGCCTCCAAGGCCTCAAAGTCCAAGACCACTCCTCCAAAGGCCAAAAAGGCCAAAAATACCCCTAAAAAGCAGCCTGCTAAGGGTAAAGCTCCCCCAAGACCCCTACTCCCTCACCAGAGCCTGAGGAAACAAGCCCAACCCCTCCACATTCTCCTTTTGTTTACTCCCCATCAGACCCTCAAGAGAAGTTATTCAACTTTAACTGCCACTCTGACCCCACTTCAGAGCCTGAGAATGAAGAAGAGCAGGAGCCTGAGCCTGGTGCTCCTGCAGATGAGCCAATTGAGCTCTGGGATCTTAATACCATCCATAATGTATATAACAGAAAGGGCACATTTGCTGTGCCCGCCACATACCCTGTCAGCTATCCAATTATGACAAAGAAAGGGGGTGCTGGCTTTGTCCACAAGGGCTACAGCTTCAGCTGCAACAACAAGAAGAATCCCATCTGTCAGCATCACTTCAAATGTGATAACGTTGGCTGTTCAGCTAGACTCACCACCTATGGGTTCACTTGTTTTAAAGCCCTGACTATTAGGCATGACTGTTCCAAGCCCTTTGATCCACTGTATCAACTGATCCTCTGGTTTCTTTGCCAGGTCATACCAATCACCAAAGACCAAACTGCAACTGAGGCCGTAAATGATGCACTTATTAATCTAAATGATACCCAACTGGCAACTGTTGGTGGCACCTCAAAACTTCAGAGATATCTCACTGACCAGAGATATGCTCTGAGCACTGAAGGCGTCAGTGCTACATCAATTGACCAGTTGATTTTAACTGAAGAGCAAAAGCTTTCACAGAATGAAGAGAGATTTCTCCTTCACGATGATGGGCAACATGCCCCAGAGCAGATCATCTGCTTTGCTACCTCCCAGGATCTTTGCAACCTTTTAAAATGCAAGACCTGGATTGCAGATGGAACATTCTCAACCTGCCCAAAGCTCTTTAGCCAGCTTTGGAATATCCATGGGCAGGTTGGCAATCTTGTTCTTCCCCTGGTCTTCTTTTTCCTCCCAAATAAGAAGCAGGAAACCTATGTCCGGGCTCTAACAATATTAAAGGCCAAGTTGGATGAGATCCTCTCAACTATTGAAGAGGAGCCAAAGGAGACTAGAGGGCGCAAGAAAAAGGCCCAGTCAGAGGAAGCCAGAAAGCCTTTCATACCATGAATACCTGGTAGTATATTTTGAGTAGGCTCAGGTCAATGCTTTTATTAGAGTCTTCAAGAGCTCTCCTCAGGGATGCTACTTTCACTTTTGGCAGGCACTCTGCCGCCGCCTTCAAAAGTGCTCTGCACTTCATGAGCTGGTCTACACTGAAGGCACAAAGGAAGCAAAAGACGTGTTCAACTGCTTTGCTGCCCTTGCCCTTGTGCATAAGGAGGAAACCTATGTCTTCTAAGACACCCTCCTTCGCCATCCCTACATTATTGCCAACCATGCAGCCTTTGCTCCATTCATAGAGTATTTTGAAACTCAATAGGTTGGAGTGTTTCAAGGAGCACGCCACATCAGAAAAGGCGGTGACTCAATCACATGGAACTACTTTAAGCAGGTAAAGGATGGCCTAATCAAGACCACCTCTTTTCTTGAAGGGTGGCATAGTCAATTTGCCACAAGGGTCTGGGTTCAGAAGCCCAAGTTCAACAAAATCATGGTCCATCTCAAGACTCAGCAGGCCATCTCTGCCCCCCTCTTTAAAACAGGCATGAAGACCAAGGATGATCCCCCCAAGCAAACCAAAGCAGTGAAAAAGTATACAGAGATTAGCAAGGTGGTCCTTGCCTACTATCCCAAGGATAGCAAGCTTGAGCATCTCCAAGCTATCTCAGTTGCTCTTTCAACCAATATATGATCTTTCCTCAATAAACACCACTCTATCTTCTCTCTTTTTCCCTTTACTTTTATCATTATTTTAGTTTTATTTAGTATTTGGTACAATTTTATGCTTATTTTAAAGTATAGTTTGTAGTTAAAATCAATGAAAATAGTTATTTTTAGGATATTTTAACTTTTGGACTTTACACAACCTTGTTGCTACTAATTAACCCCATTTTTTATTGCAGATTTGGAATCCTGAGGCTTTTTTAAGCCTAGAAATGTTTTTGGAATTTTATTTTTTGAGAATTTTTTGGGTAGTTTTTGGAGTTCAAAAAATCTAAAATTTAAAACCGTTTTTTTCTTAGTCGAAATGCCGTAAATCAAAATGGCGTTTTTACTAGTAAATCGAGATAGCAAAAATTCAAGATGCCATATTTCAAGATGGCGTTTTTTGAGATGGCGTGTCCTACCTCATTTACACAATCAGACTAAAAAGTTGGATAATAACAACCCTAGATCAAACCAATTGAGCCAGGACAGATCCTCAAACTCAAAAACCAAGTGCTTGATTATAAAAGTGATCTTTTTTGAAACTTTACCTTTGACCAGCTCTGTTGAGTGACTTCATAATATCAAAATTGATAAAGTGTACATATCCTTCTTAATAAATAAATACTTCTATTACCATCCTTCCAAGACAAAGCCTTATTAAGTTATGCTACTTTTGTAGTTTACTTCATACCATGAAGCTCATTTTGTCATGTTGAATCTGCTGGATAAGTTTCAGCTTTTTTCCAAAAGCCTGCTTAATTATGTACAAATCTTGATTATATACCTGCAAGTAAAATATCAACTATATGCACACTAACTTTCTGTAGAATGAATCCAAGTACGCTTTCTTAGCAAAGTGCCACGATCCGAGAAAAGTTAATAATGGAACCGCTATAAACGTAGATCAATTTCGTCCATGCCAACAAATCCACTGATTGAATATTGAAGCTTGGTTGATCAAAAAGTGTCCCATGTGATAGGAAATATTACAGCCTAGAGTGCCCAGGATTGTACTCGGAACCACCCACTGTAACCCACATTGCTTTTTTAAAAGATATGTACATCGTGTTAATCTGCCAGAATAAAAAATCCAGCTTAAAAGGAAATCCCTCAGCTCCAACCAAAGTCAACTGAGCTCAACGCGAACCTACTTGGTTAATAATTTACGCTGGGTTAAAATAGATCCAGATCGGTTGGATCTTGTTTGAGCTGAGCAAACTTTGTCCATCCCGCAGCTGTTTAACTGCTGCATGAACATCTTTTAGTTTAAACAAATTACTTTCAAGCTCAAGAAGCAAGATCTGCTGAGCTTATTCTAAGCTTTTTATGGGTGTCCATAAATATTTCCTAATCAATGTCAACCTTTTACATACCAGCAAGCAGCACTGGGTGTGCATATTGGCAGCCATCAGAATATAACCCTTCTGCAGGTTGGCAGACGGTGTCCACAAGTGACTGTCATGCAGACGGTTGATCTAGATCTGATACTTGGACTACAGCCTGCTAACCGATCTAAGCATATACTTTATGAAAAAGTATATATCCAGGATTCAAAATCAGTGAGGAAACAGTGCTGATGCTGAACCCGATTAAAACCAGGCTCGCTTTCACTATAAAATATGCAGATGATAACCCTTTTAAGCTTTGGCAACTTCGATATTGAGCCCTCAGATGTCAACCTAAATCAACGGTTACAAAAGTTTCTTAACGTTGAAAATTTAATCTAGAACATCTATATTTTACCCTCTGTTCCATAATCATTGGCCGATACTGGAAAAAATTACGTATTGTTCGTATTATGTCTGTGGTTTAAAATAGCCTTGCAACTACTGGGCAAGTTCCAGTTAATCCTTGATTATCCAATCAATCCAATACATTTATACTAAAATAGGATTTAAATAGCGCTATTGTTACAACTGAAATCAACATACCAGTTGCTATTGTATCTCTCAATACATTAGGGGTGCTTGACCAGTTGCCCCATTACAGGTCTAACAGCATTTCCCTTCTCAATTCTTTCAATAGAGCAGTGCAGATAATTGTTGACCAGGGATATGGGTAGTCTAAATTATCAGTAATTTATATTATCTAATGAGATTGCTTACAATGCTCTAATGTAATCTTAATATTTGACATGATTAATTATAGTATGAACAAAGTGAAAATTGAACCACCAAGACGCCAGCAAGAAGGTGCCATGGCTCCAAGTTTGAATCTGAATCAGAAATCAACTTCTGGGCCGGATTTAATTTGTTGAGTATTAGGCAGACCAAATCATAAAATGTAATACCAGTTGCAAACCAACCACTGAAGTAAATTAAATCTCCCCTAGATAGATATAAGTTGGGTCATATAAAATTTTCTAGGAGTGTTAGTATTCCGGAGCACACATGGAAATTCTCACAGCGTAAATATTGCTTGATCAAGGAGGGAGTGAACCTAAAGGCTGATTAGTTACGGACATTCAGGATCAAAATTTATCACGCTAGCAGAGGCACCCTTGTGCTAGGGGAAGCATATTGTGCACCTGGCTTATCATGGGAATTAAGGCCTAAACCCACAGGGAAAGAGAGGCTGCGACATGTGCTAGAATGTCTTAGAAGACATTGCTTTTTGCTAATATACACATATATTGTCCCCTAAATAAGATGTTACTGGTATGCATATGGGGAGCATGTATGATTTCCCCCTATTTTTATAGGAAAAACAATTAATATTGCTGCTTAATTTCCCAAACTGGTTGATGCCATCTGGATCTTTATATTCTCATACATTGCAAGAGCGTGAGCCCTAAAGTAACATGTATTCTATAGAAAATCCTGCCAATAGCTGAGCTTTGACAAGTGGGATATCATGTTTCCCTAAAAGAAACAACCCCAAACATAATAGAAATTCCTCACATGACCCCACCCAGCACAGGCTCCCTGCTTATCTAGATCACGCCACCATGTCACCCCCCTGAGTGACCCAATATATTACCACATTGGTATAATATTCCATCATGCCTTTTTTCATCTCTTTTCTGAAATGCCATCTTACCTAAACCAAATACTCAACTATAAATAGTTCAGGTACAACACAATTTAAGTTACAAGGAAAGGAATATTGACATTTAATGCAATCAAATAAAGAGAGTATATTAAGAAAGCACAGCAGCATAATTTACACAAGCCCTATAGTGGTTTTACTAAAATATTGTACAATACAATATCTCAAAAACGGCATCTCAAAATGTGCAATCTCAGAAGTCTTTTGTAATAGAGTCTAGATTTACTATAGAAAAATTAGAAAGCTTAAAAAAGTTAAACAGCTAATTTTCACATAGTGGGTTCTAATACACTGTCTCAAAAGATTCCATAACAAAAACACTATTGTGGATCATATTAAAAAGGGTGGAATATAAATAAGGTTCTTTTAACATAAGTTTGCATAGTGAATGCCCTAAAATACACTATTACAAAATACACTATCTATATGGATAACATCTGGAATCCAATAATTAACTTATATTTTGTGGTAAATCCAAGCCTTTTACTTATTATCTGATAATAGAGAATGATGTTAATTTTAGGCCCCACAAAATAGATCAACCAGAATTATTGTCCTTTGTTGATACTAACACCCTGTATCACAGACATTCAAAAGAACAGCTTTTCATAAGCTGATTTTATTCCTTATCATAGAAAGAACTTTGATATATATGTTTCAACAATAAAATAGTTTACTAGTTATTATATACAGTAACAATGGGTTTACACTATTGCAAAACACATCAGTACACAATCTGCTAGGCTCCCAAGCATCTAATAATAATGGTACTCTCCAATTCACACTGAGAATCAACCTGTTTTTACATATGGTGTCATAGGATGTCATCTAGAGAAGCCATTGCAGATGGAATTTTTCACAGCTTTTTTACTGGTTACATTACTCTTCAGCTATATTAAAAAATGCAATAAATTCCCCAAAAATTGGCATGTATATGCAAAAAGCTTTCCTCTAAACATCTGAATACTTCTCAGTATTTGTTTTAAAGCTTTGAGTCTTGATCTTTGGGAGGTTTATGCTTTGGCCTGGCTGTGATGGATCCACTGTGAATGTATCAAATCAAAAACAAAGGGTATGTGGAACCCCTATGTTTTTTTCCAACAGCATCTCAAAAACGCCATCTAGAAACATATCTGCAGCCAAAAAAGACCTAAAGTTTTGCTTACTTTGACTATTAGTGAAAAATATTATTAGCTCAAAAAGTTCCCCCACTTTTTAAAACTATTCATTTTAAACTTTTCTTCACAAGAAGATGTAAAACTTTTGCATGATTTGATATTAGAACTATCATCAATTTCTACTTTGAAAAGTGCCCCCAAATTTAATTTTTTTTATACTGATTCACCCTTGCATGCTCTCACAAGTCTATCAAGAAAGCCAGCACCAAGGTCCCCAAGGACAAGCTCACTCCCACTAAGGCCAGAAATACTAAGGTTAATCCCTCTAAGCAGCCTTGTAAAGAGAAACTACATGCAAAGACTTTCATACCATCCCCTGAACTTGAGGCTGACAGCCCTACCCCTTCTCACTATCTCATTGTTCACACACCATCTGATAAACAAGAAAAGAAGTTTTATAAAATTTAAAGAAGCACACATGAGGCTCTGAACACAGCTCTGATGAGCATGCATCATCTGCCTCAGTCTAGGATCCCATCTTAAAGTGGGACTTGCATGCAGTCTCTAATATCTGCAATGTCAATGAGCACTTCAAAGTCCCAGATGTCTTCCCAGACCCATTCCCTTTTATGACCAATAAATAGATGCTGGCTTTATCAAGGACAGCTTTCTGTTCACTAGCAATAAATGGGAGAGAAATATGGCTTATCATCATTACCACTGTGATAGCCCTGGATGTCCTATCAGATTAACTACTGATAGCTTTACACAAATTGAAGAATTTTCATTGAGCATGGCTTTTTGGGCTATAATGAAGTATAATATTATTGCATGCACTGGTTCCTGCGCCAATTTATCTCTCTTAACAAGAACATGAATTCCTCTGAGCTGGTTACTTATCCCCCTTAATCTAAAAAAACCAAAGAGAGGAAGTTGGTGATAAACCCAAACTACGGTGGTACACTAATGATCAATACTTAGTCTATATAAATCTTGGTGTAAGCACCAGGAGAATTGATGAACTTGTATTCACTGAGGACCAGAAGCTAACTATTCCTGAGAAACTATTTCCCATGCATGATGACGGCCAAGGAGCACCAAGCCATAAAATCCCCTTTGCCATACATTAGGATCTAACAAGCATTTTTAAGTGTGATGAGGGGTTGCTGATGGGACTTTACCATCCTGTCCAGAGATTTTCTACCATCTTTGGGCCAGCCATGGCCAAGTAAACACAAATAATGTTAAATCTGTCTTCTTCCTTCTGAATAAATGGGAAGAAGTTTAAATTTATGCCCTGAAAATATTTTCAAGAAAATGTTGGAGACCAGCTTGCCCACGCTTGATGATGAGCCAACCAAGAAGAGAGGTTGCAGAAAGAGGAAGATCATCCAGAAAGAATCCCAGTAAAAGTCAACTGTAACCAAGGAGGCTCCATAACCACTCCCCTATCATACCATATCAATAGTTGATTTTGAGTCAGCTCAGTATAATACCTTTATAACAAAGTTTTAATAGCAGCCCAAAGGTTGCTCCTTTCACTACCACCAGGATCTACAAAAGAAACTGATGAGAAACTAGCGCTAAAAATCTGGTATTTAGGGATGGCACAGGAGAGGTCAAGAAAATCTATGATTGCTTTTCTGCATTCTCTATGGTCATAAAAGAAGAAGTGAACTTCTTTTATGACAAGCTTCTTAAGAACAGATTTATTGTGGACAACCAAGAAGCCTTTGCCCCATTCATCTAGTACTTTGAGCACCACTGGATGGATGTATTTCTGGGCTAGTACCATATAAACAAGGGCGAGGAAGATGTAAACTGAAACTGCTGAAAGCAAGTTTAGAAAGGGTTCACAAAAACCATCTCTTGACTTGAAGGGCTAATCAAATTCAACGCTTAGTTAAAGTGAAGAAACCATGGTTCAATGGCACTGTCAAATAGCTGAAGATTCAGCAAGCACACAGGGACCATATTTACCCCCAAGCCATCAAGAATAAGGCTGATATCTCAAATAATGCTGAATATCATGTCAAGTTTGCACGTTTAACAAAAAATATATAGCTCATTTTTCCAAAGAAGGGTTCCTTGCTCATCTTAAAGGCATTGTCAAGCCTCTTGGAACCAAAGCCTGATCATGTTTTATTTTCAAAAAATGCTAAAAATATTCAGATATTTTATTTTATTTGTAATATGTATATATAGATGTTTAATACAGTACTGAATTTTGATATGTAAAATCACTGGTTTGGATGGGTTGTCTTTAGATCTCTGCACACTATAGTTTATACTAGCTGACCCCTTCTTATTACAGATTTGAATTTCTGAATGGATTTGGGTCTAGCTATTTATTCTTTATATATTTTAAGATTTTTGGGCTTTGAATTATGTTAAAAATTATTCCGCACATTTTATCCAGAAATCTGAGATATGAATTTTAGATGGCTTCTAGATGTGTATCCCACCTGAAATCTAGGCCACCATTGCCCAAAACACCTGATTCAAAAATTTGCTAAGGGTTGGCGCACTTCAGCAGCTCCATCTTACAAAACATCAGGTATAGAGCCCCAAAGGCTCACACACCTTTCAATAAACCCCTCTTTACTGTATGTTTGTTTCATGACAATTGGTTGTAAACTATCCAACCCTGGTAAATTTGAAGCTGCTATTCATTAGGATTTGGAGCTATGCACACAAAATTACTCTCATACTGGATATAGGTAGTATGTATCCCTGACCAAGTAATACAGGGTAAAGTTGATCATAAAGCATGGGTTCCAAAAGAAGACCCTACACCATAGCCCCTATCAGGTACAACCCTTTGAAAGAATATCCAAGGGAGAATGCTAGGAAAGCCCTTAATCATAAATTTCACAGCTGATCCCCCAAATCTGTTGGCAGCTCATTTAATTCAGGGACGCCCCTGGTCAAGTACAGTAAATCATCAAGAAGCTTATAATTGAGAGATGTATCCCAGCCCTAATTTATGCCCTTATCAACAGCTTGGGAGGATTGGATCTCTTTATTTAGATGCTTATACCCTGTACATCATGGAACCCAGGGCTGACTTTAAGATAAACCAAAACTGGTGCTGTGGATGAAGTGTGGGGATGAATATTCCAGGATCCAAGCTTCAGTATAAAAAACTCTTCCAGAAGCCCAATGATCCTCATAAAAGATGTCAGCATTGAAATTGTTAACAGGAGAGCCAGATTTTAATTGGATGTCCTAGCTCTCTCTATCCTTGTGTTTTGGCATGCACTAAAGGCTGCTGCATTACATTTGCGGCCTAGAAGATTCTTACCTCCTGTCAATCTACCCAAACTTAGTCCCTATAAAAGTGTCCTCCTTATGCCATATTAGTAGCTGGAAAGAAAGCCAGAACTTTAAAAAATCTTACTACTGTCAATATGTCACAAGTAAACTATGATGTAAGATATTCACTCTCCTTGAAACAGTTTGGTGTATATGGGCTTATCCTGGAATGGGGAATATCAACCACACTTCACTCAGAAATCACAAGCCAAACCACAAGTCTTTTCCTGGGCCTCTGCATCCCTGGAACTCCAGAAAATAAAATAGGTTATATTTTCTTCAATACCCTAAAGCACACAACCAAGCTGTAACCTACAAGTGGAAGCACTGGTCCCAGTGTAACCAAAATGGGGTTCACAGTACTGATATGTCTCATAATTCACCAGGGGCTCATAAAGCTAACCCATGCCAGGTCCAACTTCATACCCTCCCCTAAAGCCCCTAGCATGATAGAACCTGGGATCTTTATAAGGAGGTAGGTCAATTATGACAAAGGTTCAGTTAAAAACTCTTATCCAGAACATTGCTATCTGTATATGTTGTCTTCTGAGGCGCGGCACAGATACACAATGGGAAATCCTAATCCTAGGATTGGATTTGTACTAAGTCTTGGTTATAATGGTAGGGAAGGCTATGCAATTACCTTGTGGTCCTTATTGAATAATATCTACTAGATGTGGCTAGAGAGGCGCCAAAGTAGTTGAAGACACAAAGACAAAAATTTGAATAGAACTTAATTTTATTGGTGAATAAGAAATGGAATATATAGTGGTTAATGATACCACAACACACTACCAAGACAGTAGGATCACTTGCCACAAGCATGAGTGGAGCAAGTGAGTTGCACAAAATCAGAAAACCAAACAATTGAATTTCCCAATTTGAAGCCAGGCTCATTTTGAGGAGCAAAAGCAAAAGAGAGAGATTTGTCCTCAAAATAACCCATCAAAGGCAAAATAGAAGCATAGTGAATGGCAGCATTCACGACATTGCCCCCTCTGGATTGGCCTTAGGGGGTAGTACTTGTAGAGGAACTTGGCATGCACTCGGGCAAAAGGGCAACCACTAGAGAGGAGTTTCACAGTATACTCTGATCCTTGCTTGAAGGTCACTTCTAGAGGTCCAACCCACAACATATCTAACTTGTGAGCGCACCCTCCTACTCTATGCTGATATTAGAGAGTGTGATCTCCAATGTTGAACTCAGGCAAAGGAGAGCAATCAGCATTGTCAGGAGAGAGCTCAAGCATCTTGGTCCTGTATGCAGAAGTGTATTCAGTAGCTTGTATATCAATGATGCGGTTGACTAGATCTTTAATATGGTCATCAGAGTTCATAGCCTTATCAGAGGAGAGTAGGGGGCCCCCTAGAAGCAACAGAGTAGTGGCCTCACATACATATATCATAGAAAAGGGGGAATACCCTGTGACACAATGTTTGCTAAGACAATAAACAAAGAGAGCAGCAGGTAAGTATAGATCCTAGTTTGCAGTGTCAGAGTAAGTGAGTTTCCTCATGATAGAAACCAGAGTTGAGTTTGCACGCTTGACTTCCCTGTTGGTAGATGGATTATAGGGGGAAGAGAAAGACTGGTGAGACCCCAAGGCTTCAACAACAGAGTTTACTAACTTGGCATTGAAGTTAGTCCCATTGTCAGACAAAAACACTTGGGGGCAGCCATGGCAGAAGAATACATCTTGTAACAGAAAGGAAGCAGTTGTCTTGGCAGTGATGTCTTAGTAGGGCGAGCTTTCACCCACTTGCTAAAATGATCAACAGCAATTAGGATAAAGTAACAGCCAGAGCGGGAGTGAGGGAGAGGCCCTACAGCGTCAATGCTGACAGTATGAAAGGCATGTTGAGGGGGGACTAGTTTGTACTTGTGAGAAGCAGCTTGAGGTTGCTGAAGCTGAAAAGTGTGGCAACAAGCAATGGCATCTGGAATCATCAGTCAAAGGCTTTCCCAGAAATGGTTTTTCTGGAGTCAGTTGTAGGTTTTGGAAATGCCTCCATATCCCGTCTCCTTATGAGCTTGAAGCACCAACAAAAGGCAAAGGCTAGGCTGTACATAAGTATGTATTGGTCTCATACTTTTTTGAAGAGTTGATTGTCACAAATGAGCGTGTCCTAATACAGCTTGGATAGGGCAATTCAAACTTCTTCCATCTCGCTCTCCCAAGAGGAAGGATATCCAATTAGTTCATACAGTCAATCAGCCTCAGCAGGGTGTAGAGCAAGTATGGGCATTCTGGATAATTCATCAGCATTTTGGTGTTGAATCCCGGGATGATGTAGTACTGTGAACTTGTAACCTTGCAGGCAGAGAGTTCATCTAGCTAGTCATCCTTCTGGTTCCTTAAGCTGTTGTAACCACTTAAGCAAAGGGTGGTCAGTGACCACAGTGAAATGGGTGCCATACACATAATGGCGGAGATGCTTGACAGCATGCAACACAGCAAGACACTCTTTCTCTATGACACTATAATTCTTCTCATGTTTGTTCAAGACCTGAGAGGTATAAGCTACAGGGTGGTCCACACCCTCATTATCTAGTTAAGCCAAGATGGCTCCAATAGCCAGGCCACTAGAATCAGTGTAAAGGATGAATTCCTTATTGTAGTCTGGATATAATAGGATGGGAGACTCTTTGAGTTTTTGCTTAAGGGTCTCAAAGGCTTGTTGTTGACTAGTGGTCCATTAAAAAGGGACATTGTGTAACAGGTGGACCAAAGATTAGCTATTGTTGGCAAAGTCAGGGATGAACCGTCTTTAGTAGCCCATCATGCCAAGAAAGACTTGAACCTCTCGCAGGCTGGTTGGTGGAAGGATTTTATCAATGGCCTCAACTTTCTTGGTCATTGGGAAAATCCCAGTTGGGTTACCTCATAGCCCAAGAACTCAAGGCGTTCCTTGAAAAAAGCACACTTAGATGGTTTTAACTTAAGGCAAGTTTTCCAAATCTTTATGAACACTTCCTTGAGGTGAGCCAGGTGATCTGTAAAGGTAGCACTGAAGACTTTTATATCATCTAAATACACTAGGACACATGAGAGCTTCAAATCACAGAGGATGGAGTCCATGGCTTGGTGGAAGGTAGCCAGGGCATTGTATAGTCCTTGTGGCATGTGTGTAGACTCAAATAATCCCTCAGAAGTGATGAGTGCAGCTTTCTGTCTATCCTTGGGAGAGAGATCAACTTGCCAGTACCCAGATGCCAGGTCCATAGCAGAGAAGAACTTGGAGCCTCCAAGGCAGCAGAGAGCATCATCAATACACAGCAAGGGGTAAGAATCCTTCCTGGTTAAGGAATTTAACCTTTGATAGTCCATCACAATGCGGTGACCTCCATCTTATTTTTCAGTATGAGTAAGAGGCAGGCCCACAGACTTTGGGAAGGAGCCAGTAGCCCGGCGTCTAAAAGTGTTTGAGTTGTTTAGGCACCTGAGCATCCTCTACATGATTGCGGCAATAGGGTTTAGCGCGGAAGGGGGGAGTGTCACCAGAATTAATCTGGTAATTTACGCCTTTGGCTGGACCATAATCAGCGCTATCTTTAGCAAAGATATACAAAAATTGATCTAGCAAGTCAAGAAACTCCTTCTGTTGTACTGGGGATAGCTGCAGGAAAACTTGTGCAGTGAACAAGGATAGGACTTGGAACTTGCCTTCAGGTAAATTAAAGTCCTGAAATGTACCAAAGGGATGTAGCAATAAGACATTGGAAGAATTCAGTAACTTGCCATAGCCAACAATCTGTCCTCTAGACACATGTATGGGGAGAGTGGTTAAGTTGGCAACCAGCAATTGGACAGGGTCTTTATGAGAGACATCTGAGATTCCCAGGCAGAGGTAAGGTTTGTTGCGTCCTAGCAAGGGCGGAGAGTATAACTCTAGGAACGTGCACTCAGGTAACTCATACAATATTTGGGAGTATAGAATAGCTTGAGACCCAGGGGGAATGGTTACAGCAGAAGTGGCCAATAGAGGAATCCCCTCAGATGCAGTGCAAGCCATAGGAGGACACTTTATGTTGGACAAATAAGTACAATATTTTAGGGTGAAAACACCTGTGGAATATTCTAAGGCACACATCTTGAGGTGTTTCCCGGGAACTTTAACAGGCTCTTCAAATATCAGAGGGACTTCATACCCTAAGATAGAGAGGTAGATATCTTTTAAGTTGATAATCCCATTATATTCCCTAAGGAGCTGGGTGCCAACTAAAAGATCAAACTCTCATTTTCCAAGAAAACTGCAAGTGCAGCTAGAAGAAGTTTGCCAAACTGCATGGGTAAAGCAGAGTATGCCCCTATGGCGTGGGTCATAGACAGTCTAGCTTTGCCATAGGACTGGTGATAATTAAGGTCAGGGGCAAGTTTGAGTTTCTTCACAAGCTTGGAGGAGACAACGTTGACTGGCAAGCCAGTGTCTAGAACGGCCTTGATCTTCACCTTTTGAATGGATATCTCTACTTGGGTGGTGGTGCAACCAAAGGGTGGAAGGACAGCCAGGATATCCTGGGCCTCTGCTAGTTCTTTATCCCCCTTTTTAATCATGCATCTAAAGCCTGGAAACTCCTTATAGACATAATGGAGAGGAAGCAAGACCAAAATATTCTTGAATAAAGAGTCAGCAACCTCATAAGCTTCTTTGGATGACTCTACAAGCACAGGAGGCCTCTTAGCTTGAGTGAGGTATGGACAAGAGACAACCTCTTTGGCCTCAGACAAAGGCTTGACATTTTTGTAGTTTTCCCAGAGCGTAACTTATAAGAGACCACAATGGTTTTGGGGAAAGCAAGTACTGAATACTCATAGGCATCAGGATCATCAACATCTGAATTGTCCATGTCAGAGTTGTCAGAGATGTTGTGGAACAGCAGCAGTATGGGTGGAGCTCCAGTGTCAGCATGCTCATAGTCATCTATGGAGGGGGGAATTTAAGGAGACTGGGAAGAATGGTCAACCAAGAGCGTCTCTGCCTCTAGGTTGACTGTTCTTTTCCTGCCTGCTCCTTGGTATCAGCTCCTTCAACCCAAGGATTGGTGCAGACTCGAGAATGGTGACCTATCTGGCCACAGTTATGGCAACCTTGGCATTGAGGAGGATTCTGTGAGTTCATGGTGAGGATGCAAGGGCCACAGGAAGACAAACCAGAATTAGAGGCGGCACAATTCTCCTACGCAACCGCTCCAGAATGGGTAAGGTGCATATCCTGCAACAGCGTCTTTATGCTCTTCATTGAGAAGAGCATAGCTTTGTGAGCCTTAAAGTGGAGACACAGAAGCTGATTAACCTTAAGGGCTTGATTGCAAGCCATGTAAGCTTTTTGGGCTGTCAACTGTCTGCTAGTTATCAGTTGCTGTCTTTTCATGTAGAATCTATCTGCAAATTCAGCTAGAGTCTCCTCTGGCTTGAAAGCAATGTGCATGAAGGGGTCCTTATTCACTTCCAAACTAAGTTCACCACCAAATTTGTTGATCAGAAGCTGCTTCATTTCTTCCCAAGTCTTTATGGTAGGCAACTTGGGCACTACTACCTCCTGAAAGGTCAGGTGTTGGCAGGTTAGAATGTGTTCCTTATTAACCTCATCATAGGCTCTCCTCATGACAGTTCTGTAGATAGTTAGGAAAGCCGCAATGGTAGAAGTTTGGGGGTCAAAGACTTGCTTAAAGGTAAGTTTGAAGTGAAATTTGGGAGTAGGGCCACCATTGTCACTATATAACACATTTATGCGCAGGAAGAATTCTGCTTCAGATCCGGAGGGGGGCTGCCTGGCCCACAGCTGAAAAACACTCTTCTCAAGAGTAGTCAAGGTCTCAGCAGTGCAGGCACCTGTGTTATTAGCTAAGGTGGTTTGTTGCTCAGTAACGTTGAGGCGTTGGCCCTGTGTAGTTACTACCATGGAAATCTCATCCAGTTGGGAGGTAAGAGAAAGACCCACTGAGAGGCAAGGGGCAAACCTGTCATTTACTGAATCAATTAATTCACTTATTTCTTGAACGTCTTTATCAAGTTCAGAGTGGTCTCATTTCAAGTGGTCCACCTCATCAGCTAGAGCCATAAACTCTCTAGCACAGTGAATATGGGGGCTCCTGACAGGCCAGGGCAACAGCCATCTTTGTCAACAACCCCAGTTGGACTAGCAGAAGCCGCCACCACTTTGTGTAAGGCAGCAACCTCTTGTTGTAACTCAGCAACTTGAGCTGTCAAAGCAAGCACTTGGGGATCTGGCTGAGGTGCTTCAGTAGGGCAACCTTGACTGTTGGTAGACGCCTGCTGCTCTTGAATGGCATCCCATAGCCTCTGTTCTCTATCTACTAAATTGTCAGATGGGGGAAGGCGGAACATCTGGCTTGGGCATTGACAATCCATTCACTTGAGTCTGGAGCTTGATAATGACGCAGCAGTAGCAACCCTTCCTTGCTCAAATTCTTCTCCCAGATTGCAAAGGCCTTTAGCAGCAAGGTCTGCTACTTGTTGTAATCAATCAAAGGAACAAGCATAAAACTTGTTGAGCTGCTGCACAAGTTGTTCAAAATCAGTGAGATAGGCATTCAGGATGGAGTCTACTTGGGTGCAACAGGGCTGTTCCAACTAGTGAAACTCATGTAGACGCTCTCTGACATACTTGGGGATAGACTGGTGCATGCGTTCAATGGAATTAACCAAGCAAGTTTGGGAAGTGACATATTTGCGCTGATTGTCTGACACCAAGGAAAACAGGGAAGGGATCCACTGCTGGTAGGCTGCAAACTAATCCCAGTGATGAGTGACAGCTGCTTGTAGGGACAAAATCTCCTGAATGTGGAGCCCTAACACCATCTGACTGTGGGCTAAGGCAGGCTGTACAAAGAATGACAATAGTGTTCAGCGGAGCCAGCTGCTGAGAGAAGATTCTGTGGAGAATGCTGAGCCACAATCAATTAATAGTATTTGGCTCAACTGAAGTGTAGCTGGAGGTGAGGGATGGCTCCAACACAGGCTAACCCAAGGGCTACTGTCATGACTTGTTCTAAGTCAGGGGTACCCAAGGGTAGGCCACTAGGCAGGGACTATTCCCAAGGTTCAGTACAGTAGGGACAATAGGTGGGTCTGTGATGTCTTCCTCAATAGGAGGACCAGTGATTTCAGGTGAAGTATGCTCTTGTATAGGAGAAGGCAAAGGACCTGAAAACCTGGTTGCAAAAGGGATAACTAAGGGGCTTACAGCCCCTGTAGTGAGCACCATATTTATTGTGACCTGGGGCGCAGCAAAGATACACAACAGGAAATCCTAACCTTAGGATTGAATTGTACTAAGTCTGGGTTAGAATGACAGGGAAGGCTATGTAATTACCTTGTGGTACTGATTGAATAATATCTACTAGTTGTGACTAGAGAGGCATCAAAGTACTTGAAGACACAAAGACAAAAATTTTAATAGAACTTAATTTTTATTAGTGAATAGGTAATGGAATATATAGTGGTAGACAATATCACAAAACACTATCAGGACGGTAGGATCACTTGCCACAAGCATGAGTGGGCAAGTGAGCTGCACAGAATCAGAAAACTGAACAATTGAATTTCCCAATTTAGAGCCAGATATATTTTGAGGAGCAAAAGCAAAAGAGAGGGATTTGTTCTTGAAATAACCCATCAAAGGCAAAACGTGAAAGATAGTGAATGGCGGCATTTACAACAGTATCCAGAGAATCATCAATCTGCCACCTATTAGCGGCTAAATGTCCTTTTCTAAATGGATAACAACCTGGCTCTTTTCAATAAAGATCACCCAATTACAAATCCCACTCATGTCCACGCTTGAGCTAATATTGTTTCCCAGCTCCACACACTAGGTATAACTAGCTGGGATAGAACTGCCTCAGCAGGGAGTTTTTCAGGTACACCAAGGGGCCCAACAGCAGCATGGAGCCTATATGCTAAGATAGACACTAAGAAAACTTACTGTCAGCAAAGGGTGTGTATCATCCATGCTGGGAGCTGGCGGCTATAGCCTGCTGCCCTTAATTGGGTGAGTGTCTGGCAGGGGGCCTCTTTATTTTATGGGTGAACCGGCTCCAGATCTCACAGGCTTGTTAAGTGTAGCACCCTGTTTCATGGAGAACCAACAAGGAGGAGATATTTACAAGAATACCCAGGGCTGTTGCCCACCAAACAGGGCCCAAGCCAATTGATCCTTTGACAGCCTACCAAGGCTATGATGCAAGTAACTTCTGCACAGGTGCTAAAGATATTGATAGGTCAGGGTCAGTAGCTGGAGATCTACAGGTTGATTGCCTCCTAACCCAGCTATGATCACTAAAAAAGAGACCTTCTATGAACAAAAACCTGTTTTGAGCTGGCTATGCTACTTGTACCAGGCTCTTACAAGCAATATGCATCAATGTATACCATTATCAACCCAATAGATCACAATGGCTCTAAGGTATTATAAGGCCTATGATATAAACTTGAAAGGGTTCTTCATGAGCACATTGATCTATGCTAAGGGTAGCCTAAAATATTGGGCAGGGTTAAACAATCTTTTTAAAGATGAGAAACCTGTAAAGATATGCTTTCTTTCCTAAAGCTAACGTTAGTTTAGAAACCATGCAACCATTTCAAAGTTTGGGTATTACAAGCTATGAAACTCTTTGGGGGATGAAAAGATAAAGTTAACACTTGACAGATGGTGGTAAAAGGTTGTCACTGATGATGGCAAGGTATTTCTGGTGAGAGATGGAGCTAACCCCAAAAAGTTCAGATCTCTGGTAAGCAGATAGATATCCAAATGGATAAAGGGGTTACTGCTAGGGGTTCAGGGAGATCTTTGATCATATACCCTGAATCCTGAGTGAAATGTTACCCATGGCATCCAGGGTAAGGTATAGCAAAGTAAGCTTCCCTATACCAAGCTTTTTTTATCAGATATAGTGGTCCATAAAAACTATCATGGATCCCTAACAGGGTTCCTATCTAGTATGTTCAGTAGGGGGCTTAAATCTAAAGGGTTAAATACCAAGGGAAGTATTTAGAATCAGTAATACTAAAAAATAGGAGAGCTTGATCAATAAAATATCTCCTTGGAAGAGTTGGTGGCCAAGCATGGGGTGGATATGGATGTTGAACCATGGTAGATATACCCTGCACACATACTACAAGGACTGGGGGTTGCTGGGAGAGTAGGCTCACCTGCACCCACTATGACAACTGTACTGAAACATGAATTAGGTTGAAATGGATTAACTAAGACTAGATCTTTTCCTTTGAAATCAGGTATGTTTAATAAAAGCATGGGATTCAATTCATCCAGGAAATATCTTGCATGGGCCTCAATTACCATTAGGCAATTAAGTATATACCCATATTTGCACTGGGGAATGGTGTAACATGTTTGATCAATATATATCAGGGGAACATTGTTTTGTGAGTTGGCTCCAAAGTGATCTGGAAGCTGTTGCAAAGTGTGATCTGGATTATGTACCCTACCCAGGAACCCCATGGCTGGTAAGGGATCTTATGGAATACCCAGCAGTCTCTGAGAAAAAAGGGAGGTCCTGCTATGGCTAGAAACTGATATTATGATTTAAAATGGAGGTATACCATCATTTAAAAAGTTTTATTTTTCTGTTTTATCTACTAGCGTCAAGTATATGTACAACGCTTCAGAAAGAAATTACCTGCTATCGGATGCGGCCCTGGTTTTAAAGCTGGTCATACCTTTGGGGTAGATGCAGCTAGCTGATCCTAAACTTTTATTGGGCTGAAAGGAGTATTGGAAGGTTCTGCTTAGGTACCTTCAAGGGATTGAGAGGTCAATATTTCACTGAGGTTAGGAGGAAGTTTAGGGTGATCCTGGTGATGATTTGGGATTGGGCTCCAGAACTGGCCATGTACATGATTAGAGTTTGTTTTGTCTTGCTGGTCAAATAGTTTCATAAGGACGAGATCGGATAACCTCTTCCTTTTGGTTACACATTGCGACATAAGCATTTTTTGACAAACTGGGTTGCTAGACTTGATATAAGCTGGAAGATTGTTATTGGAAGCTTGGATTTACAATACTTCCCGTTAATCGCAAATATGGAATTTCTTTGAGATCCCCTGAGCAATAATAGTTTCATTTCTATGAATATTTAAAAGGTTGGCTTTTTATGGGGTTCTAGGGCTGATCGGGATGCTGTGAAGCAGATGCAAGGTGTTTAGCTGAAGCTTTTATTACATCGACCCCCTTTGGTAGCTGACCAACCCTTTCGCATACGTATGGGGCTAGGCTGGTTTCAGATAAAAGTTTATGGTTGTTTTAGCACTCGTAAGTCTCAGTTTTAAAGTAGGTTATTATTGGTGCATACCGCATTGGGGTGTTATTGATGGTAGATCAGTCTTTTTAAGCTGTTTAATAAATAGGGTAGGGAGGAATCGAGGAGCTATTGGGTTAGGCTTGAGACTGCAGCTGCCAAGGCAATCAGACCAGCAGCGGCAAGGGTTGGGAGCGGGGGGGTGATGTTGAAGAAGAGCCAGTCATTGATGAAGGCGAACACCAGCTGCAGGCTGACGATGGGGGCAATCCGACTGACCTTTTCGATCCGCAGGCTGCGGGCCATGAACACCTGGGCAACAAGTGCCCCCAATGTCATGACGAGAGTATGCATTGCCACTGGCATACATAATACAAGCATCTCCTTGTTCAAAATACACCACAGGGAAGAAGGCACGAATGCCACAAATGAGAAGTAGAAGATAAGGTGGATGAGATGGGCGCGTCCCCCAATCTTGCGCACAAGGAGATCTCCTGTGCTGGAAAAGATGGCTCCGGCAATGGCCAGAACCATGCCCAGAACGTTTTCAACTGAGCGGGAGGAATGGGCAAAAAGAAACGGCGGCCTGGCAACAAGAAGCACGCCTGTAGTGCTCATGATAAGGGGGATCATCTCTTTAGCTCCAAATGTTTCGTTTAGGATGATTGGAGAAAGCCAGAGGGTGATGGCAGGTGATATCAAATACAGAGTGACGGCATCGCCAAGTGGAAGGAGTGTAAGTGCAACCATGGAAAGCAGCAGGGAAGTGTTTCCAACCAATGCCCGGGTAAGCAAGAGACCGCGGATCTTTGGTGGGCCGAGAATGCCATGCTGGGGTTTTAAATGCAAGTTCACACCAAACAGTCCAAGCAGGATAAGAAGGTTTCTCATCAGCAACATCTGCGGCACGGGCACGCCTTCGCGATCCAGCAGCTTGATTCCCAGGGTGATGTACGAGGAGCCATACGCAGCAATGGCCATGTAGATGGCACCGAGGTGACGCTGCAGGAAGGTGGTTTGCTTCTTCTCGAGCAAAGGCTGATGAACACTCATTAACGGTTGATAGAAACATAAGCAGTATTTAAGTAGCATCGGGTAATTGAATTCCAGACAATGGCATCCGCTCTGTTTGATGTCAATTGGAAATACCAGGAAGGGTTTATTCTTGGGTGTTCCATTTCCAATTCTCGATATCGCGTGAATTTAAGCTCCACGGGGATAAGTTATATACCAGAGATGTAGCTAGCAGTTGATTTATGGGGTTACGGTGCAGAATAAGAGTTGGAAGGTTTCATGCTGGTTAGCGATCAGGTGGGCCGTGTTTTTAGCCTACCCACCTGCATCTGGGTGGACAATCAGATCCCGATTTAATTAAAGGCCCTGACAATAGCTTGCATGGGTGATTTGTGGAATGTTAATTGGTAGAGTCCAGCCAAAGATAAGTAATGGAGGGTTGGCTATAGGGTAAATTGGGATTCCAAGGAACGAAGCAGGTGGTTTATTCTTCCAAGGGGGTGATGTTGTTTTGGATCCAGTTTCATCCCTGCGCAATAGCTTTTAGACCAGCCCTTTTAATTGGCGGAATGGCGCTAGTGTGGAGCCGGGGGATGTAAAATTCCTTTTCGTGAGACTGGCTTCCTTTGCCATTTCCAATATCGGATCTGGCTATGGCGACATGAAAGCATCAATTCTAAGTGGAAATTTAATGGACTTGGTTTTATGGGATTTGGACTTCAGGTTAGATATACATTTTCAACTAAGGCTGATGTTATTCATTCATGCCCATATGTTGCAATTGGGAAAGAGATCTTAATTGGTGTGGAACCTCGGACGAAGTACATATCTATTAAACAGCGTTGTTCAGCCTGCCCTTTATTAGAAAATTAACCCCAAATATGATTGCAAACCAATAGAGAAAATCCCAGCAGACATATGCTATAGATACTCTAATTAAACCGCATAAGTAAGATAAGTACATGGTTTTATCATTTCTACCATTTATATCGATAGGATTGTTCCAATGAAATTGCTTCCGCATGCATATGCGCTAGTTTAATATCAACCCATGTCTATCAGAAAAGGATGTTAAATTTTTAATAACAGAATGCCAGACTCGTTTTAAGTTTACTCACAGTGCCCACTTTAAACATCCCATAGCTTAAGATTAAACAATCCACTTAATAAAGCTATCAAAGACCGTCAAGGACTGATATATAGTGTCAAAAAGAGGGAAAGAAAACCAATCCCCTTGAAAACATTCTATCAAACAATATCTCCAACTTTAATCTCAAGTTAATGCACCTGTCCTACTAAAGCTGAAGGATCAAGTTTTAGCGAGGGATTGGTATATCAGCGTAGATTTACACCAGCCGGGGAAATTTTCGGATCGTCCAACCAACCCTACACTAAAAATTTCCGATCCCGGCTGTGGTCTGGCTCCCTCGGGAATAAATCGATCTTTTGGCAACCTATCCAGATAAACCGACCCCCAGCATCCCGTAACACGCTGCAAGTTTCTTGCCGCGGCAGCGAATCCCAAGCGGACGGAAGATAGGGACCCGGAATGGATCGGCCATCTCCGCCCAATGTTTTCACCAAGGATACCCTGTTTCTATAAGTAACAGGATTACCAAATCCAACATCAAAGGTTCAATTTGTAAATGGAAGCTGCTAGTGAATCCAAAGATTAACTCTGGCATCTGGATTGGATATACCTTAAGTAAGCTAGGATAAACCAAACCAACCCAAGAAGCTCCGCTATGACTAAACCAATAGAAAGTTCACGTTTATCACCATGCTTAGACACTAAAACTACAAAAATCTAAAGCTGTCTAAAACATGGTCTAGTAAAACAATATGTCCTCAAAATCAATAAAACAGAGACCACACCGCTGTTCCAATCTAAACCAACGACCAAAAAACAAACCACATGAAAGAACCAACAGGTATAAAAGTTAAACCATCATCTCTTTTTTACTTTTCAACCAAAAGGCTATCCCCCACCCAACCAGCCCCTGCAAGAGGGCACCCCAGGGGGTCCTAAATTTAGAACCAGTGCCACAGAAAGTAGCATCAGGGCCTTGACACAGGCCTAGCCCAGCATTACTGCTAGTCAACACTCCTCACAATTGAAGCCCATCCATTATCCCAAATCCGGTATACTGACCCAGATAGTGTGAATACTGGGGGTTTGACAAGGGTGAGCTTCCACTGTTGGATATCAAGCCCAGAGCAGCCATCCTGGCATCCCTGCCAAGGTCTCTCAAGGATCTTGGGTCCAAATTCAGTAGATCTGTGGACCACATCCCCAAATTTGCTACCCCACACCCTGCCCCCACCAGACTTGCGGCCCCCTGTAGAGTGTAGCCCCCTATGCCTTTATTGCCTGTTCATATCCAGGAAGTTTAGCAGCAGTTTCATGAGATCACCATCAGGATCCAGTATTCTTTGGATCAACCTCAGTGGTACCTTTCCCTGTCTAGTCTCTAATCACTTGTGTATCAAGATATGTATATCTGGACTTCTGGTGGAAGATAATGGAGCCTTTTCATATAACCAGAGCAGCCAGAAGGATATTTGGGGCAGCAGATCTAACACCCAGGCCTTCTTTGCCCCAAATGTGACATATACATTTAATCTTTTGCATAGACAGATCTCAGTTTTCTTCCCTTTGGGCAGGGCATGGATGGGTTAGGATGTGATCCAATGATAAAATGCTGTGTTGTCCCTCCTTCTTACCCCCAACCTATCCCATGGCAGGGCTGCTTAGCTTCCGTGGACAGGATCAGTTCCAGATGATGAAGGGATCTCACAGGGGCAGAATATTTCTAGGGCCCTTCTGGGTTGCCAAGGGGTATCTAGAAAATAACTCCTCTGGCCCACCTCCACCGCTGTAGGTCTTGACAATGCAGGTCTGGGTAAGCAGGCTCAGCTTTGCCAGAGCTCTCACAGATTACCAGAGATGTCCAGTGTCCAGCTACCACCTCATCATTTTTCTAATAGGAACCTCTCTCTTCTCATCTTGTTTCTGGTCTATTGATCCAGCTAGAGAGGAGTTTAGAGGATCAAGCATGGATTTAACAAGGGCTGGCCA
The DNA here is from genome assembly GCA_014839935.2 of Entomophthora muscae. Taxonomy (NCBI): domain Eukaryota; kingdom Fungi; phylum Entomophthoromycota; class Entomophthoromycetes; order Entomophthorales; family Entomophthoraceae; genus Entomophthora; species Entomophthora muscae. The sequence goes on from QTSX02004294.1 coordinate 126,303, forward strand.
AGGCTATATAAGATCAAGTGGATCTTTGGGAACTCAGCTGATTTGGAATGTTGCCTGGGGTTTGGACAGCACTTTTCAAGGGCTCTCACCGCTTATCCTTAAAGCCAACACTTCACAGACAATCAAATGAACCATGGTTGTCCAGCTTCAATCAACTCTATATATATGTGCATTATACCTAAACCTATAGCTCAAAGCATACTTGCTAGCTCTATTGATACAACAATGGTTTAACTGATTGCCCCTGATGTAAGAGAGTGCCATCAAGGCTGATTAGATCCAGCTTTATCCCAGCACTCTAAACTGCAATTAGATCAGGGTATGTATGTCTATGGCCAGTCAATCCTGTCAAAGTGCCTGTTGTTGAATGGTTAGAGTGTCAGGAAGACCAATCCCTATTGATGTAGAAGTGTTCCTGTATATGGCCTGCCCAAGGGCTGGAACATCCCCTCCCCTACAAAGCGCCCAGGTGGGGTGAAAAAGAACCATAAACCAGTGGGTAGAGATTGGCCAGCCCCAGCTCAGTTCCGCTCCTTGTTATTGGCTGATCTTAACTGAAGCTTGGCACAGGATGCTCCCTTCTTAATATCCTTTCTTTCTAGATAAATTTGTGGCCCCATCTTCAATCAGGAAGGATGGCTTTATTATCCCCTGATTTAACTGCATCTAAAGCAAGTCAGTGGCTGGTTGATTCTCTATAAAAGGATGAACTAAGATAGTAAGGGCAAGGAAACCTATTGATGTAAGCAAAGGGAGGGGGAGCATGCACTTAGAAACTGTCACTTATCTCAGGGTAGTATAATATGTGTTATATCTGCTTCAAAAGTTTTACAATGCTGCCCCTTCCCCTTCTGGGCATGGTTGGTTACTATTGTTGTGTTTTGAGGCGCGGCACAGACACACAACGGGAAATCCTAACCTTAGGATTGGATTTGTACAAAGTCTTGGTTAGATGACAGTGAAGGCTACGCGTTTACCTTGCGGCCCTGGAAGAATAATCTCTACTAGTTGTGGCTAGAGAGAGGCGCAGAAGTACAGAAGACACAAAGACATAAACATGAATAGAATTTAATTTTTATTGGTGTGCGAATGGAATATATAGTGGTTAGAAATACCAAAAAATACTACCAGGATGGTAGGATCACTTGCCACCAGCATTAGTGGGGCGAGTGAGTTGTGCAGAGTCAAGAAACCAAACAATTGTATTTCCTGATTCAGTCATCAACTCATTTTGAGAGGCAAAAGCAAAAGCAAGAGATTTGTCTTCAAAATGGCCCAACAAAAGTGAATTTGATATATGGTGAATAGCGGTATTCACAACAACTATGGTGGTGATTGGTAACCCAGTAGCACCCATTACCCAACTGTTGATGTATGGTGTTGAAAGGGGGTGTGGCCTGAGGATCTATTATCAAGCTCATCTTGGGAGGGGCACAGTGCCTGTATATCAAGGCAAAGAAAATTGATCTGATAGAGCATGCCCAGTTGTCAGTTTGACCTTTGGCAGCACTGTTTTTTAATGCCCATCAGCAGACATCCAGCTGTTTCTGAATATTCTATTATACAGTGTAAAAAAGCTCTGCGTTGGATTGCAAAAGTTATCCTATAACTTGGATAGAGCTATTGTTGTAACCGTGCTGTTTTAGCAGAGTTACATGGGGAAAAATATTTAGAAGATAGATAATAATCTTTATTGTGAGATAATGACTATATAACTATTGTGAGTCAATGGATAGTAGGAACATGATTGATGATCACACGGCTGGATGAAAGAGGGGGTGGCTTGATCCTGATAATGAGTCAAGCGCCAAATCGAGATATCCACTGTGAAGGATCATCATCTGTTCAAGTTGATAGATTTGGTAATTTGAGTTGACTTCCTAGTCTGGCTTTGGGTGACCGGGTAATTGGATTGCAGGTCACAAACCCGCTTGGTTGGAACCTTGTTGGCAGGTCAAGCCTGCGGTTTCAACACCCCCCTGGCTGAAGGTCAGCCTTCTCTGGGAGCAGGTTTCAGGGAGGTTGTCGGGAGCCCGGGCGCCATATTGAACTAGTTGTTGTCCGGTGGCAGGCAGGGCGGTTTCCTGTTGTTTCTGTCTTGCTTTGCAGGGTTTTAGGCGGTTGTGGTGTAAGGTTTTGTCTTGCTTGCGTTTCCCAAGCCCTTGTAGGAGGTAAGTGTTATTATTGTTTACCTTTAGAATGATTTATGGCCCTACTTTTTTGGGTTGTAGTTTGCTTTTGTCAACATTCATGACCCAGACTTTGTCCCCAACTTCATGTCTTTGGCATATGGGAACAAAGGTCTTTTATAAGTGTTTCTTTTCTTTGGCTGCTTGTTCCCTGTTGGCCTCTATTATTTGAGGGTCAGAGCAAGGGGGGACTTGACTTGGAATTTCCAGTTTGGGTCCTGTCAATGCTTGAATGATATTTGGCTGTGTGCTGTATACCAGTTCAAACAGGCTTTTTCCGTCAGATCTGTTCACTCAGGTTTGGCACACAAGTAATTCAGTCAGTAGCTGCTTATACCAGTCTTCAGGTCTCCTGGCGGTGAGTTTGGCTAAGGCTTGCACAAGGCTATCATTAAGCCGCTCTACGCGTCCACTGGCCTGTGGATAATATGGTGTTGTGACAGTGTGTTTAACCCCATTTTTAGTGAGGTACACATTGGTGTCTTTGGAGGTCAATTCTTTGTTTCCATTGGTTATCAAGAGTTCTGGCTTTCCAAACCTGCTGATTATTTCCTTGCCAATGAATTGTCAGGCATTGTTACTGGTATGTGTTTTCACCACTTGGGCTACTGGCCACCTTGTTGCAAAATCAATGGCTGTGATGATGTATTTTTTGTTGTTGTGCTTTCCTGGCATGGGGCCACAATGTCCAGACCCCATACTTTGAACATTAGTTGGGTTTTAATGGGGAGTACAGACTTAGGCGGGTTTTGCTTTTGGCAAACTTTTTGCAGACCTCGCACTGTTCTAGCACTTCCTGGACATTGTGGTATAAGGCTGGCCACCAGGCTTTATGTTTTAGGAATTCATATAGATTTTGGCTCTTGGTATGTCCAAGATCTCTGTGGTAGCAAAGAATAGTATCAACTAGTTGATGTGTGGGAATGTAGGGAATGGTTGTGCCATCCGACATTTTTCTGTGAAGGGTTCCATATACATCAGCAAAGAGGTGTTAATTCTTGATGACCGTTTCTTTGGTGATATTGGTTGTGCCTGCAGGGAACCCTTTGTCTTTTGTACGGAGCACTAGGAGAGGCCAGTCTGGGTCGAGCCCATTCTCTCCCCTAGAAGTGCGGATATTAAGACGGGACAGGGCTTCTGCCATGGCAAGCTTGGCCCCGGGCTTATACTGGATGAGCATGTTAAACTTTTCTAAGATTTCCATCCACTGCGCTTGGCGGCGTGACAGGTTTGCTTGTGTCTTGAAGTAGATGAGCAACTTATGATCAGTTAGTGCTTTGAATTCTTCCTGCTGTTCCAGAAAACAGCACCATTTGACTAGGCAGTGTACAAGGGCCAACAGTTCTTTGTTGTGGATTGGGTATCAACACTTGCCATCTGTCAGTTTGCACAACTTGTAGGCTACTGGCAGGAAGTCACCATCACTATTCTTAATTTGTAGTACTCCCCCAATGGATGCATCTGAAGCATTGGTTTCCATCTGGTACTCCCCGTCTTGTTTGGGGTATTGTAAGATGGGAGCTGTTGTGAGCTTTTCCATGAGATGTCTAAAGCAGAGGTCACATTGGGGGGTCCATACAAACTTGGACTTGGCGCCTGTTATGGTAGACAGAGGGGCGGTCAAGACGCCACAGTCAGGTATGAAGCGCCGTACATAGGCCACCATTCCCAAGAATTTGTGGAGTTCTGATTTGTCTTTGGGAGGTGGCATTTTGCAGATGGCTTGTATCTTCTGGCTGTTGGGTTTGATGCTGTCTTTTGAGACTATGTGTCCCAAGAAGGGTAGTTGCTCTCAGAAGAACTGGCACTTGGAGGGCTTGGCCAACAGTTTGTGCCGTGCCAAGGTTGCAAAGACTTTCTCCAGGTCTTTGTGGTGCTGTTCCACCGAGGGGCTGTAGACTTTAATATTGTCCAGGTACACTAGGTTGTGTTTGCCTATGTGTGGTGCAAACACTTTGTTCATGAAGGTTACAAAGGTAGATGAGGCAAAGGTAATGCCAAAGTTTAGTACCACACATTTGTAGGAACCATACTTGGTGCGGAAGGCTGTCTTGGGGATGTCTTCCTCTTTGATATAAATCTTGTTGTAGCCTGCAGTTAGATCAATCTTGGAGAAGACAGAGGCACCTCCCAAGGCGTCAAAAAGATTTTCAATTAATAGTGATGGGTAAAAATTCTTAATGGTGACTTTGTTTAAGGCGCGGTAGTCTGTGACCAGGCGTAAGGTACTTTTCTTTTTAGCCACAAAGAATATGGCAGCCTCAAAGGGAGACTGTGATTGGCGGATAAGTCCTTTTTCCAGTGCCTCCTTGAGATAGGTGCGCAGGGTGTTGTCCTTGTTTGGGGTCAGCCTATAAATAAGGCTTGCCTTGGGTACAGCCCCCTTGAGTTGGATCAAGTGTTGGATGTGTTTCTCAGGGGGTAGCCCAGGTAACGCCTCCTTGAAGATTTCTGGGTGCCAGGCCACAATGTTGCAATCTTGCGGTGTGGAGGTGTCCTGGTAGTCCTTGAAGTGTATGATTTCATACTGGCAGGAGTCCCAGTCAATTGCTTTCAGGTTTACCTTCTTGTCCAAAGTCTCTGTGATGTGTACAAAGACGTGGTCTCAAAGGAGTTGGTCTACAGAGTCCGAGTAGATCTGGTGGTTGACACCTTCACGCTTGATGGTCAACACTGAGGTTGCCCAGTCCACGTGTGGGTTGTTCTTCCATAACCAGTCTAGTCCCAGTACAATGTCAAACTTAGGGAAGTCAATGATGGGACCTTGGATGGTGGAGTGGAGGTTCTCAAGCATGACAGAGAAGGGGGCAGTTTCTTTTGTCACAGCAATGTGATGTTCATCAGCCAAGACCACGTTTTTAATCCGCAAAGAATTAGTGGCCAGCTTGAATTTATCCACAAAGCTGCTGTTGACTAAGGTTCAATCTGCGCCCAAGTCCAAGAGTACTGAGCCTGTGTAACTGCAAAAGCTGAAAAGGTACAACATCAATTTATTGGGATGTCTGGCAATGGTGTATAGTACTGGGTCTTCCGAGGGCACTTGGATCATTGGGCATTGGTCCACATCCTTGGGTCAGTATTCATTGTTGGGCAAGTCAGGAGTTGTGTGAGGAGAGCTTGGCTTGCTTAGTGCTCTCCCCGGGCTTTTCTCTCATCTTGGTTGCCTTGGGTGGCAGTGACATGGAAATGGGTACAATTTGATTGGCCGTTATTTCCATTCCCTTTCTATTTGAACCTGTGGGCTTGTGGTTGTTGTTGTTGCCGTTGCCTCCAGGAGGTGGTCAAGAGGAGCGCCCGCTTGGATGGGAGTCCTTGAGTCTTTCTTGTTTCCCAGTTTGTGTCTTGTGTAGAGCATTGGATGTTTGTTCCGCTTTTTCTGCTTCACGGTACAGGCTTTGCAGGTTGGTAACCTTTCCAGGTTCACATGTCTCATCACGTGCAACTTGAGAGCGTTGTAGTACATGAGGTGTGTTGCTGGGGTGTCAAAGGCCATGTCGGATGGGGCACAGAGACAGAGTTCCTTGTAGGCGCGGGTGAGTTCCTTCACGGTGCCTGTCTGGGTTAGGTTCTTTACTTGGCGTATGATCATGAGCGCTGTATCCTTAAGTACAAATCTTGCCAAGAAGTCCTGTTTGAAGGTGTCCCAGTTCTTATCAGTGTGCTCTTTGTGCCACTTGTTGCACCAGGTGCCAGCGTCATGGGTCAGACAAATAGAAATCTCTGCAATCCAAAATTTCTGTGGGCATTCCATCTGAGCCAGCTTGCTTTGGGCAGACTGGATCCATGCGGCAGCATTGTTGTTGTTGGCCCCTGAAAAGGGCTCCAAGGCAGCGCTGCAAAGACTTTGTGCAACATAGGCGGGCATGGTGGTTTTTTCAGCTGGTTGTGGCATCAAGGAAGGCACCTGAAAGAACCCTTGAGTGGACAGGGCGTTGAAGGCGGGTAGCAGGATTACTGTGTTTTGGTAGAGAACAAAGCCATCAGGTATCTTGGTACCAGGAGCATACAGCGTCCAGTTGGGCGGGAGGCCAGACATGATTATGTCAAGGATTTGTGGGCTGCGGCATGTGCAGGCAACAGGCGGAATTTTTCAAGATAAGATCGGATGGAGAGCCTACCTGTGCTACAATGTCGTAACTGTGCTGTTTTAGCAGAGTTACACGGGGAAAAATATTTAGAAGATAGATAATAATCTTTATTGTTAGATAGTGATTATATAGCTATTGTGAATCAATGGATAGCAGGAACATGATTGGTGATCACACAGCTGGATGGAAGAAGGGGTGGCTTGATCCTGATAATGAGTCAAGCGTCAAATCAATATATCCACCGTAAAGGATCATCATCTGTTCAAGTTGATAGATTTGGTAATTCAAGTTGACTTCCTAGTCTGGCTTCAAGTGACAGGGTAATTGGATTGCAGGTCACAAACCCGCTTGGTTGGAACCTGGCTGGTGGGTCAAGCCTGCAGTTTTGACATCCACAAAGCTGCTGTTGACTAAAGTTTGGTTTGAGCCCAAGTCCAGGAGTGCTGAGCCTGTGTAACTGCAAAAGCGGAAAGGATAAGACATCAATTTATTGGGATGTCTGGCAATGGTGTATAGTACTGGGTCTTCCGATGGCACTTGGATCATTGGGCATTGGTCCACATCCTCGGGTCATTATTCATTGTTAGCAAGTTGGGGGTTGTGTGGGGAGAGCTTGGCTTGCTTAGTGCTCTCCCTGGGCTTTTCCCTCATCCTGGTTGCCTTGGGTGGCGGTGATGCGGAAATGGATACAATTTGACTGGCTGTTATTCCCATTCAAACCTGTGGGTTTGTGGTTATTGTTATTGCTGTTGCCTCCAGGGGGTGAATGAGAGGAGCGCCCACTTGAATGGGAGTCCTTGGGCCTTTCTTGTTTCCCAGTCTGTGCCTTGTGTAGAGCATTGGATGTTTGCTCCGCTTTTTCTGCTTCATAGTACAGGCTTTGCAGGTTGGTAACTTGGTCCAGGTTCACATGTCTTATCACGTGCAACTTGAGAGCATTGTAGTACATGAGGTGTGTTGCTGGGGTATCAAAGGCCATGTTGGATGGGGCACAGAGACGGAGTTCCTTGTAGGAGCGGATGAGTTCTTTAACGGTGCCTGTCTGGGTCAGGTTCTTTACTTGGCGTATGATCATGAGTGCTGTATCCTTAAGCACAAACCTCACCAAGAAGTCCTGTTTGAAGGTGTCCCAGTTCTTTTCAGTGTAATCTTTGTGCCACTTGTCACACCAGGTGCCAGCATCATGGGTCAGGCAAATGGAGATCTCTGCAATCCAAAATTGCTGTGAGCATTCCATCTGAGCCAGCTTGCTTTGGGCAGACTGGATCCATGCAGCAGTGTTGTCGTTGTTGGCCCCTGCAAAGGGTTCCAAGGCAGCGCTGCAAAGTCTTTGTGCAACATAGGCGGGTATGGTAGTTTTTTCAGCTGGTTGTGGCACCAAGAAAGGTGCCTGAAAGAACCCTTGGGCAGACAGGGCGTTGAAGGCGGGTAGCAGGATCACCGTGTTTCTGTAGAGAACAAAACCATCAGGTATCTTGGTACCAGGGGTATATGGAGTCCAGTTGGGCGGGAGGCCAGACATGATTCTGTTGAGGATTTGTTGGCCGCGGCGTGTGCAGGCAACAGGCAGAATTTTTCAAGATGCAGCAGGATGGAGAACCTACCTGTGCTACCAATGTTGTAACCATGCTTTTTTAGCAGAGTTACACAGGGAAAAATATTTAGAAGATAGATAATAATCTTTATTGTGAGATAGTGACTATATAACTATTGTGAGTCAATGGATAGTAGGAACATGATTGGTGATCACACGGCTGGATGGAAGAGGGGGTGGCTTGATCCTGATAATGAGTCAAGCGCCAAATTGAGATATCCACCGTGAAGGATCATCATCTGTTCATGTTGATAGATTTGGTAATTTGAGTTGACTTCCTAGTCTGGCTTCAGGTGACCAGGTAATCAGATTGTGGGTCACAAACCTGCTTAGTTGGAACCTTGTTGGCGGGTTGAGCCTGCGGTTTTGAAACTATGAACTGTGGATGATTGGATGTATGCATTCATTGCCAATTCATTTGCACTGGGGTTGAAAGCTTGTAGCTGGAACCCAGCATTGAATTTCCTTCATCTGTTCCTCATGCTCCTGTATATGGTATAAGCCAAGCTTCTTTCTGTTCACTGAACCTGATCTCCTATTTGATTTGATGCTGATTGAGAAAGTTTATTAATGGCTGCTGATTTGGTATACTGTGTTCTCTTTTAGCACCATGGTTGTTCTAGCCCCAGCTATCATCAGTGTTTCTAGGTAGGCACTTATCATTAGACGGCCCTGGGGCAAACCCTTGGTGAAACCTTAGCCCTAAATCAGTAGCTTTCTGACTTATTTCCCTGTTTTCAACTCTCTTTTTGGACCGCACTCTGACTCTTGTAAATTCCCTCACCTTAAGGCATTTGATTTCTATTTGCAGCATCATTTATTGACAAGGTATCTCATCAAACCTCACAACAATATATCAATTCACATTTTTTATGGGAACACAATTTTATTTGGGGCTCAAGACGTTGTTAAAAGGAAACTGGCCAAGATCTATTGATTCACAGGCTAAAGACTCTTTTTCTCAGGGCAGGGTCCCATTCTTGGAGAATTAGCTGGTGAGAAGTCTCTCAGCGCTGGGTTCCATCTCCATTAATGGCTCCCCAAGGATGTTTTAACCACCTCCAGATCTCCCAAAATAATCCTGGGCTGAACTCTTGGGATCTCCTTCTGCAGAGCAGCGCTCCCTACTATTGGCCCACCAAACTTGGCGCTATGAAAAACAAGTCAGGAAGAGGTAAGGGAGTTGTAGGGAGAGCAACAACTGTCAGCAAGATTTTTTATTTGCTACATGGTTTTCAATAAATACCTTTGGTGTATATTTGGCTAGAACCCCTTCAGTTCTGGAATCATCACAGAATTACTGACATGTGATTTATGAAGTAGCTGTATCATCCAACTAAGACTTTACCCCAAAGGATCTTGCTCCTTGTAACCAATAGGGATGGTCTCAAGTAATTTCTGGACTACCTGGTTCCTGTTGTAGAGCTATGCTTGCCTAGATTGAGATAATCCTGATCTCTCACACCAACCCCCTGTAGAATATCTCAATCCCTGGTTCAGCACTTCAGTGCTCTAACTGGGAAAGAGCTGGTCAAACCTAAATACCTAGACCACTTCCCCCCATTTAGTTGGGTTTTCACTAGCCGCTTTCTTGCTCTTGGTGCTACAAAATGTGTTAACCTATCAATCAAGCGCCACTGTGGCGCTTAAAATTAATTAAAATTAACTGTGTTATTATAAAAGTCAAGGACTTTACAGCCATATGATCAAATCCTCATTAGTCATACTCTTATAAGCCTGTTAATTAAGTTTCTCACATAAGTAACCTATTTACAAGACACCTAGTCTCTGATATTGATTTGTCCATTTTTGCCATAATGCTATTAATTAGTCTGGCCTAATTAATTTTTAGGATTTTGCCACCTCTCCTATACGGCTACCAGGGCTATCCAAGAATCCCTGATTGGAGAATTTGTAATTTGGTGTGTAAAAGAACAAGGGTTTATCCTATTGATTTCAATGTGTTGGCAACTTTATTTGCTTAATCACCCAGGTTGGTTGCTGAAAGTCCATATCTTCCCTCCCTACTATTCCTGTCCCTGCTTAGCTTCCTTGAGTTGATAAAGACCTTTATCCACTCTCACAACACAGATACTTCTTGATGCTTGTTGTGACACTACTTGACTCATTACAATTCCATTTTATAATCAATGCCATGTTCCTTCCAAATGAATTTTTTTCTTTATCCCCACTTTTTCAGTCAATGATTAGTTCCATATGTTGTATTGCAGGGCCTTCACACAAGAGGGAGTCAACTACAAATATTGTCAATCAAGCTCTGCAAAATAACTCAAATATGACAAGCTTGGAGACCACAACTGCTACTATCCACATAGGTTAAAGAAGCGGTTGCAAAGTAGAAGCAGAATCCTCTTTAAGATCTGGTTGCAGTGAACTAGGGGCATAAATTGAGGTCAATGACTGTCACATTATTGAATGGATAAGCCAAAATATAGTATGTTTATTTTAAGAGCAATAGAACAATCACCTGATTGACCACCTGTTTTGCCGCATTTACTATTCTATGCCTGTAAACTTGCTTAATTGCGCCTAAAAAGCGCTATTTGGATCAAGGGTTTATTACACATAGAGCTTGGTCTTTACTTCTGCAGCCAGTAATAGAGTTGAAGCATTTAAGAGCCACTTTCCTTCATTTGGCAAGGCGCGTGAAATCAGTTGTTTTTTTTCCCAGGCACTTTCCAATGCCATTTCTCCACTGCCTCCATATGGCAAGTCCTTCTTTTGGTGCCTCTTCCCTTTGGCAATAATTATCCCACCCCCACTATATAACCTTCTAACATATCAAATAAAGAACCAGTTTTGTCTTATTATCTTCTTATAATCTTCTGTCCTTACCCAGGCTGTCACTATACCACAGCAGATATAACATTAAGATAAACAAGTATTAGACTAACTATCCGTTGAAATCAGCACCCAGGCTGCATATTTTACAATAATAGCTCTTAAATCTTATAAGGACTACACTATAATTTACATTTAGAGCAAGAAAATTAACTTTACTGTTAAATAGAAATATTTATACCTTTTGCAGGATGGAAAAGATGTGATAGATAACTGATTTTATACTATGTTATTCTCCTCAGTGGTGGTAGACAAGAGGGGCTCAAGGGAATATTGCTCCAATGAAGTTGTCACGTTAATAGCTGTGAACCAAGGGATTGGCCTCATTTGGGGAAGTTTTAGAAGAAGTTGTTTGTTCTAGAACTCCAATTTCAAGGGGATCAGTATCCACTTTGATGAATTTTTAATCAGGCAGGGATAGTTGCCAAGTCCAACCAATCCTGGAGCCAAGAGAAATACTCAATTTCTCAGAACTGCTAGAATCTCTGACACTAGCCATATTTGTTTTAATGCTTTATTTGAATTTTCTTGATTGATTCCACTTCTCATTATTGTTGTAACTGTGCTTTTTTTAGCAGAGTTACAAGGGGGTAAATATCTGGAGACTATATAATAATCTTTATTGAGAGATAGGTATTGTATAGTCATTGTGAGCCGTGGACAACAGGAACATGATAGCTTTGATCACACAGTGGAATAGTGAAGGGGTTGGCCTGATCCTGGTAATTAGTCAAGCGCCAAAACAAGGTATCCAACGTAAGGGATCCTCATCTGTTCATGTTGTTGGATTTGGAAATTTGAGTTATCTTCCTAGTCTGGATTTGAGTGACTAGATAATTGGGTTGCAGGTCACAAACCTGCTTACTTGAAACCTTGTTGGCAGGTTGAGCCTGCTGTTTTTATACCCCTCAACTGAAGGTCAGCCTCTTTGGGAGTAGGTTGTCAGGGAGGTTATCAGGAGCCCAAGCGCCATACTGCACTAGCAGTTGTTCTGTGGCGGGTATGGCAGTCTTGTACTGTTTCTGTCTTGCCTTACAGAGTCTCAGGCAATCATGGTGCAGGACCTTGTCCTGTTTACATTTTCTAAGTCCTTGCATGAGGTAACTGTTATTTTTGTTTACCTTTAGAATTATTTCTGGACCTACTTTCTTGGGTTGTAGTTTGCTGTTATCAACGTTCATGAACTAAACTTTGTCTCCAACTTTGTGTCTATCTTGGATGGGGACAAAGGGTTTTTGCAGACATTTGTTTTCTTTTTCTGTTTGCTTTTTGTTGGCCTCTATAACTTGAGGGTCTGAGCGTGGGGGGACTTTACTTGGGATCTCCAGTTTGGGTCCTGTTAATGCTTGGATGATATTTGGCTGTGTGCCGTATACCAACTCAAAAGGGCTTTACCTAGTGGATCTGTTCACACGGGTCCGGCATACAATTAGTGCAGTTGGTAGCTGCTTATACCAGTCCTCAGGTCTCCCAGCAATGAGCTTGGCCAAGGCTTTCACAAGGCTACCATTTAGCTGTTCCACACGTTTATTGGCCTGAGGATGATAAGGTGTTACCACAGTGTTCTTGACCCCATTCTTGGTGAGGTATATGTTGGTATCTTCAGAGGTCAATTCTTTGCCTCTTTCAGTTATCAGGAGTTCTGGCTTTCCAAACTTGCTGATGATTTCCTTTCCTATGAATTGATGTATATCATTGCTGGTGTGTGTTTTTACTGCTTGGGCTGCTGGCCAGAGGGTTGCAAAGTCAATGGCAGTGATTATGTATTTCTTGTCATTGTGTTTTCCTGGCATGGGACCAACAGTGTCAAGCTCCCATACTTTGAAAGGTAGTTGTGTGCGGATGGGGAGTACTGACTTTGGTGGGGTTTTGCTTTTTCCGCTTCCTGGTACAGGCTTTGCAGGTTGGTCAATTGATACAGGTTTACATGTCTCATTACGTGCAACTTAAGGGCGTCGTAGTACATGAGATGTGTGGCTGGGGTGTCAAAATTCATATCAGAGAGTGCAAGTAGGCAGAGTTCCTTGTAGGTGCGGGTGAGCTCCTTCACGGTGCCCGTCTAAATTAAGTTCTTTACTTGATGTATGATCATGAGTGCAGTGTCCTTAAGCACAAACCTTTTCAAGAAGTCATGTTTGAACATATCCTAGTCCTTCTCAGTGTGTTCCTCATGCCACTTGTTGCACCAGGTGCCAGCGTCATGAGTCAGTTAGATGGAGATCTCTGCAATCCAGAATTGTTTCAGGCATTCCATCTGGGCTAGTTTTCTTTGGGCCAACTGGATCCATATGACGGCATTGTTGTTGTTGGCCCTGGCAAAGGATTCTAGGGCAGTGCTTCAAAGCCTTTGGGCTACGTAGGCTGGCATGGTATTTTCATCAGTTTCACAGGGCATGGCAGAGGGTGCCTGGAAGAACCCTTGGGCAAACAGGGCATTGAATGCGGGAAGTGGTATCACCATGTTATGTAGAGGACAAACCCATCAGGTATCTCAGTGCCAAGTGTGTACAATGTCCAGTCTACTTGGAGGCCAGACATGATTCTATTGAGGATTTGTTGGCCGCGGCAAGTACGAGCAACAAGCGGAATTTTGGGGAATAAAGTAGGATGGAGAACCTACTTCTGCTACTAATGTCGTAACTGTGCTGTTTTAGCAGAGTTACAAGGGGGAAAATATTTGGAGACTAGATAATAAGCTTTATTGAGAAATAGGTATTATATTGTCATTGTGAGCCGTGGGCAATAGGAACATGATAGTGTTGATCATACGGTGGAATAGTGAAGGGGGTGGCCTGATCCTGGTAATGAGTCAAGCGCCAAAACAAGGTATCCAACGTAAGGGATCCTCATCTGTTCATGTTGTTGGATTTGGAAATTTGAGTTAGCTTCCTAGTCTGGCTTTGAGTGACTAGATAATTGGGTTGCAGGTCACAAACCTGCTTACTTGAAACCTTGTTGGCAGGTCAAGCCTGCTGTTTTGATAATATATATTTCTATTTGTTTCCTTTTTATGAGTCCAATAAGGGGTATTAATCTTATCTGCCAATTTCAAAACTCTTTAAATAACTTGATCTTTCTTTTTGTGGTGAAATATGCTCATTTTAAGAATTATTTAGTGTTGTATGTGAGATATAGGAACTAAACTAACTAATTCAGGCTCCCATAGTTAGGAAACAGCCCACTAGGATGCCACCCAGTGTACTAATGGGATGACCTCTTGGAGAGGGGAGCAGAGGGAGAAGCAGGGGCTAATAATCAGGAAGAAGAAAATAAAACAATGATGATCATCCTAGAGACCAACCAGATAGCATAATTGGGGTAAAAGCTCTCCCCTTGGGGGAAACCTGAGTCCTTATTCTTTCAGAAAACTGAGGTTCCAAAAAAACAAGGTAATGCTAAAATGGGATTAGATCCAAAGTCACAGGGGGTTCTGAAGAGAAGTCCTCAGAGGTCAAGCTCTGCACCAGTTGCCCTCCCTGAGAGAGGAGTCCACATATATGAGAGGGGAGGTTGTCCAGTTAGGTTAGCATGTGCTGAGGGTTGGTACTCAAGGGGAGAAAAGATAGTGAAAGGTTGTCACAGAGATCTGTGGAAGTGGGCCACAGGAAAAACAAGTTCTAAGCAAAGTTGCCACCAAATGTTTGATCCATGGGAGTAGCATGGTTGCAATACTGGGGAATTTTTATCTCAGGGATGTGACTGTGACAGAAATCACGGGATAATAAGAAGCTGTCTCCATGTGGTGGAGAATCACCCACCAAATCCACATAGAGTTAATGATTAACCACCAACACAGCTTCAGATACCGTTTTGTGAAATTGCCAAATGAGATACTAGGGTTAAGTAAAATAATTAACCCCAATCAAAAAAACCCTAGATAAATGGCCTGCAAGAGAATCAGAGTGCCTTCAGCATAAAATTCAGGACATTGGGATAGCACATGAGGTTCAGCTTCAATGGGAGTAGAAAAAAACTCCAAGATTGACAGGCATTGAATTAACATTTGGCGGCACCAACAACAAAGTACCAACGGCAGGCCCCATCTTCCAGTAATAATCCAGCTAAGGATTAAATTGTAGGGAATGTAGCGCAACAATCCAACTACATGGTGCATTTTCAAAAGTAAATTTAGACCATGGAATATGTGATTTTTATTGAGTAAATTTTGGTAGGTCTCAACTCTTAAGAGTTGAAACAGTGAAAATTATTCAATATATATCAAAAATTGACTAAGCAATACCGCCTGGATCCTGGGCTCCTAGTCCTTCCACATTTTCAAGTGAGTATCTAGTCCAGGTTGCAAAGAACCCTTGAGTGACCAACTTCTGATGACCATGCTGATTAAAAAGATCATATCTGATGACCCTTAAATTACATCAATTTATCAACGTCAACTTACGGGGGAATCAGATTTGACTGGCAAACTGGAGCAGCTGTAACCCATTTCCAATCAACTGCTTGATTCAAATCTGTTAAATCAGTCAGGTTTGTTAAAGGCTTTTGGGCTTTCTGCGCTTTCCTAATTGGCTGAATAATCCCCAGAATTATGGAACTTATTGTGACAGTGACAGTTACAAGTAATTATCTAGAGTGGAACTGGTGTTGTAAGGGTGCAACATGGGTTTTCTTTATGCTTGGGGCCTTGGAAGGAAGTTCTATCTATGAAGGGAGCAATAGAGCAGACCAGATAATTTTAGGAGCTTCTTTGAAGCTCAAAACAACTTCTAAAAAGCTATAAACAAGTAATAAGTAATTTATATATAAATAATCAAAGGAAATTCAAGTTTGAGCTTGAAATATAAATTTTAAAAAAGTAAGCGCCAGAAGAACTGTATCAGTGGCACTTTCATTAGGTTACCAGATAAGACTAGAAAGCTAGCAGAGAGCCAAGGAACAGTATTAAGGGTAAATTATAAAAGAATTCTTTTTGGAACTTTGAAGATAAGAAAGAAGAAATCCAAGATTTCAACCGGAAGATCAAACTTTAATAAATTTTAAAAACAAGCAAGAAAAAGCCTATGAGACCCTAATTGCAAAATTTAAGATTGTGAATTGGGATTTGGAGGTATAGAGCAAGGGGTAAATGAGGGGACATAATCCAATTAATTAGAAGAGAGTTTTTGCAACCATGAAACAAATAAGTTAGAAGGTTTAACAAACCTTTGTCTGAGCTGCATTAAATTGATTGTTGCCTAATAGGTGTCCATATTGGTCATCTGAGCCAGCTTTTGGGGATATTGTGAAATTTGATGCAGCACCTTTGATTTGTGGGCCCTGATAGTCTTCAGGATGATCAACATCAGGCCATTAAGCAGTCTAAATTGACTAGTATTTTCTCCATTGTGGGAGAAGGGGGCAAAAGGATATGGAGTAAACTAACACAAACCTCTCATCAATTATGTGCACTAAATCTTTTAACAAATTGGACATTTTATTGTGGTTTTGCAAGGGTTTTTTGGTGTAGCAAAGTAATACCAGCATGTCTAGGGTCAAAGGAAGGTAAATTTACAGTAAACCATCTTCATTGCCAGGTGGTAGCATATAGGTAAACTCATTATACAAAAAATAAATGTAATCTCCTCAATACAAAGTCTACTTTTGTTTATTTTTTATCTCCAAGATATCAAATATATTTGTAAACTATTTAAAGCTTTCTAATTGATTTTTTACAGCATAAAGTAATAAAAAATCAGGCTATATTAGTATTATAATTAATTCTATTGATAAAACATACAAATATTATATAGTATGAGAGCTTTATATTACTTTTGATAGATTACTTTTATATTCTTTTTTGATGAGATGGTTATGTACAAATATAAATTGCTTCATGGTTGAGGGCTTGAATAGCTATTAAATATCACAATAAATACTTTATTTTATTATGAAATTTGAATTGTATGTTAATGTTGGTATATTTTTTGTAGCTGTGTGATTGGCAACCTTTAAATAAAAACAATAATAAATATAAATAAAAATAAAAAGGAACATAAATTCAAACATATAAATTAAAATAAAAACAGAAATAAAATATACCTTTAATTTATTGGCTGATTGATAAGGAACAGAGGAATATATTATTCAGAATGTGCATAAAGCTTTGCTTTTGTCTCTGCTAGAAGGGTATGGGCCCCACCTGCAGAAAATCAAATAAAGTCTCAGGCCTAGTTAACATGCCATGCTTAACAACTTGCTTTAGCCACATAAAGACTTTTTAAATTAGGTTTAGAGATAGGAAATATGTAGGAAAAATTCAGAGGCCCAAAGTCTCTTTAGCCAATGTGTTGGATAATTGTCAGACCTGTCTCAATCATTGAAAAACTCCTCAAGGATATCTATTGCTTTGTGGAATCCAAAATTATCCAATGTAAGGACATTGATGATCCCAGGATAGTACGCCTGAGATGATCTTGTATCAAACAGAAAAATGATATAAAGGTCCTTCTATTATGGGATAACTTGATTATTTGATACAGCTCAATCCCTTTTGAACGGAGGAGAGCCATCATAGAATAGACTGTGGCATGAACTGACACATGTCAATATATTATGTCTTTAGCACCTCTTAAGACATAACAATATGAGTTATGTATAGATGGGACAGACACTGATAAATCAGTATAATATAATTTAGCTGTCCCTTTGTTTTTGAGAGTAGTTTACGCCTCTGCTTTTTTTTCTGGGTCTTGATATTGGCAGGGATGCTGCAGTTATAGGAAGATACTACAAGTTTTTCCACAAGAACTGCATCCTCTTGACTAAAAAATAGAAAAAGAAAATCAAAGCCCTAATCCCAAAATTAGGCTTCATTTAGGCTGTATATTTTCCAGTTAAAGATGGCAGTCTTTTTAAAATTCACTGACAGATGTCTCATCTTTGCTTCTTAGTGAGCAGGGTAATGAGAAACATGATTTTCTTTATTTAGGGGATTTGACTAGTTTTAAAATATTGGTTATAGAATTTATTGGCAAATTTTGGGTCCACTATAACAATAACTACAGCCTTCTTGAGGTCTCTGGTGTACTTTATAAACTTGATAAGTATAAGGCGTTTAATATCAGGTACAACTATTAAATTTGGTTTTCTTCCATAGAGGAGTCATGATCCTGTTTGGTGACTGGCAAACATGGGTCTGGACACTTTGTTGTGGAAGTTCATGAACTTCATCATCACCTGCTGTCCTTTTATGGTTTTTGTATTATTATGACTCTTTGTTGTTGTCTTTTTTGCCATTACTTACATAAGGCTTATATGTAGTATCCATCACTGGCTGAACACTTTAAATAATCTTTTCAGGATCAGACTCTTGACAGTAAAAATGGTCAAATACCAAATAAGTAAGCTTAAATTTCTTGTTGTTCACTGTTTTCATTTATGTCAACTTTATTAGCCTTTTTGATAGCTTTGATAACCTTGTATTTATGCTCAATTTCTCCCAACCTGTGTTTCATAGACAGGTTTTTGTGTTTGTGTACTATTCATATTATCTAATACCATGTCATCTTCTTTTGGAGTGGGCATTTGTGTTGCACTCACTTGGTTTTTGACTCACAGAGACACCCCTGACCACGGCACAAACTGGCTACAATGGCTTTTGCTGTTGTGTTTTTTCCATTTCACTATATGATAAAAATAAAATCAAGCTAAAATAAGCTATAAAACTGGTTTTACAGTTTTGTTTTTTTATCTAGGTATGATTATTTGATTGGAATATAGCTACCAATCTGCCTATTTATAGATTTTTATGTGACAATTAGTTTTTTTTGGTTTTTACACAACTCAATGTAAAACCTATAAATAAATTTAAATCACTTTTCTCCCAAATCTAATACACAAATTCAGATGTTCAGAATATTTTAATGATTTATGATTTATACTGTATTCCTTATTTTGGATAGTTAGGTATCATGCTTGTGTAACAATCACTTTGTACAGCAACTGAGTAATTTGTTTGCTTGTTGAGTTGCTACAGTGATTTGTTTTTAGTTTGGGTTTTGACTCACTGTAACTAAGTGTATCTTGTCATCAATTTACATACCAAAAATGTGTGTGCAGGGCAATCAAACCGATTTGTTTATGATCAAATTATTTTGTATTGTAACTTTATTATTATTGCATGTTGTTTGAGTTGTTTGTTAATGTGCTTTCCATTTTGACTATTGAAGACTAAAATCATGTTAACAGGTTGTATAAGTTACACTGATTCTTGGATTTTATTTTCATGTGAATTCATTTTGTTTAAAGCTGAGTTATTTTTTGTTAGCACCATAGCTGTGAAACCTACTGTATATAATGATTAATTGTTTGCTATGATATTTTAGTTAAATCTTAAGTCATGTACCTTTAAGATGAGTTAAGGCAATCAAAATTAGTTTGCCGTACATGAAGCTTTATTTTTTTAAATTTAGGAGTGTTTTTATAGGAGGATTTGGTTAGTTAGGTTAGGTTGTTTGATGAGTTGGGCTCTACAGATTTGCCAAAACTCTGTTTAAACACCTCATTATGTTATTTAGCCTCTAGAGCAGCTAAGCTCATACAGATTATAACCATTGTCATCAAAATGACCAGAAACCCCTTAAGTCCTAAATTTTAGAAACATTATCGCTTGGCTTTTATTTCATCTCATTTTAAACGATAATATTTGTTATTGAATTCAATTGTAAGCTCCAAGGATACTGGCAATCAATCACTAAGAAGCCGCCTTAAGATAGTCATAATATTTAAATTATGATTTAAATATAAATTGATATACAAATTAATAGATATTGATTGGCTTAAATTGGTCGACTTAGACTCGGAGCAATATGACCATTATATGATCATAATTTCTACCACCCAAAGTGGATTAGCTGCCATGTAATGATCCCGTAAAGTCAAGGCTAATCATACGCTTTAAAACCAAATCATTAAAATTATTCATTTGTCATATGTTTCCTTGGCTACATTAATCCGAATTGACCTAGAATGAGTCAGATTTAAAATAAACTGGCATATTAGTTTTGTTATAGTGTTTCCCACCTTCGGAGTTGAAAACACCTGCTGATTACATTAAACTTGTGATTTGTTAGCTTTCGTTTGAGATCATCATTTAACTATAAAATCGTCATTGTAGACCCAGAAATTTTTGGTATATAGCTACATTCTTTATCAGACCTCTCACATATCCAATCAAAAGACATTTCTGTCTGGCTCCAGAGTCCGCGAGCCAAATTGCCAAGCCAACCCTGGCAGTTCAGCTGACATCGTCCTGGTTGCTTCCACACTCCTGTGCAACAGCGATAGTCTTCGTTTAATCACTCCGTTTAAAGAAGCCGGTTAGTTCAACATTACCTTCCTTGGCTTACACCATACAAGTCCCCCTTTCTTTAGAATCACACAAAAGCCAATATCATCCGATCCATGATAGTATGCGCCACATGCTCTCACAGATACCCCATCATCGTCGTATCAGTGCCCCACCAAACTTCACTCTTCCTGGATAGTCGCCTGTTTGAAGCTTGCATTCACCTCCCCCTTTCCTTTCCAATGCCAGTATCACTAATCCATGATAGTATGTAGTGCAAGCTTCTCTCACCCCCTTCATCGTCAACTCAGTGCCCCTTAAACTTCGCATCCTTGGATCCTCGCCATCTTGAGAGCATGTGTCTGTCACAACTAACCACTTTTCTATCTACAAACCCAATTGGCTCATGGGAATAAGGAGGTCAATAGAAGAACTTGTCCATTTAAATAGATGTCAATATCCTTTTTCAGAGCACTGGAAAAGGAATATCAGGTAAACTTTATTGCTAACTTCTTATAGAACAGCTGATGCCTAGAACTAAGGATACCTGGTTGTTAGCCCCCAGATGACCACCTTTTTGCACGGATTGCGAGATTGTCCTTGTCAACACAGTTCAGTTGGTAGTTTTTCTAGGAGCTCTTTTCTACCTTCAAAATAAACTTTTCGAGCTTCAAATATCTTTTTTTATAATAATACATTTAAATACAGCTTTCCTATATAGATCTATTAGCCCTTTAAGTAATTCTTGATAACTGATTATTTTTTGAAAACTATTATATTTTATTTGTGATGATTGTATTGCTTACATTAATAAAATCCATCAGTTGATTTATTTATAAGATAGTGATTGAAATATAAATTTTGGGTTTGATGAAAATTTATAATGATTTATTTGTACAGTTTATGTCATATTAGTGAAGTGGTACATTAATGCAAAATTAAAATACTTTACTGATATAGGCTATAAATTCTTATTATTATCTATATCATAAGTTAACTTAATATATTACTCTTAGACTACAGATGTATAATTACCACTAACCCAAAAGCACTTTATATGGCATTTTTACTGCTGGTTGCTTCTATAATATATTTACTTCATTTATTTAGCAATTAGTTATCATTTTATCTGGTATGTACTTTTTTTAATGTTTAAATTTTAATTGAAAAAAAGAATATTTGGGTTATTATTTAGGAGATTAAAATTTGCTAATAGATATGCTATCAAATTCATATCACATGCATTACAATGCAACTCAAAAGCATTATTTTAAATTTATAACTTAAATTGAAAGTTCTCAAAGTCAGGATTATCTTATACAAGCTATTAAAATCAATCCTGGTGCTTTGATTTTGATCAGTTCAATAATATGCTTGATTGTATACTTGTAGGAAATGTATAAAGAAAGAAAAAATAAATATTAGATGAGATGATATCTTTATTAAAAAAGAGTTTTATATAGCTGCTATTATGACATATAGTGTTTATGTAGATATTGGTTTTAGGATAACATGGTTTCTCCGGAAGGTTAAAGCAGGAATCCTAATATAACATATGGAAAGAATCATGTGGCCAACTTCTACTCAATAGTTGGGTCATTTCTTATGAAAATAATGACAAAACAGCAGGGTTGACCCTCTAACAAGGTTCTAACTAAACAGGTTTGTGACCTGCAATCTGACTTCTCAGTGACCCACAGCCAAATAAGGAAGCTAACTTGAATTTCCAGAAATAGTAACATGTGCAAATGATGATCCCATAGAATGGATATCTTGATTCAGTGCTTGACTCAATATCTAGATCAAGCCACCCCCTAACCATCCAACCAATTGATCATCACAATCATGTTCCTAATATTCATGATTCACTCATACTATATAATTCCCATATCTCAATAAAAATACAGTGGTTTTAAAAGCTATGGCAACAACCAAAAATACCACATATTCTAAAAAATGATTTCAGATTTGAATAAAATCCAACTATCAGGTTAAATTATGCACTCTGTCAACAGGGATTTTTTGGCATTAATGGGCAAAATGGGTCAGCACAGCAAAGAAGTGCTCACACACAAAGCAAAACTATTCAAAATATAATCCAAAATACACAGATTCACAAACAAAATGATGTGTGTTGACTTTTGGTGTACTATGTTAACTATGTGGACTGGTGACAAAATACACCCAAGCACAGTAAGTCAAAACTCAAACCAAAACCAAAACACAATAGCAACTCAATATGTAAAAAAAATCAATCAAATGTTGTTTACAATGGATTTTAATTAAGAATGATACCAAGGCATATAAAATAAGACATAATATCTGAAACATAAATTTTAAAAATATTGTGTTGGGTGCTTAATTTGGCATAAAATCTGGGAAAAGGGTGTAAATTTTTGGGTATTCTAAAATGGGTGTTGTAAAACCAAAAACAACTAATTAAGAAATGAAAAATCTATAATTGGGATATTGAGTGAGAAAAATATTAATTAAATATCAATATTCAGATAAAAGCAAAAAATAAAATTAGGGAGTAACTTAATTGAAATTTATTTAATATTTTATTAAATTCTCAAAATGAAAGAAACACAACAACAGAGTATCATTGCACCCGTTGTGCAACACAGTTGTGGTTGCCCCTGCAGGTCAAAGAACAGAGTTAGTGAAACTCAAGTGCCTACTCAGGAAGGAGATGAGAGAGGAGAGTTCAATAGTGACGCTGCACCAACACAGCCAGTTCAAGGAGCACAAGCTGCTAGAGTGCAGAGCATCAACTCTTGGGTCCCCAAGCTGACCCAGAAGCCCACCAAGGTCACCACTGCCAAAATGGTTGGAAACAAGGAGGTAGAACTTACTTTGTATGTGTTTGACACTGTATACTTCCAGTATTTGGTCCTGTCAGCAATGCTGGAGAAGGTGAAGCCTGTACTTGATACTAGCTACAAGCCCTATGTCAGTGATGGCAACCAGGAAGAGGACAAGGACCCTGTGCTCTACCAAACTGATGAGGGACAGCTAGTGCTCAAAAAGGTTGCAGCCTTCTACAACAAGGTATCCATGCCTTGTGCACCAGTAACTGAGCAGGATCTAGAGTCACAAAATCCTGCAAAGCCCGCCCAGAAGCGCATTCCAGACATAAAGTGCATTATCTGCTCAGACTCATGTGTGAATCTAGAGATTATAAGGCAGCTACAGCTCTTGTTCGGGTGGATCCCAAGTACACCTCCAAGACATTCAACAAATTCATCAATACTGGTCAAGTCCTTACCGCGGAGAAATCCCTGTGCGTTTCTGCTGTGCTCACCAAGGAGCACAAATGAGCAATCTGCCAGTGGATAACCTGGGATTGCCATCTTGAACTGGCAAATATACAGGCCATGGTCAAATCTACTTTTGGGGTTGAGGCCTCAATTTTCTTTTACTATCATCTGGTGAAGAGAATGCTGTTTTCCTGGAAAAAGCTCAGGATATCCCCCTACAATCAGAAATGCCCAGCCAACATTGACGTCTGGAAAAAATATGCAGAGGCATACACTGCCCTTAAAGCCAAGGGAACGGTCAAATTCTACTACACTGACAAATCAGCATTTGCCTTGTCTATGTGGAATGAGTATGGCTATGTCCCAAAAAGCTCTCATGATGGGGTGGCTTGGTGTGCTGCATTCTGCGCCACAGCATATTCCATGGTGGCTCTCCTTGGTCCAAAAGGGATTTAGATGTACCAAATAATATTGGGATCTCACAATAGCCAAACCTTCCTATCATTTCTCCAATTGGTCTAGGAGCACTTGAGGCGCACAGCCCAGGCTTTACCAACGTAATTGTGTTAGACAATGACAGTCTCCACAAGATGGCCAATATTCTTGAGGAATTCCCAATGATTGATACTTGCATTGCAGTGGGGCCCCAACAATTGGCCACATCAAATTTGCGCCTCCTATTCCTCCCTTCCTATTCCCCATTCTTAAACCCTCTTAAGGAGGTCTTTGGGTGGCTCAAGCAAGTTGTCAAGCAAGGGACCCCAACTGGGACTGAGGACCTTTTTGATTTGCTCCAGGCTGGGATCCACACCCTCCCAGCTGAGACTATGGCCAAATTCTATGGCCATGCTGATTTGTTCATCCCCGTGTGCCTAGCCAAACAGCCAATCAATTAAAGGCTTAGTGTGTCAAACTTTTTTATATTTTCAAATTTACTATTTAAGATTTATTAATTATCGTTTTATATTTAGAAGCTTCTAAGCCCACAATCACATTCAGCAGGACCATCAATGAAGGTTTGTAATATATTTATTTTAAATTAATTTTTTATGGCATCTGAGGCTATTCCACACACTTGATACTAGATTACGCAAATATATTTATATCACTCTTAATAAATAAATATAAAAATGAAATTAAAAAAGTTAAATGATTAATGTACAAGTTAGAATTTATTTTATTAATGTATATTATTTTGCTTTTTGAAACCCTTCTTTCAAGCCTCCGGAATAATGTAATAAGCTTGACCATTATTTCCCTTTGTTGATTGGTTATACAGTCAATTGCCATATAGCTGGCTTGATTGTAAAAAGCATCAACTTATCCATCCCTTAGTTTTGGTCAATTGATGGACTGATGATTACTCCAAAGATTGATCCTGATCCGAGACTAGGCCACATATTGGATTAGACCGGGTCCACGATCACAAAACGCCTAGAAACCAATAAGACAAAGTATTCAGGAACCTACTGGAAGATGATTATGCCTAAACATTTGCACCTGCAGATGCTTTGAAGCCTATGACCAATATAGAAGGTTGTTAAAGTGAATAATGCATGATGCAAAAACCCAAAGACGGGGAACTAAACTTGCACATGCATAACCTGGAAACAAGATGCTGCCAACACACTGGTGAAGTAAGCTGAGGCCCAGTAATTAATTTTAGTCCCATGCTGACTGGCATGGTTGCCTAACTCTGGGGGCTGAAGCTAGCAGTCTGGGGAACAGATAGACTGGTTAGCAAGAGTTAGATGTGTCAGATATCTATCTGGCAAGAGGGCTTATCCACCCTATATAAGGAGCTCTCCTGATTAGAGATTGAGCAGAAAAAATACCACCCTTGACTTAGAGATTGAAGATATCTAAGTATTGTATCACTACTAGTTGACGTCTAGTAGTTAGTTGTATCCAGATAGAGCGTGCCACTGTCTATCTGCAGAACCGTGTTTCTTCTCCTACAGCCTTAGGACTCTGCCAAGCCGTAGCATTATCCCAAGACCCAATTGGTAGCTACAGACTGTCGCCATACAGTCCCCTATCAACATATATTACCCAATGTCCTCTAATAAAAACAATACCTCAAGACCCCAAAATCTTGACACCTTCTCTGAGATTTATTTTGCAAAACTTGTTTTCTAAAATAAGAATTAGCAAAATTAAATATAAAAAATTAAGGATTAAAATTTAAATGTAAATTTAAATGTGGAATGATATTTTTATTAGGTGCGCATATAGTGAGTCCTTTGGTATGTACCCACCTGGCAATGGAGGTGGCACACAACCTCCATTGCCACACCAAAGACAGTGGACACACCCCAATTAAAATATTCTCAGCAGCTAGTAAAAGGGAGTATGATGAGGTGGGAGTGAAGCAGCAGCTTCTCTGGCAGGGCTGCAAAACTGTAAATTCTAGCCAGGACCAGGGCGTCCTGGATCACATGGTCAACCAAGTCATACCCAGGGGCCTTCTTGTTGTCCAAGGAGAGCCAGGCCTTTATTAATCCTGAGAAGGACCCTGTCTAGGTCCTTCAAAAAGGCACACATTCAAAAGTATAAGAGATATCTGAGGTCAACAACAAGGTGAAATCTTTGCCCAGCAAAGGCTTCAGTGAACTCGCACAGCTTATTGTATACTGTACTTATTTTCTTTTTGTGTTTGGATTTACCAAAGGTCAGCTCATGGCCGCAGGAAGCCCTGTCTCATTGGCGCTCCAGGCCAACCCAAAGTTGGCAAGGAGGGTTTTTGTCTTCTTTAGGCTGTTGCAGAAGCAACAGTCAATTTCAACACCTCACGTCCAAAGTTCTCCAACAGGTAATACAGGGTGTGCTCCAGTGGGTAGCAGAAGCAAGCAGCCACATGGGCCCAGCCCATCTCCAGTATATTTTTGAATGTTAGTGTTGCCAAAACGTTCCAAACAAGCTCAATGAAGTTTACACAGTAAACTCCATTGAGGTATACTGGGTCCAGGCGGATCATTTGGGCATTCTTGTAGGCAGTAACTGCCCCTCAGATGCCCTCTCAGCATGTGTAAGCTCAGTCAATGCCTCCCTGGACATTGGGAAGGACCTGTGGATTCTGTCTTCAAGCTCCTGCACAATAGGGGGGGACAAAAACAGCTTCTTAACCACATGATTGGCGTAGTTGGCGTTGAATGCGGCAGGGACAAACAGGATCAGGACCCAACAGATTTTACTGTTTATGTTTTCTAAAAAAATATAAGTATACACAAATTTTTATTGATTTTATTTTTTATGTTACATTTGTGTGTTTCCTCTTTGCCTGCAGCCTCAGCCGGCTTGACCATTCTTGGTGCAAGAAGTTGAGCAGGCAATTCAGTATGCTCTTTCCTGGCACTTTGCGGGTTTGAGGTGGGCATACATCTCAGGGTCATCCGTCCAGACAGACGGCGCAGAGAAGACAAATGACTTGAATTGAAGGCCCTCACTCACCATCTTCTGAATGTTTAGTAAGTGCTTGCTTGTCTTCTCAGGGGTGCCTGGTATTTTGGTCATAAGGGCCTTTGCAAACACCTTGTCTATTTTTTCTCCTTCAAGGACAGCAGACTTAACTCTTGCTTTGATCTTGCGGTCAATTTCTTTGATCTCTGCAATTGCAGAGTCAAGATCCTTTAAAAGCTTCTTCAATTCTCTCATTGATTTTTTACTAACCTTTCCATATGTTTTTATAGCTTTTCATCCCAATAAAATCTGTATTTTTCTGATACTATTGCCTCCTTGTTTATTCCTGTTTGTTTTCACATTACTCCAATATCTCATTTTTTACCCATTGTGTATATGTTTTACGCACAACTCAATATGTGTTGTTTGATTTGTGTTGGCATTGTTTCCTTGATTGCCATATTATTTTTGGCACTTTGCACAGCCCCTTGTAAAAATATTAGCAACAATTTGGTGGTCATTGAAATTTGAATTTGAAAATTATAGGCTCATTGTGTTTAGATAAAGTTGTTACTGATCCAAATTCAAAACCTTAATGATAAACTTTAAGCCAATCAGGAGCCAAGTGATAAAGTAATTGTTGTGACATAAAGGGTCATTAATAATTCTTTGGTGCATGTGCGCTAATTAATATGATTGGCTGGTTATTTTGCCATTGTCCGCCATTATTGCTGTGGGAAATTGTTAATGGACTAGTGCTAACCCAGCAGCTGATTGAGCACTAGTCCATCAACAACTTGCCTCAGCAGCAATGGTGCACAATGGCAAAACAACCAGCCAATCATATTAATTAGCGCACATGTACCAAAGAATTATTAATGACCCTTTATGTCACAACAATTACTTTATCACTTGGCTCCTGATTGGCTTAAAGTTTATCATTAAGGTTTTGAATTTGGATCAGTAACAACTTTATCTAAACACAATCAGCCTATAATTTTCTAATTCAAATTTCAATGACCACCAAATTGTTGTTAATATTTTCACAAGGGGCAGTGTTTGGGTGCTAAAAATAACTTTGTTCTGGATCTAGATACATGTCATAGTAAATATATGATTTTATAGAAGTAAGCCAAACATAAAGAATAAAACCAACTATAAACAAAGAGAACATAATCAATTGAAATTCAAAATAAAGATAATATAAATAGAAAATGTTTGGCAACAGGGGGTTTATTGGGGCCGGGGAGAGTAATGCCTAGTAGGCAGAATAGCGCAGGAAGGAAGACGTAAGGCAGTGCTGGCCTGGGGGGTCTGGGATTGGGTGGGTGGGTGGGTCTAGAAGATGGGGGTGGTGGCGGGGGTAGGGGTAGGAGGATTTTGTGTGATGGCCGCCATATACCACTTTTTATATTCCTCATCTGTTATTAAGTTGATTGGCTGGTAGGTGGCTGTGGCACAGGATGGGAGGCGCTTATCCTTACATGATTGATTACCCATGTTCACATGGAAAATATTTGCACAAACAAGTCAGCCACCATTTGGTGACCAAAGAGAGAATTGTGGTCAAGGACCCCAAGATAGAGTTTGTTGAAAGCCTGAGAGCGGCGCTCCCAGAGTGTATCTCCAATATTAAAGAACACAACATCAGCCATATGGATGTCTGCATGATCAACGGGGTACACGGAGGCCTGGTGTCTGCGTTGCTGGATAGCCTCAAGGGCAGTGGAGCCACCCTCTATCTGGTGGCTCAAGAAACCCCAATTTTGGAATTCAAGCTATCCCAGGAGTTGAGTAATCCACTGAGAATGTGGCTTTACTTGTAGTCATTGATGAAATCTGGGTTTTTCTGATAGTAGACAAAACCCTTGGCTGAAATAGCCAGAAATGCACCAATGAACGTCCCCTTCTTGACCTTCTTCCTCCTTTTTTAGGTGGCAGCTCTTCCATGGGTGCCAAAATTGTCAAAAGCTATTGATAGCTTATAAATGAAGACAAACATGACGTCATCTGACAAACTTGTCAGGCATTGAACCAGGGTGGATTTGATGGTGGGATCATACAGGGAATCCTCAGCGCCATCTCATTGGTTGCCAGCAAAATTGGTAAGAATCCATATTAAAGCCCCCTTTTCATGCATCCAGAGCTGCACCATGCGCTCAGACACCCAAATGCTATGGTGTGCAAGTTGCTTCTGGACCTGGGTCATGGGAATCTTGGGGTCCTGCTGGAGGAGGTCAAGCATGATTGGGTAGGCTTCTGTGATTTGGGACTCGGGGGCCTTCTTGGTCGTCCCAACCAGATTCCCTTTGTTCATTAGGTTGTTGAACTCCCGCATTATGGTGGCTTGGTTAAATTTCAATTGGTCAGCAATCTGATTCCAGAACAGATCCTGAAGATTCAGTGCCACAATTTCCTGGAGAATTTGGGGGTGATGATTTGCCTCTTGGGCTGCTGGGTTACTGAATATCATGAATATCATTTCAATACTTGTATTGAAAGCCCAGGAATCAACCCCAGCCCTCAGAAAATGTCTTGCACCAACCAGGATAGACAGGGACCTGCCCAAATGCCAGTTGAGCCAAACCCTGGGCCACAGGAGATACCTTGCCCCAATCAGGAGAGACAGGAACGTGCCAGACTGCCAGCTGTCAAGACTGAAAGTTCAATAACAACATTTAAGCCCAAGAATTGAACTATGGCCCTCTGAAGACAAATTGAGTCACCCAAGATGGACAGGGACCTGCCAACTTGATGAGTCACAAACTTGAGTTGTTGAATTACTTTGCAACCCACCAACTTCTAAAGGACAATTCCCAGATAATCACCAGATTGCTGCCAATCCCATGTCACTAAAGACTTAGACCTATGCAGAGGTTGTGGCTTGCCTAAAGGAGATTTAAAAAGGCCTACTACTAACCCCACCAATGAGTATCAGCTTCTGCCAGTCTCCAGTCCAGAATGGGTAATGCAATTGGCCAGCTCAGGTGATATGGTAAACAGCAGTAGCAGAAAAAAGAATTGTCACTTGTGTTACCAGAACAAGAACAACCAGGATCTGCCGCCCTCAAAGCCTAAGCCAAGATCCATGCCCTGCCAGCAAATTTTCTGCAAACCTGAACCCTACAAAAATTGAAGAAGCAAAATCAAATGATATAAAAGCCCTGGCAGTATGGGAAGACCATATTGTCATTTTCAATAATAAAGTTTTATGAACCTTTGTTTCAATCAAATTCTAAATGATCTAGTTTTAGTGATCTTTAATCTCAACTTGGGTCAGGTAGACCACCAGGCAACCACCCACTCTAGAGACTAGCCTGCCAAACTGCTCCAGGCACTATACTGTCCCCCTGGAGCCTCCTTTGGACCCTGCATTTCACCAAATACCCACCAAACCCTGCCTATTCTAAATTCAACTTTGAGAACATACTAATTGCCAACCCCTTGACAAGGACCAGAGAGACCAAAACTATAGGCTGCAAAGTAAATTGATATGTGAGGCCGCTAAGATTTTTCAAAGACAATTACACTTATCTGCCTGCCTATTTTGTTCTCATGACTCTGCCCTTAACCCCGCAACATGACTGCCCAATGGAACCTACCATCACTGTCAAGACCACATCCACCCAGCTGTTTGGAGTACTCTATATTACTTTGATAGGACTGGTGGACTCTATGGTGTCAAACTCTGGGCCCTGGTCTTTACTTGGGCAATTATTATCTTATATTATCAAGTTAGCACCCATTCTATGGTGGGCATTACCTACTGGCCCAGTGAAACCCTGCCTGAGTCACCTATTGCCTCTACCTATGCCTGGCTCTCTTACAGGTAGCCTTAGATTTTTTGTCCTTTGGAGGATCAGTGTTGTCCTGGAAGCCTTGGACACAGCATTGGGATTAGACTTGAGAGGCATCTAGAGATGAATCAGTATAAAAGTGAGTGCTTTTAGTGAAGTTTTAAAGAGAAAAATGGTGTGCCTTTAATATAAAGTATATAATACTTTCATATAGAACTGTAAAAATAACCAAAGTTATATGGCATCCATTTTTATTTTTTAGCATTTAAAATAATTCTTTCTTACTGTACAAGATTACACACCTTTGAGCTTTAAATATAAAGTTGGGGTCAAACCAGAATTTCTAAGATGCTGTAATTGCAATGCTGTAGTCAAATAAATAAATAATTTATATATGCCTTTTTAAATTAAGAAGCCCTTAATAGAGCCATCACAACTGAACCAAAGCATGAATCTTAAATAGCTCAAAAACTCAATTATACAGCCAGGCTAAAAAACTCATCTGTTGTAGGGGGATCAAAAAATATGCTATGCCAATTTTAATAAGATTCCTTATATTTTTTAACAAAGCAACTTTTGGTGTAAAAAAGCTTATTCATGGTGAAAACCTGGAATCAAGATAAGAGAGGGAATATAGCATCTAGCAGAAACATGGGTCTCTTCTTTCTTATTTTCCCCTGTTCATTGTTTGCATCAGAACAGTTGTGTAATATAAGACCCAGTGTAGCTCAAAGCAATTTAAATTGAAATGGCAAAAAGAGCACTTTTATTAAAACCATTTTTTGTGAGGAACCCCTTTAATTTCTCCTGGTATAGATAAGGAATGATTTAACTATAGAAAATGTTTTTAAACAGCAATGATAATCAATGATAGGGCTGCTTTAATGGCATTGTATTACATTGTTTTTGTCAGGGAAAAAACTCTGGGCAGCTGGCCTGTCATTTTCTGGGATCAGGCAGGCTGCAGGCTGGGCAGGCAATGCCCACCATAAGATTGGTTCTAAATAGGTACAATATAGACTTTCTTGCCCAAGAATACGGGCCAGAAGCCTGGATGATAGCGTCACTGACCAAGAAAGGATGATCTACACTATTCCCAAAAACTTATTGGAATGGTCTAGTAAAAGTTCAGAGGCAGACACAGGCATCAGTTTGGGGGAGAGAGGTGGCATCATTTCCAGTTGGTAGGCAGGGAGGAAATTACTTTATCTCTGAACAGACAGGGGTCAGTTATGTGCCAAAACCCTTCCTGTTGAATCTATTCAATCCCTTAGAGTGGGGAAGAGGGTGGCAAGTTAACATTTTTACAGTGATTTACTCCTTTTAATTGGGCCGCAATGGGTACTTGGTGAAGTGAACAGGCCTGTAAGGTGCACTTTTTGGACAGAAAGCTGAGGGAAGAGGGGTTGGCAGGCCAGAAGGATAGATGCTAAGTTTACAGATAACTGAGATAAAGTACAGAATTAATTGAGGAGACCAATATCTCATAACCTTTATTTCAAAAGGCCAATAAAGTCTGGTGTGGAAATAATAGTTCACATAGTACCCCACCACCAGGCTTAACCTCTATTAGTCAGGATTCTAATGGACAGGAATGATTAATTTGGGTGGGTGGGTGGACCACTCAATTCTAAAAGCATAAAAATAGTACAGGCACAGGAATGCTTTTCAGGCCCTTCTGTTCTGGAGCAGTGTTCTTGGAGGTGGCTTTTTGGTCAGTGCTTCCCTTAGGAGTAGAGGCTTGATTAGGTACTAGGGTGTGAGTTAGGCTTATCAGACCAATGTTGGGGATCTCTTTACCTCCATTGAAAAAGTGGTTGGGACACTCAGTCTGTGTCACTGCTGGCTGCCTGTGTTCCAGCTCTTGGGTTTTGGAAGGGAAAAATGACATCCCTGACAAGCTAGGTAATAATTGTTCCTTTTTGGGGAGTTCTTACAATTTCACCAATAAGTGCCCTGCCTTTCCTTCTGTATAATCTCAGAAATTTCTTTTTTCCCGCCATTGTGTAATTTTTAAAATATTTCACTGCCCTACAATAAGGTATCAAAAATGCATGATACATTATGATGGATCCACATCAGGTTATGGCGCTATTGATGTCTGGGGTGTGTGGTAAATCATCACCATTCTTTCACTTGTTGCCCTTGCATTTAATCAGAACCAGGATGCCAATCACAAGCCCATGCATCTTGAAGGGAGTTGCAGCTGGTGATAAAGATACCATAGCCCCAAGCTGTAGCCTGACCTCAGTCATTTAGAGGTATGGTCTTTTTAAAGAAGGTTGAACATAATAGGATAGGCATCTTTGAGCTAAAATTCTGGCTGCTTATTTTGCTTTTTAGCAATCTTTGTGCTGTACTTCTTCATGAGAGCTTTAAGTTCTTGTATAACCACTGCCTTGGTGAACTGTAGGTGGGTGGCAATTTTTTCAAAAGTCATGTCACTTTGATTGAGTCTCAGTATCTCTTTGATGATTTCATTGGTTATCAGATGTTCCTTGGAAGACATACTTGCCATGCTGGTACCCAGATTAGGTTTGGCTCAATTTGATTGTATTGAGTTGAAGGGGGCCACAGTTACCCAGTCTTCCATGTGTGATACAGGCTTGGGTTGTGCCTGGTCTTGGGCTTCCCCAAAGTGGCTGTTAAAAAAGTCTTCCAGTTCTGCGCCTACTGAAACATACAACTCACCTTATCTGGCTTAAGTTGAGTTGAGTGTACATGGGGCCATAGAAGTTGTGCTCCCTTGATCATTAGCCTGGGCTTGAAGTTGCTCCTGATATTGCTCCTCAACAATATCAAAGTTCTCATCACTAGTATAAACCATTTTAACAAAAGCAATTAAAATTCTTTCAAAAGAAGAAAATCAAAGTATTACAATAACATTACTTTTATTGAAATTTATGCTCCTATTTGAGATACTCTCCCAAACCTAAGCAGCCAAGTTTAGAAGCATTACAATTGAAAACCTTACAGTGGCTTCCTGTGTATAGTTTGGAAGCTTCACTATCAGAAGACTAACTTACTATTTTGGTTCACAAAAACAATCAAGATTTTCTGATGATGAGTTGTTTTGTATTTGAAAATATCACTTTTGTGACTGACCCAAGTGGGTCATTTGGTTTTAGTGTATTTGGTGACTGGCTAGTAAATCACTCGGCTTACATTACATCCAGAATTTAGCTCGTTCAATTTTGTTTTGGGCCTGGCTTTCTTTTGCTGGATGTCCCGTTTTCGGGATTGCATGTTCCTTTTAATTTTGGTGTGTGCTTGACTATTTTTGTGATCTGGTACTTAATAGGGGCTAGTTTTCCTGGGTGCAGTTGACCTTGAAAAATGAACTATTCCACTTTTGTTCTGGACGGAGGTGATTTTTTGGCTGGTATATTTTTGTTTATCTCAGCAGGCTATAAAACTACTTTATTTTGTTGATGAAAGATATATTTACGGTTAATGCGCATTGTTGGGGGTAGTTGCCAGTACCAATAATACTTTATCACACCAAAAAGCTGTCTTGGCCAGCTTTGTATTGGGATGTTTGAAAAAGTCAACATTTTCCAAGGAATTTTTCTGCTGAACTGGAGAATTTGGACCTGATCCCATCTATACCTTTGTTGTGTATAATTTGGTATGTGAGAGTCTTAAATCAAACAGTAGTGGGTTTCAAAAAGAAGCTTTGAATATTAAACCGTTTGGTTCTTATGACCTTACTCTTTATAAGTTTGGATGGATTATGGCTGATGAATAGTTATTTGATATTGGGTTCAGTTGCTTTGAAGTGTCAAGAGGGCTGACAATGTGGTACATAGCTTTGAGACGCAGAATGCGTGGATTTGGATAAAAAAGGATATTAGCTGTATTCTAAACGTGTCCGTTAAGTTTGTTATGAGTTAATAGGCTATGTAACCAAATTGGGATGGAAGGCGTTGTAACTTGGTAAACGGCTACCCTATTCTTTTCCTGGTGAGTGCATTTGGGATTAGGATAAGCTGGTGCTCCACTCTTATTGGTCGGTTTGGGTTTAAACTTGTTTTTGATGTGTCGATAGGACGATGTGTATATTTGGTAGTTTTAAATATTTTTTAAGGAACTATTGTGATTCATTCATTAATGTTTACATGAGCTTTGGATTTAATTGGTGGTGGAAATTGCAATAAGCTTGGATATTTGTTCAGTTGTAATTTAACCGAGCGGGGAAGTGTGGGGGCTGATACATTCAGAACTGGCAGGGGTGATTATATAGGACAGGTTTAGGCTAGAAGTGGGACATGTCTGGACCATCAAAGACAAGGGATATTGAAGATCAAAGTCTACTCGACGGTATATATGGGCAAGGGAGTAACCTATGGGAGGAATGCCGGGGAGCAGTCTTTATGGGACTGGCGTCGTATGCCTTGTCATTCATGCACCTTGGTACGAAGCTGCTGAGTATGGATGGTATGCCGGTAGTGCAAATGATCCTTTTGAGGAGCTTGCTTCTGCTGATCCTTCTGTATGTCGCCTGTTCTCTTTTGAGGATTCCACATGGCATGTCGGGGCCGCGTGAAATGCACGGCTTGTTGGTAGGCAGGGCTCTTACAGGCAACATAGCTCTTGTCCTATTTATGGCGTCAGTCACGGCACTCCCGCTTGGAGACTCTGTGGCACTGTCCTTTATTTGTCCCATCATGATGATTGGACTCGCACCACTTATGGTTGGCGAGCCACTCTTCTTCATTGACGGCGTGACTTTGGCTGCAGGAATGGTGGGGGTGCTGTTGATCTCTCGCCCAGCATTCCTTTTCGGGTCGGATGAGACCGGCATGACCCTAGGCCACGTGTATGGGGTTTTAGCAGCAGCAACAAACAGTGTAAGCAATCTTCTGGTTAGAAAGATTGGCAACCGCGCCCACATGCTCCACATTGTTGCCCATTTTACTGCTTTTTCTGTGCTGCCGTCGCTTGCGTGGTGTCTCTTGAACATGGATTCTTTCATGTATTCCATTACCCCTGTGGTTGCTGGGAAGGTGGTCCTGATGTCGATTGGAGCACTTGCGGGCCAGTTCTTCTTCTCGTACAGCCTTCAAATCGAAAAGGTAGCTAAAGTCACGCCAATGATTTTCCTGCAAGTGTTCTTCGCCTTCCTGAACGATTGGATGCTTTTCCAAACGATCCCGTCCACTTGGACAGTTGCTGGTGCAGCGTGCATTTCCATCTCCGTCATAGCCACAAACTTGTTCCATTGATTTGTTTATAGACTACATTCCATTAAATCCATTTTAGCTTCCTTATGCCATTAACCATATGAGTCATTCAAAACAGTTGAACTCCTAAATAATACCACCGCATAAGATTATATCCTGGTTCTACCCACCAAGCTGAAACTTTTTATTGCCCAAATAGACTTTTACCAAGCCATCTGCTTCAATTATAAATAATTATTTAACTCCTTTAAGAAAATGGGTTTCTCCGTTGAACCTTGCGTCTATCCCTTTCCTTTCGATTCATATTTTTACACCTTTAAATTCTCAGCTTTAAGAAAAAGACAGCTGGTAACCTATTCTGGCCACTTATCAGTTTGTTTCTTAAAACATTACATGCTCTATATACGAGCAAATCATTAAACATGGCTGCATCTCATTATCATTACTCTTATGAGCAAGGTATATCACATACTAATTTATCTGTTCCAAGCATCCAGATATTTCATGATAAATCCACAAACCTTTAACAAACCTCTTGCCATGATATTTGCTTCTCATCTGGAACAGCATCACCCCCTCAAACTTCCTAGAACCCCCTAGGAAATATCCCACTTTGAAGTTGGATCCAACAGCAACAGCGCCCATGATAACACTTTGTCAACATGGGCACTGCTGACCAGAAAAGCAAACTCTAGCAAGGGATGCATTAGTCGATTGAGCTTAATTCCCGTTTTTCTTAGCTCTTGGAGGTGCAAACCCAAAAACATGACAAAACTATGACCATTCAGACACAATTCAATATAAGCTTAATAAAAGGTTTGATTTAGCCTAATTCTTCTTTGCTTTTATTAATAGAAATTTGATTTTTAACAAGTCAAATATACAACGTAAAAGTGCCAATACCAACATTTTTTAAGTGTATCCTATTTTTTATAATGAGAATGACATACTTAAATAGAAATATTCTTGCTTTCTTTAAAATATTATTTTTATTAGGTTAATATATAGAACTAGCCTCAGTACCCATGATAGTAAATTGAAATATCCATGTTATAGATTTATTTATGGCGTTTAATATGACTTTAATATCATAAATGGGGTTGTGGCTAATGGCAATCCTATAATCTAAGCCCAAATTACTATAAAATTAGCACATAATTAATAATAATCAATCATGCTGGCAATCCAGAATGTCTACAGTTTGCTGTTGGCCAAACACAGGGGTGGATTTAAGCCAATTAGAGTGGAAAAATAAGTCTAAATTACTATTTCACCACCTAAGAAGAATACCATAAGTGGGGAAGTTAACACTTAAGCTTTTGCATTTCTGAAGACAACTTATTACAACTTGCCATAAGTACAATGGTAAAATATCATATTCCCATCCCAAATATATTTTAATAAAGAGATAAAGAGCTTTGACTCTTTTTATCTTATTTGTATAAAATCTATTTTTTAAAATACTAATGTCAAGTATATACTTCTGGGAAGTATAATAAACAAGATAAAGGGGAATATTAAGAAGAGAATGATACTTTATTGAATATGAATATAGGGCAATATATAGTATCGTGGGAAGCAACATACTATCCATGTGTGTCATGGTACAGTAGTTTTAAAAGCTATGGCAATAAGCAAAAACAATTCAGATTTAAACAAACTTATTTTTAAATGAATTTATATTGACTTACAATAGATTTGGATTCATTTCAATTTTGTTTAAATCTGAGTTAATTTCGTTAAATCTGAATTGTTTTCACTTGTTGCCATAGCTTTTAAAACTAATGTAGTCATGGGGCTTGTCTAAGTTGTTTTCTGCTTAGGATTCAAACTATTTGATCCTGGTAATAGATGGTTGAATGATATTAGTGCCACCAACTAAATTATTAGTCACAAAATCATTTGACAAGTCACTCAAGGAATTAATTTCCCAATAGGGAGTAATCAAAGATGTTGCAACATCTTCCCCTGGGGTGCTAGAAGGTGGAGCCTTAAAGATTTTCTTGAGAGTGTCAGGGATACAGGCTTGGTATTAATCCAGTTTGGTGTTGGGTACAGGGAGCCAGGAGTTACGTTGGGCTGTTCTTGCCTTGCATAGGCGGAGGCAATCATGGTGCATGTGTTTGAGTTCTGTTTGCGTGCCAATACCTTTGATGAGGTAGATATTGTTGGGCTTGACTTCCATGACAATGCCTGGACCTCATAACCCTGGATCCAACTTGTGAATGCTGTGGTTGACAACCCAGATCTCATCCCCAAATTGGAAGTGTTCTTTTTGTAGCAGGATTTCTTCTCTCTCAACTCTTTTCTTTTCCATGTCTTCTTGGTCCTTTCTAGCACGCTGTACACCTGGGTCAATGTTGTCTGCTATCTTTTTAGGTAGAGGTAAATGTGTTGCTGAGGTAGTGCTAACAATGGTGGGCTTATGCTCATAGACAAGTTAATACAGGCTTTTGCATGTATTGCAGTTGACTTGTGTTCTGCACATCATGAGTGCTGTTGACAGCATGTTGACCCAGGCTTTTAGATTGTTGGCAGATAACTTACTGAGGGCCTCTACTAGTGAGCCATTTAGTTGTTCTACTTGTCTATTTGCTTGTGGGTGGTATGGGCTGGCTGTGATGTGCTCTATTCTGTTTTTGGCAAGATAAACGTTGGTGTTAATGGCTTTAAGTTTGGTTCCTCCACCTGTGATTAGGAGTTCAGGTTCCCCAAACTTAGCTATGATTACTTTGCCAACAAATTGTCTCACATTGTTGCCTTTGTGCTCTTTGGTGGCTTGTGCTACAGGCCACCTGGTTGTATAGTTGATAGCTGTTATAATGTACTTTTTGTCTTTGTTATTGCCAGGCATTGGTCCCACAATATCCAGTGACCACAATTTGAAAGTTTTGTGATTAACACTGATATTACTGACTTAGGAGGTGCCTTGGAGCGGTTGTACTTTTTACAGACTTTGCATTGGTCTAGTACTTCC
The DNA here is from genome assembly GCA_014839935.2 of Entomophthora muscae. NCBI lineage: Eukaryota > Fungi > Entomophthoromycota > Entomophthoromycetes > Entomophthorales > Entomophthoraceae > Entomophthora > Entomophthora muscae. The sequence goes on from QTSX02004294.1 coordinate 164,935, forward strand.
TTGATATTGTCCAGCATGTTGGGCTACCAGTAGCGTGTCTTGAGGTATTCATGCAAGTTCCTGCTACAGATGTGTCCCAGATCTCTGAGGTATTGAAAGATTGTGTTAATATTTTGTGTTGACAGGACGTAAGGTACAGTATCATCACTTGGGAGTATGAGGTGTAGAGTGTCGTATAAGTTTTTGAACAGGTGTTTGTTATTGATGACTTTCTCTTGGATGTCCATTGGTGTGCCAGGTGGGAACCCTGCTTGGAGATTCCCCATGATTGACATGGGCCAATCAGGGTCCCCATCAGTGCATAGGACATGTTTACTGTATAGCCTTGATAGGGCGTCTGTGGTAAGCATTTCTTTGCCAGGCTTGTATTTGATTGTCATGTGGTACCTTTGTATACAGACCATCCATTCAGCTTGACTTCTTGATAGGTGTTGTTGGGTTTTGAAGAATATCAATGACTTGTGGCTGGTTAGCACTTTAAATATTTTTGCACCTTCCAGGTAACATTGCCACTTCATAAAACAGTTAACAATAGCTACCAGCTCTTTGTCATGTATTGGATATCTTTGTTCACCATCAGACATTTTTCTTGATTCATATGCTACATGGAGGAAGTCCTTTTCTCCTTTTTAAATTTGGAGTACTCTTCCTATTGTATAATTGGATGTGTCAGTTTCTAGCTTGTATATTCCTTCACAGTTTGGATATTGTAAGATGGGGGCAGTGATCATGCACTCTTTTAGCTGTCAGAAATGTTGGTCTCTTAGCTGTTTTCGTACAAAGTTGGTTTTCTTGCCCAAGATTGCAGATAAGGGAGAAGTCAAGGTAACTTTTCAGATATGAATCTTCTGACAGGCTACCATGCCTAGAAAGGTACCAAGCTCACTCTTATTTTGTGGTGCTGGCATATTGGTTATGGTGTGTATCTTTTCTGGATCTGGTTTTATTCTGTCCTTACTGATTATGTGTCCTGGAATGGGAGTTCAGACAAAAAAGTTGCATTTTGAGGGCTTGGCTATAAGTTGGTTGTCTTTGAGGGTGGGGATGACCAGGTGTACGTCTTTCCAGTGCTGCCCTACAGTTGAACTGTATATGATTATATTGTCTAGGTAGATGATTGCTCTTTTCCCAATGTGTTCCTTGAATAATTCATTCATAAAGGTTACAAAGGTGCTTGGAGCGCTTGTCATGCCAAATTTGAGGACCAGACACTCAAAGGAACCACTCTTTGTTCTGAAGGCTGTTTTTGGTATATCTTCTGGTTTCACATAAATTTGGTGATAGCCTGCTGTCAAGTCAATTTTTGTGAAGACTTGAGACCCCCCAGGGTGTCAAAAAGGTCATCAATCAGGGGCAGGGGATACCTGTTCTTAATTGTGATTTCATTGAGCGCCCTGTAGTCTATGAATAGGCGGAGTCCCCCATCCTTTTTGCCACAAAGAAGACAGCTGCTCCAAAAGGTGATTTTGAAGGTTAAATGAGGCCTTTCTCAAGGGCTTTGTCAAGGTAGGTATTTAAAGTGTTGTCTTCCTGAGGTGTGAGATGGTAAATGGGGCAATCTTTGGGGACACTTCCCTTGAGGTCAATTTTGCGTTATATTCCCCAATAAGGTGGTAGTCCTGGGAAATTTTCTTGGAAAACAGAAAGGGTATTCAATGACTAACTGTTCTCAAATATAGTCTCTCTCACGTCTGGTTTCCGTACTTTTAAGTGGATAACCTCATATGTTCAGGAGTTCCAATTGATTTTGCTGGGGTCCTTTTCCTCTTCTTTTTTCATGATTTTCACAAATACATGGTCCCTCATAAGTGTGTCAAGGTGAGTTAGATAGACATGGTAATGCACTTCTCCTTGTTGAATGGTGAGGGTAGCACTATCCCAGTCAATATGAGGTTTGGTCTTTTGCATCCAGTCCAGGTCAAGTATAATGTCATACTTGGGGATTGGTATGATTGGGCCACTGAGCCTGGTTTTTACGTCTCCAATTTGGGAGCAGAAAGATTTTGCTTCCTTGGTGACTGGTGTGCTCCTATTATCTGCCATGATAACCCTCTTTATATTGCTTTAGACTGTGGGTAGTTTCATGAGGTTGGCAATTTTCTTGTTGATGAGAGATTGGTCTGCACCAGTGTCAAATAGTGCAGTACCCTGGTATCTGCAAAAACAGAAAGGATAAGTGAGGAGTTTATTTCCAGTTTGGGTGGCAAACAGTAGAGGGTTGCTGGAGGATACTTGGATCATGGTGATTGAGTCCACGTCTTGGTCCCTATACAAGTCTTTTAGAGTGGGGGAGGGCAACTTGCCTAAGTACTTCTCTGATCTTTTCCCTCCTTGTTGGTGTCTTCAGTACTTTCCTGGTTAGCTTGAGCAGTGTGATTTCTTTTTTGAGGATGAGTATAATTATCTTGGTTGTTCTGTTTGTTAGTTAAAGAGTATTTTCTTGCTGTAGGACTACCCTTTAGTTTGTTTATTGCATGTAGGTTATCAGACTTCTGTGCTGTGTGTTCCCTTCTAATAATACATCCTGAAGGTTCTTACATCATGTCATATTGAACTGATGTCTAATTTGTGTGGGGAGGCAATTGTAGAAGTCCAATTGTGGTCTGGCTCTGTCAAAGTTAATGGTGTTGGGGGCTTGGTCATGTAGGTCTTTGTAAGTTGCAATGTACTCCTCAATTGTTTCTGTCATTCTGAAATAACTTAGTTCTGTCATGATCACCACGTTAGAGTCCTTCATGGCAAACTTTTTGAGGAAGGCGGCTTTGAACATATCCCAGTTTTCACAGTGATCAGGATGTTGTTTGAACCATTTGCTTATAAAGTGTGAGGCGCCCCAGTAACATGAAGGGAGATCTCACTGGCCCAGAGTCTACAGGGGTAGTCCTCTTGTGTGAATTTGCTTTGGGCGCTGTTAATCCAGAGGATGGTGTTTTCTTGGCGTAACCCCGCAAAAGCCCCAATTTCTGTTGAGTGTAGGTGTTGGAAGATGATACTGGGTATCTCAGGTACCTGTGGGCTTAAGGAAGTTGGAGACAGGTTCAAGAGTTTTTGGGCATGGAGAAGGTTGTACTGTTTGGTAGGTACAAGGACGTTGTTGAAGACAACAAAACCTGTAGGGATGTCCTGTCCTTCTTTGTAGTCTCTTCAACCTGCAGGAAGTGCCATCTTCTGGGTTCTTTTCTTGGGAGGAATTTTTCCTTAAAGTTGTGTAGATGTGGATAACCTACCTGTGCTACCACTGTCAAGTTTATATTTCTGGGAAGTATAATAAATGAGATAAAGGGGAAAATTAAGAAGATGATGATACTTCATTGGATATGAATATAGGATATTATATAGTATTATGGGAAGCCACATACTGTCCATGTATGTCATGGGAGTAATGGGGCTTATCAGAGTAATGTTTCTCTTAAGTAACAAGGCTTGTTCAAGTTGTGTTCCTCTTAGGATTCAGAATGTGTGATTCCTGTGATAGATGGCTGAATGATAGTAGTGCCACCAACTTAATGATTAGTTGGGGAATCATTTGGAAAGTCACTCAGGGAATTGATTCCCCAAGAGGGATTAATCAAAGATGTTTCAACATACTTTTAAAAATTATTATTTCATCCAAAAATTGCTCAAGTGAAAAATGTAAGAAAACATATGAAACTTTGAAAAAAATGTATTTTTTTCTTCTCTAAACAGCTGGATACTTTTATAATCTGGGCTTTATATAGTAGTATCTAAGATATTCAAGATTTAAATTTTGATCCAGATGTGTTATCTTCACTGTTGTCATGGATCCATCCTGTAGGGGGTTCCTGAGAACTTGAGGGCGGACGGCCCACAGGTCCTGAAGGGAGGGCCCAACACAGGATGGGAACAGTTGGTATTTAAACTGTCTGCATTTCAACTGTCTTAATGTCAATTGTCAAAATTAATTTTACACCCAGGTTGACACATTAGAAAATTCTAGATGAAGTTTACTATCATGTAGCCTACTGGATGTTTACACTTTTTTAACAAGCAAAAAAAAGCTAACCATTTTACCTAGCAAAAATTAAGCTCCAGATAACTTTTTAGGGTAATATGATCATGTAGAATACAAGAATAAAATAAAAAAAATTATGCAAAATAATTGGAAAAATATAATAAAAATACACTTCAAAAATAATTTACTATGAAATTAACTGTTTTTACTATAATTTTTTATTTGCCATATAAAAGTTATTAAATTATTTTTCAAAAAAATACCTGATAAAAAAATATATTAAATAAAGAAGCTAAAGATAAACACTTATTTTAAGAATAGTTTATATAATAGCAACCCAAAATTACATATACTTTAATACTAAAACAACTATCTAAGATAGATAATCCAGGCTCTAGCATATAATCTTTTATAAAAACTCTTAATTCTTTCTACTGTTTTAATTTAAAGTATATAGTCAAATAAGATAATTAATTTTGACATTAAAATTATATAAAATAAAATATAAGAAAGAAGAAAAATGTTTTTATAAGCTAATTTGAAGGTTTTTTACAAGAGAGTACAGTGGCAATCTTTCCTATCTGCCCCCAAAGTTTAGATAGTGTTGCAACATCTTTGATTACTCCCTCTTGGGGAATTAACACTCCAAGTAAATCACCAAGCGGCTCACCAAATGGTTCACTGCCCAGCCAATAAACCAGTGGCACCATTATCAGTTAACCATCTATGACAGGGATCACTTGATCCAGGTCCTAAATGGAACACAACTTGATTAAGCCTCGTGACTCAAGAGAAACATTACTCAGATAAGCCCATGACCTCCATGACGTACATGAACAACATGTGGCTTGTCATGATACTATATATTAGCATATATTTATATCCAATAAAGTATCATTCTCTTCTTAATCTTCCCCTTTATTTTGTTTATTATTCTTTCCTGAAGTATAGACTTGACAGTGGTAGCACAGGTAGGTTATCCATACCTACCCAACTCAAAGGGAAAATTCCTCCCAAGAAAAGAACCCAAGCAATGTCACTCCCTAACGGTTGGAGAGATTACAAAGTAGGACAAGATGTCCCCCCTGGACTTGTCATCTACAATAATCTCCTTGTACCCATTGACCAGTACTACACCCTCAAAACCCGCAGTCTGTTCCCTACCATGCCAGCTACAACAGTGTCTACGTAACCTGAGATACCCAACATCATGTTTCAACACTTACATACAGCTGAGATTGGCGCCTTTGCAGGACTACACTGTGAGAACGCCTCTCTTTGGATCAACAGCACTGAGAGCAAGTTCAAACAAGTGGAGTACCCCCAAAGACTCTGGGTTAGCAAAGTTTCCCTCTGCGTCATAGGGACTGTGAAAAATCCAGGCCTAACCAGTCTATCCTGCCATTATCCTGCCCTTGACTCTTATTGCTGTTACCTTCCTGGGACAAAGCTTCAAGGAGCTTTGCCTCCGAGGAGGCAATTTTCTTGGATAACACTTTATTGTCATCCCGCCAATGAGCCATGATTTCCATGCTTTTTTCTTCTTGTGCTCTCAACGCCTCAATTTCACAATTTGCCATCTCTTTTACTTGTTGCAAGATTTCATCCCATCCTACCAACAAGTTCTAAGCATCCCAAGCATAAATTTGGTTCCCTTGGATGGGAGTCCCTTCCTTTGCAAAGTAATTGGAATACAGCTCTTTGAACACACCCTTTACTTCTTCTAAAGATTTGGCAGGAACAGTCTTAGTGACCTCCAGGCTGGTCCAAGCTTCTTCAAATGTACTTGTAGGAACCTCCTTTCTTGCAGCAGCGGTTTCCACACAAAGGACACCAAACTTGGCTCTCTCAAATTTTAACAAAGAAGGCATGACAATTGAAAAATAGGTGAGGGGAAAGCGTCAAAACCAACAATTAATATATTTTATTAATGTTTAACTGTTTTTGTTTATATACCATTTGGGGCATACACGGCTGAAAACCTCTCCGGTTCCTGAATCAACCAATGATTTGCGTCACGTGGCCTATGACATTCAAGTCATCCAACATAGATCTTTACCTGAAAGATCACCTACAATTCTCAACCTATAAGAATTGACCTACAATGGGCAGAAGTCCCCTGACTCCATTCAACCCAATGTACCAATTTGGCATGGAGCTTCCCCAGCTCCCAGCGCCAAAACCCTGTGGATTGCACATCCTAAACTCAGCTATCAGTGTTCCAACTGGGAGCCAGCTGATCAAACCTGAATTCCTAGGCATCCTTGCCTTTATTTAGTTATTTTTGCATTTAATGGTTTTTCGCCTTTAAAACCCATTAAACTGCTTCAAAACTTGAACCAGGCGCCACTGCAGCGCCCAGCAATTTTCCCAGGCGGTGCCTGATAAAATTTTATAGCGGCGCCTTGGCGCATCTCAAATTCATTAGGCGGTGTGGCGGTGCCTCTAACCCAATAAATTTGCCAACGCGGCGCTTTTAACCCAAATTCTGGGGGGTTTTCATGGTTAACCTTAACCAAACTTCTTGAAAAAGTCAAGGCCATTTTAATATAATTAAATCCTCATTAATTATATCCTGTATTTATTAATTAATCTTCCTGATTAACTAACCCATTTTGAGACGCCTAGTCTCCAAGATTGATTTGTTCAATCTTGCCTCATTTCTTTTAGTTAGCCTAACCTAACTAAACATCCATGTTATGTTCTTTTATTAAACATAGATATCCAGTTTCTAGGAACCTTTCCCTCAAGAATTCCAAACAAACCTATCTATATGTAATAAACAGCAAAAACAGAACATCTTTATATTTTGGAGCATTTATTTGGCTAAACGCTCAGCAGTGACTGTAGTACGGTCACAGGGACCACCTTGCGCTTTATTACCAAATGGCTAGCTCAACACCCTGACCAGAAAGAAAACTGGGAAATATTTAAAGCCACATTCCTCAAAAAGTTCTCCATGAAAGATTCAGATGTAGTGATCATGACCAAACTCTGAACCTTCAAAATGACAGGAACTATCAAGGAATACATCACTGTGTATGAAGGACTACGTGATTGTGCACCCAAAACCATCAATTCTGATGAACCTGGACCACACCTGGACTTCTACAATGGCCTTCCTACACATATCAGATGTCAGTTTGACATGACCTGCTGCAAGAGCCTCAAGGATGTATTCCTAGAAGGGAAACACGCAGCTCAGAAATCTGACAATCTACACTCTACCAACAAGCGTAAGAAAACCCCCACAGTTAAGAGAGAGCCTTGCCCCAATAAGCAAAACAACCGAGCCAGCAGTACCCAACCTTGAAACGGGAATCACACTGCACAAGCCAACCAGACTAGCACTGAAGATACCAACAAGGAGGGAAAAGCTCAGGGGAGTGCTTAGGCAAGCCATCCTCCCCCTCTTCACAAGACTTGTACAGAGAACAGGACGTGGACTCCATCACCATGATCCAAGTTCCCTCCAGCAACCCTCTCCTGTTTGTTGCCCAATCTGGAAATAAACTCCCTACCAATCCTTTTTGTTTTTGCAGATACCAGGGCACAGCGCTATTTGACACTGGAGCCAACCAATTGCTTATTAACAAGAGTTTTGCAGACCTCATGAAGTTACCTACCATTTGAAGTACATCAAAAGAGTCATCATGGCAGACAACCACAGCACACCAGTTACCCATGAGACCAAACCTTTCCTGGCCCAAATTGGAGACGTCCAAACAACAATTAGTGGCCAAATCATCCCAATCCCAAAATACAATATCATACTTGGATTAGATTGGATGCAAAAGATAAAGCCTCACATCAACTGGGACAGCGCCACCTTCACTATCCAGCAAGGAGAAGTCCACCATCACGTGTACCCAACACATCTTGACACCCTCATGATGGACCATATATTTGTAAAGATCATGGAAACAGAGAAAGAAACTGACATCAGCAAAATCAATTGGAGCACATGTACGTATGAAGTCATCCACTTCAAAAACACAGAAATTCAACACAAACAGAACCCAATTAGAGACCATCTAGTCAATGAGTTTCCCTCTGTATTCCAAGAATCACTACCCGGGCTACCCCCTGATTGAGGTATACAACATAATATCAACTTAAAAGTTAGCGTACCTAAGGCACAACCCATCTATCACCTCACACCACAAGAAGACGGTGCCCTAAAAGCCTACCTTGATGAAGCACTCAAGAAAGGCCTCATCAGACCTTCAAAATCACCCTTTGGTGCCGCTGTCTTCTTTGTGGCAAAGAAAGATGGAGGCCTCCGCCTAGTCACAGACTACAGGGCCCTCAACAAGGTCACAATAAAGAACAGGTATCCCCTGCCCCTAATTGACGATCTTTTTGATGTCCTGGGGGTCCCAAATCTTCACAAAAATCAATTTAACAGCAGGATATCACCAAATTTGTGTGAAACCTAAAGACATTCCAAAGACTGCATTTCAGACTAAATACAGATCCTTTGAATGTGCTGTCTGCAATTTTGGCATGACAAACGCTCCCAGTACCTTTGTAACCTTCATGAATGAATTATTCAAGGAACACATTGGGAAAAGAGCAATCATCTACCTAGATGACATCATCATCTATATTCCTAACCTACAACAACACTGGGAAGACGTCTGCGCAGTCCTCTGTACCCTGCAAGGAAACCAAATAATTGCCAAACCATCCAAATGTGAGTTCTTCTCAACTGAACTCCCCTTCCTTGGTCATATCATTAGTAAGGACAGCATCAAGCCCAATTCAGACAAGATACGCACTATAACAGAAATGCCAGCCCCAAGAAACAAGAGCAAGCTCCGCACTTTCCTTGGAATGGTAGCATATGTACACAGGTTCATCCCCAACTGGGGCGCCCTAAAAGCTCCCCTATCAGCCATCACTGGGAAAACAACCAAATTTTTCTGGACACCTTTATGGGATCAACATTTCTGCCAGCTGAAGGAGCGCATGGTTACTGCCCCCATATTGCAATACCTAAACCCGGAGGGTATCTATGAGCTAGAAACCAACACCTCTGATTATGCCATAGGAGGAATTCTCTGTATCCAAACAGTCCAGAAAGACTTCCTCCCTATAGCATATGAATCCAGGAAGCTATCAGACGGCAAACAAAGATACCCTATACACAATAAAGTTTTGGCCGCCATCATACACTGTCTCATGAAATGGCAATGTTACCTAGAAGGAGCCCAGACGTTCAAAGTACTCACCAACCACAAGTTGTTGATATTCTTCAAAACACAATAACACCTGTCAAGAAGACAAGCTGAATGGATGAGTCTCATACAGAGATATCCCATGCAAATTGAATATAATCCAGGCAGAGAGATGCTTACTGCAGACGCCCTATCAAGGCTATACAATAAACACATCCTCTGAACTGATGTTGACCCCGCCTGGCCCATGTTAATCATGGGGAATCTCCAGGAAGGATTCCCACCTGGCACACCAATTGAAATCCAAGAGAAAGTCCTCAAGGACAAACATCTGTTCAAAAATGTATATAGCACCCTCCACTGAATTCTTCCAAATGGTGGCACAGTACCCTATGTTCCGTCAACACAAAAGATTGACACAATCCTCCGCTATCACAGAGACTTGGGACACACCTGTAGCAGAAACTTGCATGAATATCTCAAGACTTGCTACTGGTGGCCCAACATTCTAGATGATATCAGAGAAGTACTAGAATAATGTGAGGTCTGTGAAAAGTATGCCCAAACCAAAGCTCCACCCAAATCAGTAGTACCCGTATCCATCACACAGCCCTTCAAGGTATGGTTGTTAGATATTATGGGACCTATGCCTGATGAAAGCAAAGGCAAGAAGTACATCATCACAGCCATTGACTATGCAACCAGATGGCCCGTAGCACAAGCCACAAAAGAGCACAAAGGCAACGACGTGAGACAATTCATTGGCAAGGAAATCATAGCTAAGTTTGGGAAGCCCAACCTCTTAATCACAGATGAAGGCACTGAACTCAAAGCTATTGACACCAACATATACCTTTCCAAAAACGGAATAAAACATGTCACAGCCAGCCCATATCACCCCCAAGCAAATGGACGTGTAGAACAACTAAATGGCTCCCTAGTGGAAGCCCTCAGTAAGTTATCTGCCAACAATCCAAAAGCCTGGGTTGACATGTTACCACCCGCCCTTATGGTCTGCAGAACATGAGTCAACCGCAATACAGGCAAAAGCCCTTATGAACTTGTCTATGGTCAAAAACCTTCACTTGTCAGTACTACCACAGGACCACAACTACCACTTCCCAAGAATATTCCAGACAGCAATGACCTAAAAGTACTACAAGCCAGAAAGGACCAAGAGCTGATGGAACAACAAAGGGTTCAATGAGAAGCAATCCCATTACAACAAGAAAGATTCCAAGTTGGAGACAAGATCTGGGTTGTCAACCACAACCAGCACAAATTAGACCCAGTATTGCACGGACCAGGCATTGTCATGGAAGTGAAACCCAATAACACGTACCTCATCAAAGGGATTGGAGCTTGAGCCAAACTAAAATGTATGCATCATGATTGACCTTGTTTGTGTAAGGCAAGAGAAGCCCAAAAAAATTCAAGACTCCCTGTCCCTAATGCCAAACTGGATCAGTACCAGGCCTGTATACCAGATACCCTCAAGAAGATTTCCAAGGCTCCGCCTTCCAGCACCCCAGGGGGAGATGTTGCAACATCTTTGATTACTCCCTCTCGGGGAATTAACGCCCCGAGTAAATCACCAAGCGGCTCACTGAATGGTTCACGGCCCAGCCAATAAACCGGTGGCACCATTATCAGTTAACCATCTATGACAGGGACCACTTGATCCAGGTCCTAAATGGAACACAATTTGATTAAGCCTCATGACTCAAGAGGAACATTACTCAGATAAGCCCCATGACCTCCATGATGTACATGGACAACATGTGGCTTGTCATGATACTATATATTAGCCTATATTCATATTCAATAAAGTATCATTCTTTTCTTAATCTTCCCCTTTATTTTATTTATTATTCTTCCCAGAATTATATACTTGACAATAGCTTGTATTTATTCTTGACATCTGAATTGATCTGCTCTTTGTAAATGCTAGCCTTGCACTGTTTTCTTCTCTTTGGAGCCCTTACTTCCATATCCCAAAGAGAGGAGACAATCTTCCCATGTTCAGCCTTAAGGTGCTCAAAGAAAGTAATGTATCTGGGATTCACCCCAAAGGAGGACTTTAGATGTTTATGCCAGTTTTTCATGAACAATGGTGTCTTCATTTTATTCTTGAGAACATCCTGTTAGCAATCATAGCTTTTCTTTGCTGTTGGCTTGCCCCTGCAGCTGACCACCTTGCGCCCCCACCCATTGTAGCTCATAGTAGTCAAAGAAGGGTTGGAACTCAGCCATGGCTCAAGGCATAAGGGTCATTACAGAGAAGCTCAAATCCTTGGCCAACATTCTCAGGCTTAATAAATGCAAGAGCAACAAACGTCTGGATCAGAAACTTGCATTTACTAGTTATATCTTGTTGTGTGAGAGAGTTGAGGAGGGTCTTGCCCTTAAGGCGTCTATTGATAGCCTGTTGGTAATGAAAGAAACACCCTTGTACCTCTCTATTGAAGGTTTTTACAAATGCATTGTATTGGGCTGTCTCATAATTCATGATATTATTTTGGAGCCAAGGGCTCTATTGCGTTCCTTCTCTTCAGCAGCTAGGGTGACCTCATCTTTATCATTATCATCAGGATTGGCCCTTGTTTATGGACCAGGATTCTTTCCAGCCTTAGTGGGAATAGCTTTAAGCCCCTTCTGTAGAATTTTAAATGCTTCTAGGTATACTTCCTCTGAGGCTTCAGGAAGAAGAAAATATGCAAAGGGAGGACTTTATCATAAAGCTGAGCTTGCACTACTCACAGCTGATAGAATAATTTAGGACATGTTTCAAATGTCCCATCACAGAGCAAAGTCTCAGTAGAGTGCAATTTCTCTATTTTATTATAGGTGGCATAGCATATGATCCTTTCTTTTGCACCAGGTCTATCATCATGAAGAAGTAACTGTTCATTGTCTTGGGTCATCTTCAACTCAGGAGTAATAACCAGGTCTTTTAGTTGGGTTGCACTTTTTCAAATTGGGTTTAGCTCTCAGTGTCTATCACAGATATACTTAACAAGTTGTTCACAGTCATGGACAATTTTAAGGTTCTCTTTGCTCAAGTGTTTGGCGGCCTTTTACTGCCAGGTGAGTTGCTTTAATGTCTTTTGATACTGGGACTATTTGGAATAGGTACCAAGTGTGAAGCTTCTTGATCAAAGTGATGGGAGACATGCAGGTATGTTCCCCCTTTTCCAAGGTAACTTTATCCCAACCTTGGGTGTTTAGGCGTACAGGGCAGCTTCTGTCTTCACATGTGAAATGTTTGCTCTTGCTTCCTTGCTTCCTTGCTTCTGATTATTGAATTTAAATACATAGCCATCACTGACCATACTTGGGCCACCATTGGCTAACATCAATGGAAAGAATTTTGGAAATCTCTTTGGGATCTTGAAGGAGCCCTTACATTGCAAATGCTATGGGTTTTATTGCATCCCATGGCCCAGGAAGAGCATGTTAAAAACCAGAAAAGTACTCATGTTGCTCATCATCTTTATGTTTACCAGGAGAGGGCTCAGGAGAGGACTTGAAGCTTGCCTTTCTTTTCTTCTTGTTGATGGGATCTTCATCTCCCTCAGACCCATACCAGCTATGGGAGGTGAAACCATCATCAGAGACTTTCTTGGAAGCTGAAGTTGTGGGGGGGGTTTCTTTTTTGTTCATCTTTTTAGGATGTCTCTTAGACACTTTTTTTGTAGAAGAAGAAGCCTTAGACTTAACAGTGCCCTGGTCATTTTTTAATGAGTTTTTTATTAGGCTGGATTTTTTATTTATCCTATAAAGAAAAAGGGGTTAGATAAATAACTGTGAGTAAAGTATAACAAAGGAAAGTTAAAGCTGAAAATATATCAAATTGTGAAGAATTATTATGTGACTATGCAAAAAATCTTCAATATTATTGATATATTCAGTTCTGAGAGTTTTTTATTAAGAAAAGGCTAGATAAAACTACATTTAAATGTTTAGTGTTAAAATTTTAAGTGTTGAGATGTAGTGAAATTTTGATTCTAGACAGTTGGCCTAAAATATTGTCTTAATTCTGACTGTCAACTTGTAGACAGTCAGCATTATTGAGGTAAATCACTAATTAAAAAATATATGAATCTTACTTAAATTAAGATTTGGTTGGAAATCTATCCTGAAAATAGGCTATTTGGGGTTTGGGAAATAATAAAGTTATATGCATATAACTTTTAAATAATAAGTACTACATATTGTAAATAGTAGTTTTATTATTATGTGAAGTTTTGGTGTTCTAAGATTACCATTCTGCAAGTTGAAATTGTTAAGCTGTGTCTTTTACTTATTAGATTAGCTAAGGTGACAACTTTGCTGGAGTTGGCCTTCTTTTATAGTGGAGCTACTATTAAATCTCGCTTAAATTATGTCATTGTGGTTGCTTAACTTATTCCCCTTGTCCCACTTTTGCTTTTGTGACAGGTTTCCTTTGTGTTAACTTAAAATGACACTATATAAATCCTTTTTTAACCTATACAATATGGCTTAATCCAATGTTTAAGGGTTAACTGTAACACATCCAGTGGTTTCAAAGCTATAATAAACCACTAATATAATATACAGCAAAGCTTGACATTTTTACCTTTATATCTAAAAGAACTATGAAACAAAGGGCCAAACATACATATAAATTAGTTATTATAAATTAAGATATTCCATATAACAATGATTTTTATTAATAATTATAATAAACTGTTAATTTATGTCAACATTGTGTAGATTCATTGTTGAAGCCAGGCTTAAATTTAAATTATAATAATTTGGTATTTCTAATAAAAAATTTCTTCTTAATTTGTAATAAAAATTAAGCCTATTATTAGTTGGTGTCAAATTTGCTTTATTTGATCCTTGATTATCAATTTCAACTATGTAATGAAATATAAAAAATTGGTTTATTTAGAACATAGTTAGTAGGCTTTGGCCTAAGTGCCAAATTGAAGTCAACTGTCTGCATTTCAACAAAGTGCTGACATGCAGACAGTTCAAATGCCAACTTTTCCCCACAGGATGGGCGCTAACTTTATAATATATGATAAGAATTTCCCAAAAATGACCCAGGGGCCACTATAAGGCACCAAAGAATTGATGAGGCCCTCTAGGGTGGTATACATGACCCCAAATATTTGGGTCAAGGTGGATTCACTTGCAGCAACAGATTCTTGCGGGTGATTGGGCTGTAGGATCAGGGGGAGTCATTGGTACCAGGTAGCTGGCAGGAAGTTTTATTTGTCTTGAAAAAGTAGGGGGTATGGTGCTCCAGGCTCCTTCACAACCAATAACCTCAGTTTATCATGTTTGGGCTTTGGTGTTGTGGAGTTTTTTTTCCTCTAAGATGAATTCTGAATACACTGAGTTGGGAGGGTATTCAGTAAAATGCACTGGGCCAAAGGATGCTTCTGGAGGACAGTATAGCTTGGTAAGTCTGTCTGTGGTTTCTTGGGATTGGCTGGTGTAGTGAACAGTGCCACAGAGGTTAGACTGAAAATAAAGAAGTGCTAAAATTAAATACAGGATGACCTGGTTGAACCAAAGGTTCATATCACTTTTATGTAAAAATAGCAATAGACAACTTCCTGGTAGCCCAGGGTATAAGTATGCCTATCTGTTATAGGAAAACTTTTTCAACCCCCTTCAGGCCAGTTGGTACCATCTACCAGGGTTTGGAACCCCTTGATGGCGTCCTGCATGGGTGATTCCTCATTGGATGGACTGGGGCAGGGAAACTCAAATTCCCTCTTTGAGCCGCAGGATTTGTCATCCTCTGGCTGCCCACGGTCTTGGGGGAGTTTCTTCAATCCTTATTAGTGATGACCCCAGTTATTTCAGGATCATTGTTTGGCTCAGCATTCTCATTGGCAGGAATAACTGGATCTTTCTGGATACATGGCTTTGACATAAAAGATTCCATACTGACAAGCCTTGGGAATTTCTCTGGAGTCAAATTCATTTCTGATTTAAGCCTGAAAAAAAACACAGGAGGCTGGGACTGCAGGCTGGCGCCTGCAGGGTCCCAGGGTTTGAATCCTGTAGTTGGGGTCTCTCTATGTTTATTGCTAATAGAATTTTGTCATTCATGAAAACTGTGGATAACAAACTTAAAATAAAAATATTCAGTAGTTTTCAAACCTGTTGAGATAAAAGTATATTATTCAGTTTAGAACGCATGAACTCAGTCACAAAACGTATTTCAACTGGAACCAGCTGAAGTATAATTTACTCAATAAAGCTTCCTTTTAACTAGGGCCAGAAAAAAATTAGTCAATCATAAAACAAATTCTGAATTCCAAAAATGAGATAGCAAACACATGGAACTCAAATTCATAACGCTTGCAATCCAGTCACTTGCTGAAGCATTCTACACCAAATTTAATTGTGATTGTGTGGCAAATATGATACAAACAGAGAACACATGAGATTTAGTCACAAAAGTTATTTGCTCAACACAAAAAACTCATTTTTTTTGAAAATATTGATTACTTTTTGGGACTCAAATTGTAAATAGTTGATTTCAGGAGTGAATCCAACAAATCTATCCAGGGAACTAAAGCATTATTTTCAATGTATGTACATCTAAACTTGGACGTTCATGTCTGAGAGAATGTCTCAAAAAGGGCACACATTTAAATGAAATTAATTTTCTATAAATGATTTGCTTTTCTGTTTTTAATAGAATTTTAATTGTTTTTTATTAGTATGAGTTTTTCAAGTGAAGATAACTTTGACATTGTTGAGAGCAAGTACCAGGAGCTACTCCAAGCTCAGGCTGCTGATCAAGGGAGCACAACCACTGTGTTTCCTGTCTATAATCAATTCAATGCAAGTTGTGAGGAGGCTGATTTGTATGTGTCACCAGGCCCATCCACAGATGGCTTTTCTGTAGCCAATATGGAGCTCCACAAGACCAGGCCTAACCTGTGTCTGTGTCACATTAAGGGGACTGGACAACTATAGCCCCCTCCAACCCAATCCAACCAGTGCTTGAGAATCCAGGACAATCAAATCTTGACCTTCCTAATCCAGGTACCCTTATTCCTGAAGCCTGCCAAAGACATTGAATCATAATCAATGAGATGATAGAGGAAATTATGAGCCTCAATCAGAATGGTGTTAGTTTTGCCAAAATAGCCAATTGGCTTCAATTCAAAGAGGCAGTGATTAAGTGTGAGTTCCAAGCCCTCTTGAAGATAGGTGGTTCAAAGCTGGTCAAGAAGCCAAAGAAGCAGGTCAACTCTCAGATCAAAGAGGTCTATCCCTTTATTCTTGACCTTCTGTAATGGGATCCATACCTCTGATTAACTGAGGTCTGTTGCCTACTTGGGCTCCAGGACATATTCATTGCCAGCTGCACAGCGCAGCTCTGGATGCATGGGCTTGTAGTTGGTGTTCTGATTATGACTAATTGGCTGGCCAATGAGTCATATGATGGATCTGATTTGCCCTATGACCTTGAAATTAGTGCCATCTATACCTGCTGCCTGTACTTTATTTTATACAATGTTGTGTTCATATCATATTATAAATTTTCATTTTAGTTCCATGATTATGGCACTTTGAGTTAAAAGAACGCTTCCAAGGGCAAAAAGAAGGAAGCACAGGGGAAGGTAATTGGTGCATCCCTTGCATTTTCCCCAAAAGGGACTGTGTTTTACCGGACTACAAACAGTTACACCAATGGTTACTGGTACAGAAAATTCCTCTCTGACCTGCTTGCCACCTGGAGCTCAGCCAATTCCAGCTTCAAAATCTTCCTGAGCAACCAAATGGAGTGCGCTGAAGTGGCCTCCAAGAAGATTGAGCAGAAAGACACAAAGTTTCAATTTTCCCTGATGGCCATGCTGATCTTCACCTGGGTGATGTTTGTTCTTCACCATTGGGGACATCATCTGTGGGTGCAACCCCACAACCTTCAGCCAGGTGCTTAGTGCAGCCAACAACTCCTCAGTGCTGTTTCCCTATCAGAAGATCACTGACATGTTTAAAAAGATGGAATTCAATGCTCTCAGCAACAGCCAATCACCAAAAGATCCCCAGCTGCCACCTCATGACTCCCTGCTGTAAAAACCAATCACTGTCCACCATAAGTTGGAATATGATGTCATTTACAATCAATTTCTCCTAGCCAATCAAGGCACTTGATTCATATTGGGTCCTCCAGCTGCCCTAGTCCCCATACAATCCTCCCAGGTGACCAGCACCAATCCCACCAGCCAATCAAGTCCTCCCCCATCAAACCAATCTGGCACCTGTCAAGTTTATACTTCTAAGAAGTATAATAAACAGAAAAAAGGGAATATTTAAGAAGAGAATGATTCTTTATTGAATATGAATATAGGTATATATATAGTATCATGGCAAGACACATGTCATCCATGTACACCATGGGAGTAATGGGGCTTATCAGAGTAATGTTCCTCTTAAGTCACAAGGCTTGTTCAAGTTGTGTTTCTCTTAGGATTCATAATGTTTGATTCCCATGATAGATGGCTGAATGATAGTAGTGCCACCAACTTAATGATTAGTTGGGGAATCATTTGGTGTGCCATTTGGTGATCTGCTTGGGGTGTCAATTCCCCAAGAGGGAGTAATCAAATATGTTGCAACATCTACCCCTGGGGTACTGGAAGACGGAGCCTTGGAGATTTTCTTGAGAGTGTCAGGGATATGTGTTTGGTATTGATCCAGTTTGGCGTTGGGAACAGGGAGTCTGGAGTTTTGTTGGGCTGTTCTTGCTTTGCACAAGCGGAGGCGGTTGTGGTGCATACGTTTCAGTTCAGTCCAAGATCCAATACCTTTGATGAGGTAGGTGTTATTGGGTTTGACTTTTATGACAATGCCTGGCCCAAGCAATCCAGGGTCCAATTTGTGTTGGTCACGGTTGACAACCCAGATTTTGTACCTGACTTGGAATCTCTCTTGTTGCAATGGGATTGCTTCTCTTTTGACCCTTTGGTGTTCTATCTCCTCTTGGTCTTTTCTGGCTTGTATTACGTTGGGGTCACTGTTGTCTGGCACCTTCCTGGGCAGAGTTAACTGTGGTCCCGCAGCTGTACTAATGAGAGCGGACCTTTGTCCATAGACAAGCTTGTAGGGGCTTTTGCCTGTATTGCAGTTCACTTGTGTTCTACAGACCATGAGCGCTGTTGGGAGCATGTCAACTCAGGCCTTTGAATTATTAGCAGATAACTTACTGAGGGCTTCTACAAGCGTGCTGTTTAGTTTTTCTACTTGAACATTTGCTTGAGGGTGATATGGGCTGTATATGATTTGTTTTATCCTGTTTTTGGCAAGATAAATGTTGGTGTCAATGGCCTTAAGTTTGGTGCCTCCATTTATTATTAAGAGGTCAGGTTTCCCAAACTTGGCTATGATCTTCTTTCCAATGAAGTGTCTCACATTGTTGCCTTTGTGCTCTTTGGTGGCTTGCTCCACAGGCCATCTGGTTATTAGTCAATATCTATGATGATGTACTTCTTGCCCTTGTTTTTGCCAGGCATTGGTCCCACAATATACAATGACCATACCTTGAAGGGTTGTGTGATGGATACAGGTACTACTGACTTGGGCGGTGCTTTGGTGTGGGTGTACTTCTTACAGACTTTGCACTGTTCCAGTACTTCTCTGATATCATCTATCATGTTGGGCCAACAGTAGCGTGTTTTAATGTATTTGTGCAATTTTCTGCTGTGGGTGTGTCCAAGGTCTCTGTGATATTGGAGTATTGTGTCAATCTTTTGTGTTAACGGGACGTAGGGTACAGCATCACCATTTGGAAGTATTTGGTGTAACGTGCCATATACGTTTTGAACAGGTGTTTGTTCTTAATGACCTTCTCTTGGATGTCCATTGGGGTGCCAGGTGGGAACTCTTCCTGGAGATTCCCCATGATTAACATGGGTCAGTTGGGGTTGCCATCAGCGCAGAAGACATGTTTGCTGTATAGCCTTGATAGGGTGTCTGTGGTAAGCATTTCTTTACCAGGCTTGTATTTGATTGTCATGTGGTACTTTTGTATACGGGCCATCCATTCAGCTTGTCTTCTTGATAGGTGTTGTTGAGTTTTGAAGAATATTAATGACTTGTGATTGGTTAGCACTTTAAATATTTGTGCACCTTCCAGGTAACATTGCCACTTCATAAAACAGTGCACAATAGCTGCCAGTTTCTTTTCATGTATCAGATATCTTTGTTCACCATCAGACAGCTTTATGGATTCATATGCTACATGGAGGAAGTCCTTTTCTCCTGTTTGAATTTGGAGTACTCTTCCTATTGCATAATTGGATGTGTCAGTTTCTAGCTTGTATATTCCTTCACAGTTTGGATATTGTAAGATGGGGCAGTGACCATGCACTCTTTTAGCTGTCAGAAATGTTGGTCTCTTAGCTGTTTTTTTACAAAGTTGGTTTTCTTGCCCAAGATTGCAGATAAGGGAGAAGTCAAGGTAACTTGTCAGATATGAATCTTCTGACAGGCTACCATGCCTAGAAAGGTACCAAGCTCACTCTTATTTTGTGGTGCTGGCATATTGGTTATGGTGTGTATCTTTTCTGGATCTGGTTTTATTCCATCCTTACTGATGATGTGCCCTAGAAATGGGAGTTCAGACAAAAAGAAGTTGCATTTTGAGGGCTTGGCTATAAGTTGGTTGTCTTTGAGGGTGGGGATGACCAGGTGCACGTCTTTCCAGTGCTGATCTACAATTGAACTGTATATGATTATATTGTCTAGGTAGATGATTGCTCTTTTTCCAATTTGTTCCTTGAAGACGTCATTATAAAGGTTACAAAGGTTCTTGGAGCGCTTGTCATGCCAAATTTAAGGACCAGACACTCAAATGAATCACTCTTTGCTCTGAAGGCTGTTTTTGGTATATCTTCTGGTTTCACTTAAATTTGGTGATAGCCTGCTGTCAAGTCATTTTTTATGAATAATTGGGATCCCCCAGGGCGTCCAAAAGGTTATCAATCAGGGGAAGGGGATACCTGTTCTTAATTTTGACCTCATTGAGTGCCCTGTAGTCTGTGACAAGGCAGAGTCCTCCATCTTTTTTTGCCACAAAGAAGACAGCAGCACCAAAAGTTGATTTTGACAGTCGTATGAGGCCTTTTTTGAGTGCTTTATCAAGGTATGCTTTTAGGGTGTTGTCTTCTTATGGTGTGAGGCAGTAGATAGGTTGTGCTTTAGGCACACTTCCCTTGAGGTCAATTTTGTGTTGTATGCCGCGGTCAGGAGGTAGTACTGGGAAAGTTTCTTGGAAGACAGCAAGGAACTCATTAACTAGCTGGGCTTGGATGGGGTCTCTTTCATGCCAAGTTTTTTTGTTTTTAAACTGGATGACCTTGTATGTGCAGGTACTCCAATTGATTTTGCTAGGATTTGTTTCCTCTTCTGTCTTCATGATTTTCACAAATACACGGTCTCTCATAAGCATATCAAGGTGAGTTGGGTAAACATGGTAATGCACTTCTCCTTGTTGAATGATGATGGTAGCACTATCCCAGTCAATGTGAGGTTTGGTCTTTCTCATCCAATCCAGACCAAGTATAATATTGTATTTGGGGATTGGTATGATGGGGCCACTGAGCGTGGTTTTCACGTCTCTAATTTGGGCGTGGGAAGGTTTTGCCTCTTGAGTGACTGGTGTACTTCTGTTGTCTGCCATGATAACTCTCCTGATATTGCTTCAAGTGATTGGTAGTTTCATGAGGTCAACAAATTTCTTGTCAACTAGGGACTGTTCTGCTCCAGTGTCAAATAGTGTGGTGCCCTGATATCTGCAAAAACAGAAAGGATAAGTTAGGAGTTTATTTCCAGTTTGGGCGGCAAACAGTAGAGGGTTTCTGGAGGGTATTCAGATCATTGTGATTGAATCCACGTCCTGGTCTCTGTACAGGTCTTGTAAAGTGGGGGAGGGCAGTTTGCCTAAGCACTCCTCTGAGCTTTTCTCTCCTTGTTGGTGTCTTTGGTGCTTGCCTGATTGGCTTAAGTAGTGTGATTCCCAGTTTGAGGATGGGTGTTAGTGGCTTGGTTGTTTTGCTTATTGGGTCAAGGATTCTTCTTGGCTGAAGGACTCTCTTTGAGTTTGTTGGTTGTATGTAGATTGTTCAATTTCTGAGCCGTGTGCTTTCCTTCCAAGAATACGTTCTCAAGGTTCTTGCAGCGGGTCATATCAAGCTGATGTCTAATGTGTGTGAGAAGGCCATTGTAGAAGTCTAGGTGCGGCCCAGGTTCATCAAAGTTGATGATGTTAGATGTGCGGTCATGTAGGTCTTCATATGAAGCAATGTACTCCTTGATTGTTCCTGTCATTTTTAAGGTTTGAAGTTCTGTCATGATTACTACGTTGGAATCCTTCATGGAGAACTTTTTGAGGAATGCCACTTTGAATAGCTCCCCGTCTTCTTTCTGGTTGGGGTGTTGCACTATCCATCTGCTTACAAAACATGATGTGGTCCCTGTAACACAAAGGGGAATTTTGCTGACCCAGAGTCTTTGGGGGTATTCCACTTGTTCAAATTTACTTTTGGTATTGTTAATCCAAAGAGAGGCGTTTTCCTGGTGCAGTCCCACAAAGGCACCAATTTCAGCTGTACGCAGACGCTGGAATACAATGTTGGGTATCTCAGGATGCTCTGGTGCTGTTGTGTCTGGCACTGTGGATAACAATCTGCAGGCTTTATGAGAGTTGTATTGTTTTATGGGTACAAGGATGTTGCCGTAGATAACAGAGCCTGTGGGACTGTCTTGTCCTTCCTCATAGTCTCTCCAGCTGTTAGGGAGTACCATTGCTTGGGTCCTTTTCTTAGGAGGAATTTTTCTTTTGAGTTGGGTAGGTATGGATAACCTACCTGTGATACCATTGTTGAGTTTATACTTCTAAGAAGTATAATAAACAGAAAAGGGGGAGATTTAAGAAGAGAATTATACTTTATTGAATATGAATATAGGTATATATATAGTATCATGACAAGACACATGTTGTCCATGTACGTCATGGGGGTCATGGGGCTTATCTGAGTAATGTTCCTCTTGAGTCACAAGGTTTATTCAAGTTATGTTCCATTCAGGATCTGGATTGGTTGATCCCCATCATAGATGGCTTGACTGATAATGGTGCCACCAGTTTACTGGTTGGGCAGTGAACCATTTGGTGCGCCATTTGGTGATCTGCTTGGGGTGTTAATTCCCCGAGAGGGAGTAATCAAAGATGTTGCAACACACCTAATTTGCACCTCCCAATCCCATTCCCCCAATAAAATTTATTTTTTAATTTATATGGTTTAATTTTTACATATTTTTTATTGTTATAATATATAATTTACATTTAAATAAAGTGGGGATTGATTAATCATGCCACAAGTTAAATTTGTCTGCTTTAATAATTAGTAATTATATTGTTTTCTAATATAACTTTTTTATATTTGAGGCACTACAATAAAGCACATTTTAAAAGCTACAAGTGTTACAGACCAACCAATTGAAATGGGTATACATGTGGTGTCTTTGTGCTTGGCTCAGACCAGAAACGCCTTAGTTAGCAAACCAGTTTAACTTAATGAAATAAGCATGTTTAAAATAAGACATGCCTTATTTTCAACAGGCTTATTTCATTAAGTTAAACTGGTTTGCTAACTAAGGCGTTTCTGGTCTGAGCCAAGCACAAAGACACCACATGTATACCCATTTCAATTGGTTGGTCTGTAACACTTGTAGCTTTTAAAAATTGCTTTTATTGTAGCGCCTCAAATATATTAAAGTTATAATAAAAACAATATAAATAAAAGAAATAAACCCTTACAACGCATATATCTCTAAAATATATGATCTACATATAAACCGTGAAAGTGGCTATTTTTTAATAAATATGTACGTTGGGTCAAACTTGACATACTGATTCAATAATAAAATATATTGTACTTAAAAACATGCACATGAAAAAATATTTTGTTCATGATACTAAGATTAGTTTTGTTTACGCGCTCTAAAATATATGGTCTACATATAACCTGTGAAAGTGGTTATCTTATAAAAAATATGTCATTTGTGTCATAATTGGTATACTGATTTGAGAAAAATCATGTTTTACTTGGGAAAACATGTACTTGAACAAAATATACTGTTCATGATACTAGGAATGGGTTGAATATACAATAAATATACATAATATCAATATCAAATGAATAGTAGTACTTAAAACTAATAAAAAAAGCATAAATAAAATCAAGATATATTTATTTAAACTCTATTAGTTACATTAGAGTATATATAGCTTATTGGAATAGTTTATTGGTATAAAAGGGCTGGGATAAGTACAAGGAAAACATGACAGAATTGGAGGTGATGATAAAGGAATTGGATGCGGCAGTGGCTAAAATCAAGGAGGTCAATCAAAAAATGAAGGGCATTATAAAGGAGGTGGTTTTAGATGCAAAAAACTAGACAAACTTAATGTTAAGACTGTTAAGAAGAAGATTCCCAATACTATCAACAAACTTGCAACCAGGCTCAAAAACGTACTGTAAATTCAGAACCTGAAGGTGAAAATGTGGGATTGTCAAATCCTTGGTCCAAATTTTGAATCACCTCTGCGGGCAACTCAGCTGAGTGAAAAACAAAATATTTAATAAAAATAACCATTTAATTCAACTTTTTTTTGGTTTATTTAAATTGGAAATTTTCAAATCCCTTGAGCAGATAACTCAAATAACAAAAGAAAAAACTCAGCAAACAAATGTGGGATACATGAATCATAAATGTGGGATTCTAATGTACAATTTGAGATTTTCTGTATGTCTAACAAATCATAGACAACATTAAAAAACTAACAAATCTGAAATTGCGGGATTATCAAATCCAAGAACCAAATTTCAAATCATAATTGCGGTGAATTCAAAATAAATATAATTTATGGGTGTCTCAAAGAGGATGCTAAAGGATCTTTAGTGTATTTGTGCTAATTCTTTTAGGAAGCACAGGCATTCTCAAAAATCACCCTATTCCAGTTTAGGATGGTTAAATTTAGATCCTACTATTCACAAAATTAACATATTTAACAATAAAATTGACTAAAATATACACTCCTCTTTTTGAGTTTAGTTTTTTAATAAAAATTTATTATGTCTTCTTCTAACACCAACCAAGTCAACAAGCTGTTCCCTGGCCTTGACAAAATCATGCAGGGCTATGCCGGGTCTTCTAATAGTGAAGCCTCTGTCTATGGCCACTCCCAACCCGCAGGCCCCTCTGCAAGCACCACCCAGGAGTGTGTTCTTTCTCCTGTGTCTTTCAGCATGACTCTGTATGTTCAGCACGCACAGGCAGCTGCCAACCTAAATCCTGTATCAACAATGGCATCTGGAACCAGCCATTTGAGCCATGGGGTCACCCAGAGAGCCCAGAATCCCAAAACAGCCAATCAGATGGCATTGACCAGATCTCAAGGCAGACACACCTAGCCTCCAGCCAATCAGCTTGCAAGATGCAGAAGAAAATTAACCACTCCAGAGATTGTTCTTGAATGGTTGAAAAGTGAGGGATGCTTATGTCCCTCGGTGAAATTGCAGCCCCAATGGGTTTTGCAAAGTTCACTGTGGCTGTAACCCTGAGAGCCCACGCCAACTGTGGCCCCCCTAACAAGAAGACCCCAAATAGTGCCTGTTCTTTGGCTGAAGGTGAAAAAGCCCACCCCCTCATGATGGCTATTATGAAGCGTGACCCGTGGATGCCCCTGGTCCAGGTCTGTCTCCAACTGGGACTCCACGGCATTTTCACCAATAAGAGAACGGTGAATTTGTGGATGCACAGAGTTGTGGTTACTGCCAGACTCTTATCTAATCAGGTTCACAGTGGCCCCAGTTTGGTGGATAATGACCCCTATGATTTTTTTGTTATTAATTTTATCAAAGGGTGGGCAATGAGAGCCTGTAATGACTTAATCATCCTGTTATATACCAAGATTTTGGCAAGTATTCAAGACTTTGGAGAAAGTGTATCCAATCTGACGTCTATAAGCACAGCCCAATTTCGTATCAATTTGTTGGGGTTTTGTTGGCAGTTTCCCTATTGGTTGTCAATCATTGCTCTGTGTTGTCAAACACAGCAGATGGGTATGCCTACCAGACAGAGCTCAAGGTCATGCTGGAGGAGTGGGCTACCAAAAACACCGCGTACACAGTTGTACTGAGTGCAGAGATGAAGCAGCAGGAATGGGCAACCCAAGAAATCAGGGCTGTAGGCATACCTGATGATCCTACCCCAACAACCACACTGACATGCATCTTGCAGATGTATGTCTCTAAAATTTTGGTTCCACTCTCATGCGCTTAAAGCCTGGCACATACAACAAACTGTGCACCCAAATTGATAAGGGTTATGAGCTTTTCCTGTCCATATTTGTCCAGGATTTATCTGATCTTATCAAATTCTATGCAAGTGATAGTGATAAGTCCAGAAAGGACTCCTACCTTCCCCTCACCCATCCATCTGTTTTGTCAAGCCCACATATGTGACAGAAGAAGAATTCAAGCAATTGAAGCAATCAGCTCTTGCTTCCCCTTCCCAGTCAACCAACCCTGCCTCCCCAACCCCCATCAAGCTACCTGCCTTCCAATCCTGACTCCCAAACCACTGCTCATCCCCCCCCACTATCTCTGTTGCCGTCCCTTTTACAGGAACAGATGAAGGCAATGTTCATTCCGCCCAGTCCCTCCTCTTCTCGTCCTTTGATGAGTAAAATAAATCTTTTCTTTGTGAAAACTTATTAAAGTTGATATTATTTATTTTGGTATATAATTAATAACATATTCTTTTTACATTATCATCATTTCCCATAATTAATATAATGCTGTATATTTTATGACTAACATAAAGTTATTTGCATAAATATTTTTTTGTTATCAATAATTAATTAAGAACCACAAATGTAAATTTTGTATTAGAATATTGCAATTAGACGTCAACTCTTGATATTTAGATATTATGTACATAACTCAATGCATTCTGTATAATAAATTTCATTGTAAACATAGCCTTTTTATTGTAATTTATATAAATGGACTGTGTTTATATTAGAGAGCCATTACACTTAGTACAAATATTGATACATAGTGCATTTTACAGCCTGTATATTTACCTATTGGTAATAATTATGTAAACTTTTTGGTCATATTTTTGTGAGGTAATAATAATGTAATGGGTTAATAGATTCCTGTTTATTACCATTAATTGGCTGATTTTCTTTGCTGTGGCAATAGTGCATTTTCTGATATTTACGCACTAGTATCCAATTGGTTGGCTTCATATCCAATTGCACAGGTGATAGGAAATCAAGTTGCCACCCTGACAGCATCTGGTCTTGGGGTGGTAACTTAATTTCCTATTGCCTGTGCAATCAGATGTGAAACCAACCAATTGGATACTAGTGTGTAAATATCATAAAATGTACATTGCAACAGCAAAGAAAACCAGCCAATTAATGGTAATAAACAGTAATTTATTAACCCATTACATTATTATTACCTCACAAAATCTGACTTAAAGGTTTACAGAATTATTACAATAGGTAAATATACTAGCTATAAAATATACTATATATCAATATTTTTACTAAGCGCTAATGGCTCTCTAATATAAACACAGTCTATTTATATAAATTACAATAAAAAACCTTGTTTAAAATGAAATTCATTATAAAGAATGCATTGAGTTATGTACATAATATCTAAATATCAAGAGTTGACATCTAATTGCAATATATTAATATAGCTTTACATTTATTGTCTTTAATTTGGTAATAATGATGAAAAATATTCATGCATTGAGGATAGTACTATAAATAACCAGTTTTTTGATGTAATTCAAACAAAATGTCAAAAATCTACAGCCTAATCAACAAATTAAAGCCAGCTCTCCAAAAGATGGTCAAGCTTGAACATAACATAAGGGAAATTGTGGTAAATCAACTGGGAAATGAGGGAAGGGCCTTGGTCCAGCAAAAAGAAACCGCAAAAAATAGCCTAGGAACAATAGTCAACAAAGAACACAAGGAAATATTTTTAACTCTTCAAAAGGAAATACTCAGGCGGTTATATTTCAAAAGTGAAAGTTACAACTTGTGGTAATTTGTGAAAACCAACAGAAAGAATACTCAAAAATCAAATTGATTGAAGGAAATGAGAGCTCAAAGGAAAATAACACAAATGAAGAGGAAACTGATCAAATGGAAGCAGACAAAAATGAAGCATAATCAAGAAGCAGAAGAGCTACAATACACAATGAAAATGTATCAAATGAAAATCAAGATGAAGCACAAGTTGCAAGAAATATAAGGAAAATCAAGCCCAGAAAAATAAATGAAGAGCAGCCGACGCTCATGAAGTTTGCTGAAGGGGCCCCTGACGCTGAGGAGGCCATAGGGGAAACAATTAGTAAGTCTTTTTTATGTTTTACTTATATATACTTTAGCTATAACTAGGAATGGGGACAAGGTCGCTAAGTGGCAGCTTTCACGCCAAGTTGGTATTATGGGAGTTACCAATCACTGGTAGCCCCTGTAAAGCAAATAAATAAAAATGAAATAAATAAAATAATTCAAATGAACATGAATAATTTTTCAAATATTGAAGCTAGAGCTAAGGAATATTTACCACCTGCATGGTGCTTGATGTGGATTAGGGAAGCATACAAAATAGGAGCAAAGATCAACTTCAAAGAGATGACTGAAATTTGTGGGGATATCAAAATAAAATTCAATGAATATATTTATGAAAGTATACAACAATTTCCCTTTTCAAATATCAATGAATATGAAAAAAACTAATAAAAACTGACTTTCAAATAGGAAATAAATATATTAAAACTGAAATTTTTAATAAATTATTCAAAGCATTATCAAATAAAGTCAGGGACGCAGTCCTTGTGAATACGTTTAAACCTTTATTTATTTTGTTTGCAGAGGCATGGGGGGCGGATACAAGTTGGGTGCCTCCTGGTACAATATTCAAATTCAGTCAAACATCTTATATAAACATATTAGTGCAAATGTACAAGAAATTGTGCATGTTCTCCAAAAAATACACCTTGCAAAGGATTCTTGTCGCAGTATACCTAGGAATACTACTACTTGCATATTAAAAACAAACATCAAAAATTTGGAGGATGTACCTATACAACTCAATATATGCCGCTTAGTAATAGAACACCAGAAGACACCACTGGGGTATAGGACAGTTGAGCATGTCCTGTACAACTCCTTTGTATTGGCATTGTTGTATGGGTACTACGTGCCTCCCAAAAAGAATCTGCTAATCAATTCACTTACCTGTTTCCCTTTTATTAAGTGTTTGGCAACCACCGGGGTGCAGGGGGCCACCCCTCTAGCAATCATATCCAGGGTTGTCCACCACGTACAAACAAGTATGTGGATCCAATTAGATGCATTTGCTGAAAATTTGATTTTGGGGTATAATTCCCCGGAATAATTGCATTCCATTTGCAATTTGCATCTCCCCAATAAATTATATTCCCTTGCAATTTAACTTTTTAATTTTTATTTAAATATTAAAATTTAAAATAGTTCATATTTGTATATTAAAATTCTAATATTTAAATAGTTAATGTTTAAATTTAAATATTAAAATTCAAATATTTAACTATAAATATTTAAAGAATATAGATAAATTTTAATATTTTAAATTTAATAGTTGAATTATAATAGTAATATATCTAAATCTATTATAAGGCTTTAGTTATAGTTGCAAACACATCAAAGAAAGAAAAATAATTAAAAATGTTTTTATTTACTAGCTTGTCAAGTACGGGTTCATTTATTACATAGTTAAACAAAGAGAACTGAATTTATCCGCAACAAGCCGTCCGCTCCACTTATGTTCTAAACAAGTGTTTGTTTAGAACTTGAATTACCTTTCCCTTGTAATATGATTTGATAAATATATTTGATATGCTTGAACGCGTCTTAAGTACTAATTAGTAGAGATAATTGAAAATCATTGCTTTTTGTGTCGTGTGGCTATAGTGGCACTGAAATATTAAGCATCAGATGATGACTTGTGAGGTCCAATTTATGGCTTAAAAAAGCCAAAGTACCAACAATGATTCACAATTATTTAAATAAAACTAATCTATTTCTAACATTTTTTATTTGTTAACTCTACAGTCAATATACTATTTGGTGGATTATAATAAAAAATACATAACTCTATATCTAGAATAATTAATTTTAGTTATATTTTTTACTAATTCTTATATGTCTATAATACAATTCAATTTCACATCATTAAATATAATTAATAATTTTTGAGTCCTAATAAAAACAAAATAAATAAAAAACAAATAAACCCAGAGCGCCCATTTATCTGATTGGCTCAGAGGCAAGGGCTTTGGGGAGGAAGGATTCCGAGTGCTCATAGAAAGCAGCCACCACATCAGGTGACATTGCAAATTGGCTAATCTCAAGAATATTGAAGAGATCCTTGGTGTCCTGGGGAGGCCTTTCTTCACCTTATTTTTTATCCGCCCAAAGACCTCCTCAATTGGATTCAGGAATGGGAATTTGGCAGGAGGAAGAGGAGTCTCATTGGGCAGTCAGCCAGGCAGTGGTTGGAGGAATGGCTGTTTTTTTTTCAATGGGGGAAAACTCAGACACAACCAGATCCACTTTGTGGAGCCCAACATTATCCAACACAACAATATTGGTTGTGCCGCTGTAATTAATCCAAAGGTATTCCTTCACGTCTTGGAGAAAATTGAGAAAATTTCTGCTATTGTGGGAACCCTTGATCATCTGATATTGGTCCAACCTGCAAGTACCCAGAAGCACAACTATGGAATAAGTCTGGGAACAGACAGCTGCACAATGGGCTATCCCGTCCTTGGACCCCTTCTTGACCCACTCATGCCTAGACCTGAGTGAGAGGAAAACAACAATTTTCCAATGTAAAAAAACTGGACATCACCAGTCTGCTTAAGAGCCACATATGTCTCAGAATAAATGTGTCAATCCTCAATTGTTTTTTGCTGTTCCTATTGTACAGAGAAACTCCTAGGACCTTTCACAAGAAGCCCCAATCAATCATTGTTTTATAGACAAGGGTTTTGGAAACAGAAAGCTCAAACTCTGTGGCCAGCATTGATTAGACAGCAAGGGAGTCCAGGTGGCAATCCTTGAATACCCACTTCTTGATTGCATTGATGTGCATGGGTTGAAGTAGGCTGGGCTGCCGCTTAGCCTTGGTGGATTTGGCAATTTTCCCGGTGTTGCTGTACTTTTTGTTGATGTTGCCAATATATCTGGCTGTGTCCCCAAATTGGGACGCAATATCCCAAACTTCCATTCCCCTGTTCAAGCAGTTGAGGAGAGCTTCATGCTCACTATCTGTCAACTGACGCTGGCCCTTGACAGGTACCGCAGCATCCTGGCTGGCAGGCTCAACACAGGGGATGGGGATCTTTGTGTAAAAGGTGGGATCACACTTGGTTGCGCTGGCGCTGTCAATGGTGGCATACAATACAGATGCAGATGGCTCTTCAGTAGTGGCTAATGGCTCATAGGACGTGTCAAAATGTGGGAGCAGGAAGTGGTAACTCTTGGATCAAGAGTGTGGGGCCAGGTGACAACTGGGTACACATTGGAGGTGTAAGTAACCTCAGTGTTCCCAGTGACCCTGGTGCAGGAGACTTTTGTGACAGGCCTTGAGAGCAGCTTCTGTCTTGGATTCAGGCTGGTTGATTGGTCTTGGGATGTGGGAGGTGGTTGGCTGACGCTGAGACCTTGGGAAGCCTGTGCATCAGCATGACTCCCCTTGAGTTGGGTTCTGGATCTGTTCTTGGACCCTCTGGGACGCCCTCATGGACAGGCTGCCCCGCAGGCTGGTGCAGGAGCAGGTTGGGAATATGATTGTCTGTCCATAAAAATAAAATAAAAAATATATTTTAGATTAAATATGTATTTATTTGGATTTATTGGTTTAGTTGTGATTAATTGTTTTCTCTTGATTTAGCCTTGAATAGTAAAAGAACTTCTATATCCGTGATTGAAGTGTATAATATTGTATATTTTCCAGGTTTGGATAGTTTTAAAGTTTAATCACTTTTTATGTCTAAATATGGTTGTTGAGATTGAATTTTTCATTTGATTTTATCCAGAGTGGGGATTATTTATTTGGGTTGGTGTTTCCTAGTGTGCTTACTTTACATTAAATTTGGATTCCAGTTAATTCATTTTGTCCATTGGAAATATGCTGTTTGACTTGAACTTTGCAAAGTGTCTATGAGTTCCTTCATTTTAAAATTCAAATAAAAATACAAAAAAATCAATTTAATTAAAAAAGGGCCATCCTAAAAAAGTGATTTGAAATTTGGACCAAGGATTTGACAATCCTGCATTTTTACATTTAGGTTCTCAATTTACAGTATTGCTAATAGAGTAGGGACGGACACCAAAATTGTCACAATTTGTGGGTGATCAAGCTTTACCTGCCACAATCTATTTTATGAATTTAGCAGTTGATCACATATCATTTTGTGACCTGCTTCTAAAGTCACAAAGCAAACCTGTATGAACTTTGATGTGACTAAGCACAATAATATCTTGTTTTGCATTATGTTTAATAATAAATATACAAACTATCCATTCTGGTTGAAATAGATATTTATTCATTCATTTAGTTAGTGTTTTAATACAGTAAATTCAGAACCTGAACGTAAAAATGCGGGATTGTCAAATCCTTGGTCCAAATTTTGAAGCACTTTTGCGGGATGGCCTTTTTTAATTAAATTAATTTTTTATATTTTTATTTGAATTTTTAAAAATGCAGGAACTCATAGACACTTTGCAAAGTTCAAGTCAGACTGCATATTTCCAATGGACAAAATGAATTAACTGGAATCAGATTTGAAGTGTTCAAATCCATCAGCCATTTTCATTAAGTTTACTATGTTTTTTGAAATTGCAGGATTGTCAAATCCAAGAACCAAATTTCAAATCACTTTTGAATGCCACTAGTAAACTCAGATATTAATTGTGGGAACTGGAATCCAAGTTTAATGTACAGTAAGCACACTAGGAAATACCAACCTAAATAAAGAAGCTCTACTCTGGATAAAATCAAATGAAAAATTCAATCTCAACAACTATGTTTAGACATAAAAAGTAACTAAACTTTAAAATTATCCAAACCCGGAAATTATACAATATTATACACTTAAAATCACACATATAGAAACTCTGCTACTATACAAGGCTAAATCAAGAGAAAACAACTACTCACAACTAAACCAATAAATCTAAATAAATACATATTTAATCTAAAATATTTTTTATTATTTTATTTTTTGACAGACAATCATATTCCCAACCCGCTCCTGCACCAGCCTGCAGAGCAGCCTGTCCATGAGGGCGTCCCAGAGGATCCAAGAACAGATCCAGAACCCAACTCAAGGGAGTCATGCTGACGCACAGGCCTCCCAAGGCGTCATAGCCAGTCAACCACCTCCCACATCCAAAGCCCAATTAACCAGCCTGAATCCAAGACAGAAGCCGCTCTCAAGGCCTGCCACAAAAGTTTCCTACACCAGGGTCACTGGGAACACTGAGGTTACTTACACCTCCACTGTGTACCCAGTTGTCACCTGGCCCCGCACTCTTGATCCAAGAGTTGCTACTTCCTGCCCTGTGTTTTTGACACGTCCTATGAGCCATTAGCCACCACTGAAGAGCCATCTACTTCTATTGTATGCCACCGTTGATGGCGCCGGCGCAACCAAGCGTGATCCCACCTTCTACACAATGATCCCCATCCCCTGTGTTGAGCCTGCCAGCCAGGATGCCGCGGTACCTGTCAAGGGCTGGCGGCAGTTGACAGATAGTGAGCGTGAAGCTCTCATCAACTGCTTGAACAGGGGAATGGCAGTTTGGGATATTGCATTCCAATTTTGTGTCACAGCCAGATATATAGGTGACATCAACAAAAAGTATGGCAATACCAGGGAAATTGCCAAATCCACCAAGGCTAAGCGGCAGCCCAGCCTGCTTCAGTCCATTTATTTTGAGGCAATAAAACAGTGGGTGACCAAGGATTGCCACCTGGACTCACTTGCTGTCCAATCAATGCTTGCCACAGAGTTTGGGCTTTCTGTCTCCAAAACCCTTTTATACAAAACAATGGTCAAATTGGACTTCTCTTGGAAGGTCCTAGGAGTTTCTCTGTACAATAGGAACAGCAAAAAAACAATTTAGGATTGACACATTCATGCTGAGACTTATCTGGCCATTAAGAAGACTGGAAACGTACAGTTCTTCTACATCAACAAATTGTTGTTTTCCTCTTCACTCAGGTCTAAGCATGGGTGGTCAAGAAGTGGTCCAAGGACAGTGTAGCCCATTGTGCAGCTGTCTGTTCCCAGACTTATTCCGGATTGCACTTCTTGGTCCTCACAGGTTGGACCAATACCAAATGATCAAGGGTTCCCACAATAGTGGGACTTTTCTTGATTTTCTCCAAGCCGTCAAGGAGTACCTTTGGATTAATTACTGGGACACAACCAACATTCTTGTGTTGAATAATTTTGGGCTCCTTAAAGTGGATCTGGTTGTGTCCAAGTTCCGCCCATTGATAAAAACAGCCATTCCTCCAACCACCACCTGGCTGACTTCCCAATGAGACTCCTCTTCCTCCCGCCATATTTCCCATTCCTGAATCCAATTGAGGAGGTCTCTGGGTGGATCAAAAATAAGGTGAAGAAAGGCCTCCCCCAGGACACCAAGGATCTCTTCAATATTCTTGAGATTAGCCAATTTGCGATGTCACCTGATGTGGTGGCCGCTTTCTATGAGCACTCGGAATCCTTCCTCCCCAAAGCCCTTGCCTCTGAGCCAATCAGATAAATGGGCTCTCTGGGTTTATTTGTTTTTTATTTATTTTGTTTTTATTAGGACTCAAAAATTATTAATTATATTTAATGATGTGACATTGAATTGTATTATAGACATATAAGAATTAGTAAAAAATATAACTAAAATTAATTATTCTAGATATAGAGTTATGTATTTTTTATTATAATCCACCAAATAGTATATTGACTGTAGAGTTAACAAATAAAAAATTAAAAAAAGATAGAATTAGATTAATTTTTTTAACAATTGTGAATCATTGTTGGTACTTTGGCTTTTTTAAGCCATAAATTGGACCTCACAAGTCATCATCTGATCCTATATATTTCAGTGCCACTATAGCCATACAACACAAAAACCACTGATTTGCATGTATCTCTTACTAATTAGTACTTATTACACAGGTCAAGCATAGAAAATCTTTTCATCAAATTGTATTACAGGGAAAAGAAGTTGAGTACTAAACAATCACTTGTTTAGAACATAAGTGGAGCAGGCCGTCTGTTGCAGATAAAATCAGTTCTTGATGTTTAACTATGTTATAAAGGAACCCGTACTTGACAAGCCAGCAAATAAAACATTTTTAATTCTTTTTTATTATTTGACGTGTTTGCAACTATAAATAAAGTCTTATAATATATTTAGATATATTACTATTATAATTCAACTATTAAATTTTAAATATTAAAAAATCATGATTAAAATTTAAATATTAAAAAATTATTATTAAAATTAAAATATTAAAATTAAAACTTTAAAGTATTAAATTTTAAATTTTAATATTTAAATTGTAATATCTAAATTTTAGTATTAATTCTTTAATATTTAAACTTAAATATTTAAATTTTAATATTAATATTAATAATGATATTTTAATATTTAAATTTTAATGATGATTTTTTTAAAAAAATAAAAAAATTAATCTGCAAGGGAATAAAATTTATTAGGGATATTCAACTTGCAAATGGAATGCAATTATTCTGGGGAATTATACCCCAAAATTAAATTTTTGGCTAAAGCGTCTAACTGGATCCACATACTCTTCTGTATGTGGTGGACAACTCTGGATGCAATTTCTAGAGGGGTGGCGCCCTGCACCCCAGTGGTTGCCAAACACTTGATAAAAGGGAGGCAGGTGAGCAAATTGATCAGCAGATTCTTTTTGGGAGGCACATAGTACACATACAACAATGCCATTGCAAAGAAGTCATACAGGACGTGCTCAACTGTCCTATACCCCCATGGTGTCTTCTGGAGCTCTAGTGCTAATCAGCATATATCAATTTGTATAGGTGCATCTTCTAACTTTTTGAAGTTTTTTTTTAATATGCAGTGCAACAGTACTCCTAGGTATACGGTGACATTAATTCTTTGAAAGGTATATTTTTCTGAGAACATACATAATTTTTTATATACTTGAGCTAATCTGTTTATATAGGATGTATTGCTGAATTTGAAGATGGTTCCAGAGGGCGCCCAACTTGTATCTGCCCCCCATGCCTCTGCAAACAAAATAAATAAAGGCTTAAAATTATTCACGAGGACTGTGTCCCCAACTTTATTTGATAATGCTTTGAATAATTCATTAAAAATTTCAGTTTTTAGATATTCATTTCCTATTTGAAAGTCAGTTTTTATTAAGTTTTTTATATTTGTTGATGTTTGCAAATGGGAGTTGTTGAATGCTTTCATAGATATATTTATTGAAGTTTATTTGATTTCCTCGCAAATTTTATTCATCTCTTTGAAATTAGTATTTGCTCCTATTTTGTATGCTTCCCTAATCCATGGCAAGCACCCCACGGGTGGTAAATAGGCCTTAGCTCTAGCTTCAATATTTAAAAAATTATTCATATTCATTTGAATTATTTGATTTTTATTTATTTTTTTATAGGGGCTACCAGTGATTAGTAACCCCCGTAGAACCAACTTGGCGTAAAAGCCACCACTTCTGCGGCATGGTCCCCATCCCTAGTTATAACTAAAGTAAATATAAGTAAAACATAAAAAAAACTTACTAATTGTTTCCCCTATGGCCTCCTCAGCATCAGGGGCCCCTTCAGCAAACTTCATGAGCGTCAGCTGCTCTTCATTTATTTTTATGGGCTTGATTTTCCTTATCTTTCTTGCAACTTGTGCTTCCTCTTTATTTTTATTTGATAAATTTTCAGTATTTCTTGAAGCGCTCCTGCTTCTTGATTATGCTTCATTTTTGTCTGTTTCCATTTGATCAGTTTCCCCTTCATTTCTGTTGATTTCCTTTAAATTTTCATTTCCTTTGATTAGTTTGATTGTTTGAGTATTCTTTCTATTGGTTTTTGCAAATATCCACGAGTTGTAACTTTCACTTTTGAAATATAACTGCTTGAGTATTTCCTTTTAAAGATTTAAAATTATTTTCTTGTGTTCTTTGTTGGCCATTGTTCTCAGGCTATTTTTTGTGGTTTTGTTTTGCTGGACCAAGGCCCTTCCCTCATTTCCCAGTTGATTTACCACAATTTCCCTTATGTTATGTTCAAGCTTGACCATCTTTTGGAGAGCTGGCTTTAATTTGTTGATTAGGCTGTAGATTTTTGACATTTTGTTTGAATTACATCAAAAAACTGGTTATTTATAGTACTATCCTCAATGCATGAATATTTTTCATCATTATTACCAAATTAAAGACCATAAATGTAAAGTTATATTAGTATTGCAATTAGACGTCAACTCTTGATATTTAGGTATTGTGTGCTGTTGTGTTCTGAGGCGCAGCACAGACACACAATGGGGTAATCCTAACCTTAGGATTGGATTTGTACTAAGTCTCAGTTAGATGACAGGGAAGGCAATTGTGTTTACCTTGCGGCCCTGGATGAATAATCTCTGCTAGGCGTGGCTAGAGAGAGGCGCGGAAGTACAGAAGACACAAAGACAAAAATGTGAATAGAACTTAATTTTATTGGCAAAATAGGAAATGGATTATATAGTGGTTATTAATACCACAAAACACTACCAGGACAGTAGGATCACTTGCCACAAGCATGAGTGGGGCGAGTGAGTTGCGCAGAGTCAGGAAACCAAATAATCATTTTTCCTGATGTAGAAACCAGTTCATTTTGAGAGTCAAAAGCAAAAGCAAGAGATTCATCTTTGAAATGGCCCACCAAAGGCAAAATCAAAACATGGTGAATGCCGTTATTCACGACATTGCCCCCCTCTAGATTGGCCTTAGGGGGGTGATACTTGCAGAGGAACTTGGCGTGTACGCGAGCAAAAGGGCAACCACTGGAGAGGAGCTTTACAGTGTACTCAGATCCTTGTTTGAAAGTCACCTCTAAAGGACCAATCCACAGGGAGTCCAGCTTATGTGCGCGCCCACCCACACAGTGTTGGTAGTACAGGACATGGTCACCAACATCAAACCCAGGCAAGGGGAAGCGCCCAGCGTTGTCAGGAGAGAGCTCAAGCATCTTAGCCTTATATGCAGAAGTGTAGGCAGCGGCCTGTATATCAATGATCTGGTGGACTAAGTCTTTGATGTGGTTGTCAGGGTTCATGGCCTTATCAGAGGAGAGTAGGGGAACCCCCAAGAGCAACAGAGTGGTGGCTTCACGCCCATACAACATGGCAAAGGGGGAGTACCCTGTGATCCAATGCCTGCTCAGACAATAGGCAAAGAGTGCAGCAGGTAAGTATAGATCCCAATTGGCAGCGTCAGAGTAGGTGAGTTTTTTTCATGATAGAAACCAGTGTTGAGTTGGCACGCTCAACTGCCCCATTAGTGGAAGGATTATAGGGGCAGAGAAAGACTGGTGAGTTCCTGAAGCTTCAACAACAGAGGTTACAAGTTTGGCATTGAAGTTGGTTCCGTTGTCTGACAACAGCACTTAAGGACAGCCACGGCGGTAGAAAACATCCTGCAGCAGGAAGGCAGCAGTAGTCTTAGCATTGATGTCTTTAGTAGGGCAAGCTTCTACCCACTTGCTGAAGTGGCCGACGGCAATCAGGATAAAGCGGCATCTGGAATGTGAGCGGGGGAGAGGGCCTACAGCATCAATGCTAACCATATGAAAAGCGTGTTGAGGGGGAACCAATTTGAATTTGTGAGAAGCAGCTTGGGGCCTCTGGAGTTGGCAGTCATGGCAACTAGCTATGACATCTGGGATCAACAGGCAAAGATTCTCCCAGAAGTAATTCTTCTGAAGCCAGTCAAAGGTCTTGGCAATGCCTCCATGGCCAGTCTCTTTATGGGCTTGCAACACCAAGGAGAGGCAAAGACTGGGGCGCACGCATGGCAGGTATTGACCCTGCACCTTCTTGAAACGTTGGTTGTCGCGTATGAGGGTGTCTTCAGACAATTTGGACAGGGCAAGCCAAACCTCTTCTGTCTCACTTTCCCAGGAAGATGGGTAGCCAATTAGCTTGTACAGGCGGTCTGCCTCAGCAGGATGTAGGGCAAGGATGGGCATTTGGGACAACCCATTGGCATTCTGATGTTGAATCCTGGGGCTTTGGAGCACAGTGAAGTCATAACCTTGTAGGCAAAGGGCCCATCTGGCTAAGCGTCCTTCAGGCTCCTTAAGTTGTTGTAACCATTTGAGCAAAGCGTGGTCAATGACGACAGTGAAATGGGTACCATATACGTAGTGGCAGAATTGTTTGACTGCATGCAGCACATCAAGGCACTACTTCTCTGTAACACTATAATTCTTTTCTTGCTTATTTAGCACTCAGGAAGTATAGGCTACAGGTGGTCCACACCTTCATTGTCAAGCTGAGCCAAGATAGCCCCAATAGCAAGGTCACTAGCATCAGTATATAGGAAGAATTCCTTATCATAATTGGGGTACACTAAAATTGGCGCTTCTTTGAGTTTCTGCTTTAGAGTCTCAAAGGCCTGCTGTTGGCTGGCGGTCCATTCAAAAGGAACATTACGCAACAGTTGGACCAGATGTTTGCTAGTATCAGCAAAATCAGGAATGAATTGCCTATAGTAACCCATCATGCCCATAAAGACTTGTACTTCTTGTAGGTTGGTGGGCAGAAGCATTTTGTCAATGGCTTCAACTGTCTTGGTCATTGGACAAATCCCCGTTTGGGTTACTTCATGGCCCAGGAATTCAAGGCGTTCTTTGAAGAAAGCACACTTAGAGGGCTTTAACTTGAGGCCAGCTTCTCAGATCTTTATGAACACCTCTTTAAGATGGGCTAGGTGATCAGTGAAAGTTGCACTGAAGACTTTTATATCATCTAGATAGACTAAGACACACAACAACTTCAAGTCACACAGGATGGAATCCATGGCCCTCTGGAAAGTTGCTGGGGCATTACAGAGCCCTTGCGGCATGCGGGTAGGTTCAAACAGTCCTTCTGATGTGATGAGCGCAGCCTTCTGACGTTCTTCAGGAGAAAGGTCAACTTGCCAGTAACCAGACGCCAAATCCATGGCAGAGAAAAACTTAGAACCCCCAAGGCGTCAAAGAGTGTCATCAATGCGCGGTAAGGGATAGGAATCTTTCTTGGTTAGAGAATTCAACCTCCAATAGTCCATCACAATCCGGTGGCCCCCATCCTTTTTCTTTAAGATGAGCAGAGGAGAAGCCCAGGGACTTTGAGAGGGAGCTAGCAGTCCAGCGTCCAGCAGTTGTTTGAGCTCCTTAGAAACCTGTGCATCTTCCACTTGGCTGCGGCGGTAGGGCTTGGCATGAAAGGGGGGAGCATCTCCTGTGTCAATCTGATGAATCACACCTTTGGCCAGCCCATAATCAGTGCTATCTTTAGCAAAGATGTCTGAGAATTGGTCTAGTAAATCAAGCAACTCTTTTTGTTGTACTGGGGACAACTGAGGGAAGTCTTGGGCAGTGAACAGAGATAGGACTTGAGGCTCGTCTTTGGGTAGGTTAAAGTCTTGAAACATTCCAAAGGGGTGAAGAGACAGGACTTCAGGAGCATTTAACAACTTTCCATAACCAACAACCTGTCCTCTGGATACAGTCATAGGAAGTGCAGTAAGGTTGGCAACTAGTAATTGAACGGGATCCTTGTGGGAAACGTCCAGAATTCCAGGACAAAGGTAAGGCTTGTTACACCCCAGCAAAGGAGGGGAGTACAGCTCTAAGAAAGTCTATTCAGGTAGCTCATATGATATCTGGGAGTCTATGATAGCCTGAGAGCCAGGAGGGATGGTGATAGCAGACGTGGCCATGAGAGGGATTCCCTCAGTTGCAGGACAAGCCATGGGAGGACACTTCATGTTGGTGGAATGGGTTTGGTATTTTAGGGTGAAACCCCCAGTGGGGTACTCTAGGGTACATGTCTTCAAACGTTTACCAGGAACTTTGATTAGCTCCTCAAAGATCAGAGGGCCTTTGTACCCTAGGATAGAAAGATAACCATCCTTTAGGTTGATGATCCCATTATATTCCCAAAGGAACTGGGTACCAAACAAAAGGTCATAGCTCTCATTTTCTAGAACAACAGCCGGCGCAGCCAACAGGAGTTTACCAAATTGCATTGGTAAGGCAGAGTAAGCACCAATGGCACAAGTCATAGAGAGACCAGTGGTGTCATAGGATTGATGGTAGTTGAGATCAGGGGCCAGCTTAAGCTTCTTCATCAGTTTAGAAGAAACAACGTTGACAGGAGAACCGGTGTCCAGGACGGCTTTGATCTTTACTTTTTGGATAGATATCTCTACTCAGGTGGTGGTGCGTCCAAAGGGTGGCAGAACAGCCAAGATATCCTGTGCCTCAGCTAGTTCCTTGTCACATTTCTCAATCATGCATCTTAGTCCCGGAAACTCCTTATATACAGTTTGGAGAGGAAGTGAGACAGATACATTCTTGAAAACGGCGTCTGCGACTTCAGCGGCTTCTTCTGATGATTCCACTAATACAGGGGACCGTTTTGCCTGAGTAAGATAGGGGCGGGAGACAACCGTTTTGGCCTCAGACAAGGGCTTGGCAGTAGTAGTAGTCTTCCCAGATTGTAGCTTGTAGGGAACTGCAATAGTCTTAGGGACGGCAAGAACAGAATACCCGTATGCATCATGGTCTTCAACATCAGATTCATCCACATCAGAATCATCAGAAATGTCATGGAACAATAGGAGGATAGGAGGAGCTTCATCATCAGCAGGCTCAGAGTCAGTAGCAGGAGGAGGTGTAGGAGGAGACTGGGAAGAATTGTCAACCAAGAGCGTCTCTGCCTCTAGGTTGACTGTTCTTTTCCCAACTGATCCTTGGGATCAGCTCCTTCAACCTGCAGATTGGTGCAGACATGAGAGTGGTGGCCTATCTGACCGCAGTTGTGGCAACCCTGACGTCAAGGAGGATTTTGTGAGTTCATAGTGAGGATCTGAGGGCCGCAAGAAGAAGAGCCAGAGTTGGAAGCGGCACAACTTTCCCAAACAACTGTCCCAGAATGGGTAAGATGCATATCTTGGAGCAGTAATTTTTATGCTTTTCATGGAGGACAGCATAGCCTTGTGGGCTTTGAAATGAAGGCACAGGAGTTGATTCACCTTGAGGACCTGGGCGCAGGCCATATATACTTCATGCGCCGTCAATTGTCTGCATACTATTAATTGTTGTCCCTCCATGTAAAATCTGTCTGCAAATTTGGCTAATGTCTGTTTGGGCTTGAAAGATATGTGCGTGAAGGCATCCTTTTTCACCTCCAGGCTAAGATCACCACCAAACTCATCAATCAGGAGTTGTTTCATGTCTTCCCAGGTCTCAATGGTGGGCAGCTCTAGCACGGCTACTTCTTGACAGGTCGGGTGTAGAAGGTTAGAATGTGTTCCTTCTTAATTTCATCTGATGCTCGCCTCATGGCAGTCTCATAAATAGTTAAGAAAGCTGCAATAGTTGAGGTTTTGGGATCAAAGACTTGCTTAAAAGTAGGCTTGAAGTGTGCCTTGGGAGCTGGACTGCCATTACTGCTATTGAGTACATCTATGCGCAGGGAGAACTCAGCTTCAGATTTGAAGGGGGGTTGTCTAGACCATAGTTGTTGAACACTTTCTTCAATGGTTGTCAGAGTCTGGGTGGTTCTGGCACCCATAGTGTTAACTAGAGTGGTCTGTCGTTCAGTAACATCTAGGCGTTGTCCTTGGGTAGTGACAACAGTGAAGAGCTCAGCCAGTTGCGAAGTAAGGGATGGCCCCACTGATAGGCAAGGGGCAAATCTGTTGTTTACCGAATCAATCAACTCACTCATCTCCTGTATGTCCCTGTCCAACTCAGTCTGATCTCGTTTCAAATGGTCCATCTCATTAGCTAGGGCAATCAGCTCCCTAGCACAGTGGATTTGAGGAGCCCCCGCCAAACCAGGGCAACAGCCATCTTCCTCGTTAACCCCAAGTGGGCTAGCAGCGGCCATCACTACCTCACGTAAAGCAGCAACTTCTTGCTGTAGTTCAGCAACCTGAGCAGTCAGTGCAAGAACCTGGGGATCAGGTTGAGGCATTTTAGTAGGACGTCCTTGGCTACAAGTGGAAGCGTGTAATTCTTGGATGGCCTCCCAGATCCTCTGCTCTCTGTCCACCAGATCATCAGCAGGAGGAGAAGGCGGGGCATCAGGTTTGGGAGTAAACAGTTCATTCACCTGACTCTGAAGTTTGGCTATAGTAGTAGCAGTGGTAGCTCTCTCTTGATCAAATTCCGCACTGAGTTCATTTAGACCTTGGGCGGCAAGGTCAGCTACCTATTGCAATTGCTCAAAGGAATAGGCACTGAACGCATTGAGCTGTTGCACTAGGCGTTCAAAGTTGCTAAGATAAGTGTTTAGGGTGGAGTCCACTTGATTTTGCCAGGGTTGTTCTAACTGGTGAAACTCATGTAGCCACTCCCTAACATACTCAGGGATGGACTGGCGCATTTGCTTGATGGAATTGACTAAGCGTGTTTGAGAGGTGACCAAATCACGCTGATAGTCAGATACCAGGGAGAACAGGGAATGAATCCATTGTTGGTAGGCGGCAAACTGGTCCCAATGATGAGTAAAAGCTGCTTGTAGAGACAAGATCTCTTGAACGTGGAGTCCCAACACCATCTGGTGGTGGGCCAAGGCGGGCTGTACAAAGGATGACAGCAGGTGATCAGCGGAGCCAGCTGCTAAGAGGAGATGTTGTGGAAACTGAGGGGCCACAATTAACTCATAGTATTTGGCACGGCTAAACTGTAGCTGAAGGTGAGGGATGGCCCCGTCCCAAGCTATCCCAAGGACTACTGCTATGACTTGTTCCAAGTCAGGGGTACCCATAGGGTAAGCAACTAGGCGGGGACCATTCCCAAGGTTCAGTACAGTAGGGACAATAGGCAGGTTGGCGATGTCTTCCTCAATAGGAGGGCTGGTAATTTCAGGTGAGGTCAACTCCTGAATAGGCGGAGGCAAGGGACCTGAAAACGTAGATGCAAAAGGGATAACCAAAGGGCTTACAGCCCCTGTAGTGAGCATCATTTTTACCGTGTTCTGAGGCGCGGCACAGACACACAACAGGGAATCCTAACCTTAGGATTGGATTTGTACTAAGTCTCGGTTAGATGACAGGGAAGGCAATTGTGTTTACCTTGCGGCCCTGGATGAATAATCTCTGCTAGGTGTGGCTAGAGAGAGGCGCGGAAGTACAGAAGACACAAAGACAAAAATGTGAATAGAACTTAATTTTATTGGTAAAATAGGAAATGGATTATATAATGGTTAGGAATACCACAAAACACTACCAGGACGGTAGGATCACTCGCCACAAGCATGAGTGGGGCAAGTGAGTTGCGCAGAGTCAGGAAACCGAACAATCATTTTTCCTGATGTAGAAACCAGTTCATTTCGAGAGTCAAAAGCAAAAGCAAGAGATTTGTCTTTGAAATGGCCCACCAAAGGCAAAATTGAAACATGGTGAATGCCGTTATTCACAACATGTGCATAACTCAATGCATTCTGTATAATAAATTTCATTGTAAACATAGCCTTTTCATTTTAATTTATTGAAATGGGATGTGCTTATATTAGAGAGCCATTAACGTTTAGTACAAATATTGATGCATAGTGCATTTTACAGCCTGTAGATTTACCTATTGATAATAATTCTGTAAACTTTTTGGTCAGATTTTGTAAGGTAATAATAATGTAATGGATTAATAAATTACTGTTTATTATCATTAATTGGCTTATTTTCTTTGCTGTTGCAATAGTGCATTTTCTGATATTTACGCACTAGTATCCAATTGGTTGGTTTCACATCCAATCACACAGGTAATAGAAAATCAAGTTGCCATCCCAAGACCGGATGTGGTTGGGATGGCAACTTGATTTTCTATTACCTGTGTGATTGGATGTGAAACC
This sequence comes from Entomophthora muscae, assembly GCA_014839935.2. Taxonomy (NCBI): domain Eukaryota; kingdom Fungi; phylum Entomophthoromycota; class Entomophthoromycetes; order Entomophthorales; family Entomophthoraceae; genus Entomophthora; species Entomophthora muscae. Next base: position 209,339 of record QTSX02004294.1, read on the forward strand.
AACCAATTGGATACTAGTGCGTAAATATCAGAAAATGCACTATTGCAACAGCAAAGAAAATAAGACAATTAATGATAATAAACAGTAATTTATTAATCCATTACATTATTATTACCTTACAAAATCTGACCAAAAAGTTTACAGAATTATTACCAATAGGTAAATCTACAGGCTGTAAAATGCACTATGTATCAATATTTGTACTAAACGTTAATGGCTCTCTAATATAAACACAGTCTATTTCAATAAATTACAATGAAAAAGTCCAAGTTTACAATGAATTTTATTAAAAAAATTGCATTGAGTTATGCGCACAATATCTAAATATCAAGAGTTGACGTCTAATTGCAATATACTAATATAACTTTACATTTATGGTCTTTGATTTATTAATAATGATGAAAAATATTCATGAAAATAATCATATGCTACTGTATCAGATGTATACCAATCTATTAATTATATGGAATGACAATAATATAAAAAATATATTATTGATTATGAATTGGAAGAAATAATATCAACTTTAATAAGTTGTCACAAAGAAAAGAATTATTTTATTTATCAAAGGACGAGAAGGGGAGGGACTGGGCAGAATGAACATTGCCTTCATCTGCGCCTGAAAAAGGGACGGCAACAGAGATAGTGGGGGGATGGGCAGTAGTTTGGGAGTCAGGATTGGAAGGCGGGTAGCTTGATGGTGGTTGGGAAGGCAGGGTCTGTTGACTGGGAAGGGGAAGCAAGAGCTGATTGCTTCAATTGCTTGAATTCTTCTTCTGTCACATATGTGGGCTTGACAAAATGGATGGATGGGTGAGGGGAAGGCAGGAGTCCTTTCTGGACTTATCACTGTCACTTGCATAGAAAATGACAAGATCTGATAGGTCCTGGACAAACAGTGAAGGGAAAAGCTTATCACCCTTGTCACTTTGGGTGCACAAAAAGTTGTAGGTGGCAGGCTTTAAGCGCCTGAGCGTGGAACCAATATTATAGAGACATACATCTGCAAGATGCATGTTGGTGTGTTTGATGAGATAGGACCAACAGGTATGCCCAGCAGCCCTGATTTCTTGGGTTGCTCATTCCCACTGCTCCATCTTGGCACTCAGTACAACTGTGTACACTTTTTGCTGTGTGGCCCACTCCTCCAGCATGGCCTTGAGCTCCGTCTGGTAGGCATACCCATCTGTGGTGTTTGATATTGCTGAGTAATAATTGACGCCCAATGGGGAAACTGCCAATAAAACACCAACAAAACAATAAAAAATTGGGCCGCGCTTATAGACGTCAGATTGGATATGCTTTTCTCCAAAGTCTTGAATACTTGCCAAAATCTTGGCATATGATAGGAAGATTACGTCATTACGGGCCCTCATTGCCCTCCCTTTAATAAAATTGATGATGGTTGAATTGTATGGGTTGGTATTCATCAAACTGGGGCCACCAAGAACCTGATTGGATAGGATTCTGGTGGCAACCACAACTCCGTGCATCCACAAATTCACTGTTCTCTTATTGGTAAATATACTGTGGAGTCCCAGCTGGAGACGTACCTGGACCAGGGGCATCCGCGGGTCACGTTCCATGATGACTATCATAAGGGGATGGGCGGTGTCACCTTCAGTTGAAGTAAAGGCACCAGTGGGGTCTTCTTGGTAGGGGGTCACAGCTGGCATGGGCTCGCAGGGTTGCAGCCATAGTGGACTTTGCAAAACCCATTGGGGCTGCAATTTCACCGAGGGACATAAGCATCCCTCACTTTTCAACCATTCAAGAACAATCTCTGGAGTGGTTAATTTTCTTCTGCATCTTGCAAGCTGATTGGCTGGAGGCTAGGTGTGTCTGCCTTGAGAACCAGACAGTGCCATCTGATTGGCAGTTTCTGGATTCTGGCTTCCATTGGTGGCCCCATGGCTCACTTGGTCAATTCCAGATGCTAGTATTGCTGTATGATTTTCGGTTAGCAGCTGCCTGTGTGTGATGAACAAACAGGGCCATGCTGGAAGTTGCAGGAGAAAGAACACACTCCTGGGTGGTGCTTGCAGAGGGGCCTGCGGGTTGGGAGTGGCCATAGACAGAGGCTTCACTGTTAAGAGACCCAGTGTAGCCCTGCATGATTTTGTCAAGGCCAGGGAACAGCTTGTTGACTTGGTTATTATTGGAAGAAGACATAATAAATTTTTATTAAAAAAATTTAAACTCAAAAAGAGAAGTGTATATTTTAGTCAATTTTATTGTTAAATATGGTAAGTTGATGAATAGTAGGATCTAAATTTTAGCCGTCCTAAAATAGAATAGGGTGATTTTTGAGAATGCCTATGATTCCTAAAAGAATTAGCACAAATCCACTCTATATCCTTTAGCATCCTTTTTGAGACACCCATAAATTATATTTATTTCAAATTCCTTGCTATTATGATTTGAAATTTGGTTCTTGGATTGGACAATCCTGCAATTTCAGATTTGTTAATTTTTACATGATGTCCATGATTTGATTGATATACAGGAAATCTCAAATTGTACATAAGAATCCCACATTTCTAATTCATGTATCCCGCATTTGTTTGCTGAGTTTTGTCTTTTGTTAGTTGAGTTATCTGCTTGAGGGATTTGAAATTTGCCAATTTAAATAAACCAAAAAATTCAAATTAAATGGTTAATTTTATTAAATATTTTATTTTTCACTCAGCTGAGTTGCCCGCAAAAGTGATTCGAAATTTGGACCAAGGATTTGAAAATCCCGCATTTTTACGTTCAGGTTCTGAATTTACAGTATAATTAGTTAAAAAACTGTGCTTCAATCAAAACTATCATTGTAGATTTTGTCAGATAAAGCTTGTAATCAGTTGTAGTTGAAAGTTTCAATTGAACAACTGAAAATGCTGTAATTTTATATTATGTGCCTTGGTTGAAATGAAATCATCTGTTTCATCTTTGAAACTGCTTTACTTTTTTTGACCTATACAATGGAGTGTGGCACAAATTATGACCTACTCCAAAAGTTGTGCACAAATCCACAGGAATTGTTTTGTGACCTAATCTAAAATCACCTTAAAACAGGGTTGTGACTCTGTGATCACACAATTGCTGTAATCATCCCAGCCCTAATTGTTAACTGGTAGTTAAATTATTGCTTGCACCACACTACTGGCTTGTAGGATGAATAAATGGCACTCAGATTCTAGAATTTTAATTATAGTTTGTTTAACTACACATTCCATATTATTTTTTCAGTTGAACCCTGTTTTTCTTTTATCTGTTCAAATAAGAAACCAAAATCTTTAAGTGGCTTCTCAAACCATTTAAATTAATATATAAAAGTGTACTGTCTGTAATGGCACCTCAGGTGGGCTCAAGTAGGGCTGTGGCGTCCCACCCCCGGACAAAACCCAGATTCTGCCCAAAGTTTCTGAAAATATGGAAGGTAATATATTTTCTATTTAAGCTTGATTCTAAATCCAATCTTCTGAAATACTGGAAAAAAATATTCTTGTCTGGGGGTGGGGAGCCACAGCCCTAGGCTCAAGCCACAAGAGATTAAATTGAAATGATTTTTAATATTATTTAAATTTAAAGTTTATTATCAAGCCAAAAGCTTGATTTGGTTCATCCTTACATGCATCTTTGAAAGTACAAAGGTTGAATTTGGTTGATTAAGATCTAACTTATGTAAAGTGAGAATATAAGCCATCAGACTTTAATAAATATTGATTTAATTGCTTGATTTTGAATCGTATTTCAACTATTGTAACCATTTTTAAAGTGGCTTATATGCATAGCTTATCCAACTCCAGAATGTGTGGATTAAAATTGAAAGGGAGCACCAGATTGTTCAACATACTTTTACATGATTGGATGCCTCAACTCTAGTTTAAAGACTGAGCTGGCTGGAGAAAGTGAGCTAGATGTTTTTAAAGATATTTATTTGAATTAGAAATATATAGATCGGTTTAAGTAAGAGATGGTTGGCTTCAAATTTCAATCTTATTTAATTTAAATTGCAAAAATAGAAAAAATCCACTCAGACGTATCATCTGATCCAAGCGGCTGCAGATTGTTTCAAAATTAATGGATGCATCACTTGTTCTGAGTGGCTGCGTATTGTTTCAGAGCCAATCCTTTTCTGAGGCGAATAATATAATTTAGAGCCAATGGATGTATCGCTTGGTTTGATTGGATGCGGATTATTTTAGAATTAACCTTCTTGCAGTAGTTTTCAAAGCTATTGTGATGTAACGGTCTAAACCCTGAACTTCAGTTCTACCTAGGGATGCTTCGGCTCAACCCCGGCTGGCTTTCGGCTAAAAACCCGCTACAGCTAAAACGGATTTACTAAATATTTAATCAGTCTTAAATAAATATTTGAAACAGTGGCCAGGAGCCAGAAACTGGCCGCGGCTGCCTGGGGCTAGGCCGAAGCAACCCTAGTTCTACCTCACCTCTTGAATTCCCCACTTTCACACCAATCTCACGGTCACCCTCAAACTTAACCATATTCCCCAATATTGGCAGTTAACTGATAGTGTATAAATTGGCAATGTTATCAATAAATCAACACAAGTATATTTCTAAAGTCTTATTTTGGTCTTTATAATCGATTTGAGTGAATTTCAAGTTTTGCACTGTAATACCATCCTGACGAGACCTACTATAGGATCACTACCTCTGTCTTTACAAACCCACTAGGCTTGTACAAGCCCACTTTCCAAGTGTTATATTAAAAGAGTTTAAACATCTGATCATGATAAAAGTGTTTTAAATAATTAGTTGTTCCCCTTTCAATTTTAATCCACGCATTCTGGAGTTAGATAATCTGTACAGATAAGCATATTTGCCATTGCTTCAAGGTTTGAGTCACTATTTAAAAATAAATAAACTAAATATAAATATATTAAAGTCAAAGTGACATATACTCTCATTTTTACATTAACTTATGTCACACTCCATTGGATTCAACCTTGATGCTTTTAAAGTTGCTTGTAAGAGGTTGTTTGTAAGAATGAGCTAATTCAAGCAGCTGGCTTGGCCATCAACTTTAAATTCAAATAATATGGAAAATCGAATTAATTTGAATCCGTACGGTTTGAGTGCACTTGGGCTGGCATTACTGACAGATAGACAGACTGGCTTATAATATCAATGCTCAATCTATTCCGCTAAACAATAAAATAAACTACCCATATATCATTACTTTTCTCTTATTCAATCAAATTAACTTACACCAGATTAACTGTTAATATTTAGACTTTGATAGTTTCCATTTTTCTGCTTTTTATAATAAAATTCTGGTATAAGCAAGATTAAGTTTTGTAAATTAGAACAGTTTTTAAGTATTAGCTACAGAATTATAGAATTTGTTCTCTGGGTATGAGGTTGCAATTTTTGTCACAGGATAAAATGATGATATTTCATTTAGTATATAAAGAGGATGTACTCTTATTTATAATATGTTTATTTAAATAAGTTAAATCATGTACTTTTAAAATGAGTTAGGGACCATCAAAATAGGTTGGCTTTATAAGGAGGTTTCTTGATTTGTTTAGAATTTCGAAGAGTTAAATTTGAATTTGATTGGTTAGTTGGATTGATTGATTTATTCTACAGGTTTGTCGAACCTTTGTTTCAGTACCTCATTATGTCAATCACCTCTAGAGCCGCTACGTCTATGTGGGTCAGAACTATTGTCATTAGAATTACCCAAAAACCCCTTAGGTCCTAAATTTTAGAAAATTATCACTTGGCTTTTATTTCGTCTCGTGTTAAACGATAACATATTTGTTATTGAATTCAATTGTAAGCTCCGAGGATACTGGCAATCAATCACTAAAAGCCGCCTTAAGATAGTCATAATATTTAAATTATGATTTAATTTAAATTGATATACAAATTAATAGAAATTGATTGGCTTAAATTGGTTGACTTAGACTCGGAGCAATATGACCATTATATGATCATAATTTCTACCACCTAAAGTGGATTAGCTGCCATGTAATGATCTCGTAAAGTCAAGGCTAATTATACGCTTTAAAACTAAATAATTAAAATTATTCATTTGTCATATGTTTCTTTAGCTACGTTAATCCAAATTGTATTTAGAATGAGTCAGATTTAATATAAATCATCATTATAGTATTTCTCACCTTCGGAGTTGAAAACACCTGCTGATTACATTAAACTTGTGATTTGTTTACGCTTTCGTTTGAGATAATCATTTAACATTAAATCGTCATTGTAGACCCAGAAATTTTTGGTATATAACTACATTCTTTTATTAGACCTTCGCATATCCAACCAAAAGCCACTTCTGTCCGGCTTCAGAGCCCGCAAGTCAAATTGCCAATCCAAACCTGCCGGTTCAGCTGCCATCATCCTGGTTGCTTCCACACTCCTATGCAAGAGTGATGGTCTTCGTTTAATCGCGTTGTTGTTGATATAGTTGGTTAGTTCAGAATTGCCTTCTTTGGCTTACACCATATCAAGTCTCCTTTCTTTAGAATCCCACAAAAGCCCATATCATTCAATCCATGATAGCATGTGATACATGCTTCTCACAGATACCCCATAATCGTATCAGTGCCCCACCAAACTTCACACTTTCTGGATTGTCGATTGATTGAAGCTTACATCCACCTTCCCCTTTCCTCTTCCATACTAGTATCACTAATCCATGATAGTATGAGGTACAAGTTTCTCTTACCCTCTCATCGCCATGTCACAATATACAATCAGATGGGGAAATGATCCTTTTCTATAATCATGGTTGCTACTTGACTAACAAGAAAAATTCTTGTTCCCATATATGATTATCCCAGAAAACAAGCCCAAACCATTACCAGAAATAATACCAAATTCCTTATTAACATAAATTAACTTATAATCTAAAATGATATTTCATTAAAATACATATTTTTCTTCTACATCTTGCTTTCCCTAAGTCTCTTCTTGACATTAGTAGCAGCATAAAGAGAACCATCTGCTATAAAAAGATCTATTTTCCTGGTAACCTCAAAGAAAAAGCTAACAAAACTTTTTCAAGCTTTCCAGGCTCATCACCACATCAAAGTGTTGAATACCCCAACATGATATTCAATGAACCTACTTGGAATAACCTTCTTTTGTTATTTGACCTGACAACCAATATCTCACTAGAATTCACAGTATAAAACCAATACATCATGCCAAGAGAACTTGCTTATACACTTGCATCCACCCAGACATCACCAAATCCCATTCTGCTTACCTGTGCCAACAATTAAAATGACACTAATAGAAATTATCTAGATAACTACCAGTATGTGAGCATTGACAAGTTTTTAGCCAAACTCAAGTAAAATGTAAAATACTAGATTTGGAACACAGCAATCAAACTTTGTGTTGTTTGTGCTTCAGATAAAAAAGGGCTCAGGAACAAGAAAACACCTCTTTGAGTCATAAAGAAACTGCTATGCAACCTAGGTAAATGTCAGATCAGATAAAAACTCACTGAATAGAATGCTTTTAAAGAAGAACTTAAAAATCACTTAAATTCAATTAAAACCATGTAAGAAATTATGTGGCAACTTAAAAACCTATCCCAGAAAGGGCCCATTGCCTCCTAATTGGGTGAGTTTAAAGAAATTCACTGCAAGATCACTGTCAGAGATCCACTCTTGGGCGGCTGGCCCGCCGGTTTTGGGGGTAACTTGGGCCAGGCTTTTTGCAGGCAGGGCCCACCATAAGAGAGGAGCTAACTTTAGAAGGTAAGAAGCAGACTTTCCCACCCAAGACCACGGGCCGGCGGCCAGAACAATGGTGTCCACCACCTCCGTGAGGGTGATGTATACTATTCCAAAAAGCTTACTGGTATGGTTGGTTGGGAGGTCAGGGGAGGAGGCTGGCATTGGTTTGGGTGTTACGGGCAATTCCATATAGATATTGTAGGCCGGGAGATAGTTGAATTTTCCTCTAAATAGCTTGGGGGTAGAGAATATCCATGGGCCTTGGCGGTTGTATCTGATGGAGGATTGGATGCAGGCTAATGGGTCAAGTTTGATGATCTTCTCTGGTGTATAATCTTTATATTTGGGCTTTAATGGATATTCAGTAAAATGAACGGGCCCAAAGGGGACACCAGGTGGACAAAAAACTGTGGGCAGAGGGGCAGGAGGGCCAGGAGATCTTGAACTGAACTGATAGATGACAAATAAAAAATATGGCAGTAGCTGTATAAGCCAAGGTAACATAACCTTTATTCAAAAATGGTGATAAGTTTGGAGCACAGGAACCTTGGGTCTATATAGCACCCCACCTCCAAACTTAACATTTCCATGGGGGGGGTCATCAGGGCATTGGGAAAGGCAGGGCCGGGGGAATTGGGTACTTGGGTCTAAAGGCAGCAAAACGGCTCTCGGCCCAGGAGTTCTTTCATTGGTTGAGGCTCCTAATTTAGCTACCTGATTATCTTGCTCTAGTGTTGTGGTCATGGGGCCAGGTTGCAGGCTGGTGCCTCTTCCTTGGGTTGGCTCTTGATTGGTTGCTGGTGTAGACTTCAAACTCATGAAGCTAATAGTTGTTGCCTGGTTGCCTCCATTAGGTGTCGTGATTGGCACTCCACTTAGTGCAATAATTTCCTTGGCTTGATCTGTTTCACTGGATGGGCCATCATCTTCAGCGTCAGCTCGCGGGGGCTTGACCCCAGAAAAATGCAGGCAGGCGGTCCCGCAGTCCATAGGCCCGGCGGCCTGGGGGAATCCGGGTTCTGGGTTCAATTCCCGCTCTTGGGCCTGGGGTTCTAGAGGAGGAGAATTGTCAATCCTGACATCATCCCCTTCTTCCCCCGAGCTCCCCCTCTTGATTCTTCTTGTTCTGGTAGAGTTGGAAGTCTTCTTGGGCATTAGTCAGGTTGCTCAGCAGCTCCCAAGTACTTTCTTCTAATGGGTATCCTTTCCACTTGACGTAGTACTGGGGTTTTTGGTAGTGAGTCTGGTCGCCGTGTACATGTTCAACTTCATATTCCTCACCGCAGTTTGTTTGGATGGGTAGGGGGCTGTCTTAATCCGTTGGTGGGGAAGCAAATTCCCATCTTTTTTGAACAACAGGGAGCGGTGGAATACATCATGGATCTTCCAGGAGGGGGAAAGGTCCAGCTTGAAGGCGACTTCACCAACTAGTTTGGCAATTTTGTGAGGGCTGCTTCTCCTGTGAGCTAGTTTCCTACAAGGCACATGTAGGGGTACATTCCAGGAGTCTAGGTATACTTTGTCTCCAACTTGTAAGGGTTGGACCGGGGTTTTTTTGCAATCAGCAAAGGCTTTGTTATTCTGCACTGTGTGGTTCAGGTTGGTCAAGCATGTTTTTTGTATGTGTGAATCTGTTCAATCCAGGAGCGCCCAGTGGTGTTTGATTCCTTTTTGCCAATCTGAGGGTCCCAGGTGGGGTCAAATCTATAGTTGGCTTTGAATGGGGACATGTCTGTGGAAGGGGGGTCCTTGCTGTTGTATGCAAACTGGGCCATGGGAAGAATCTTTGCCCAGTTGTCTTGGTCAGTGTTGGCATAGCATTGGAGGTATTGTTCCAGGATCTGGTTCACTTGCTCAGTTTGGCTGTCTGTCTGTGGGTGGTAGGAGGCTGATACACATCTCTTGATTCTTAAGTCTTTCATCACTTGTGTCCAGTAGTTCAACGTGAATTGGGGTCCTCTGTCTGTGATGATTTTCTCAGGTGTCCCGTGTTGCATGAGGATGCAGTTGTGGAAGTGTTGGGCTATTTCTGCTGCTGTGCAATTAGTGGTGGTTGGTAAAAAGTATGCCATCTTGATGAAGCGGTCTACCATGACCAGAATTGCATTAAACAAGAGGAATGAAGGCAGTTCACAATGTAGTCCATGGAAACAGATCTCCAAGTCCCATGTGGTATATCCAAGGGTCTTAGAAGCCCTTCAGGTTTGTTTCTGCGAGGTTTGGTCCGTCCACAGGTCTCACACCCCTTCAGGTATGTGATCACGTCTTGATCCATTTTTGGCCAGGCAAAGTTCCTTCTGATGCTCTGGAGGGTCTTGAGCCTACCCAGGTGTCCAGCCATCTCAGAATTGTGGTAGTCTCTCAAGAAGTTGGTTCTGATGCCCCCTTCTGGTACAAAGATCCTGTTATGGAGCATTAGCGTTGTTCCCTTCAATGAGTAGCCTTTTTGGTAGTGGGTGCTATCCAAGGATTTGGAGAGATCCAAGATCATGATTTTGGTGAATTTGTCTAGTGTTTGGGCCCTTAGTACTTCTAGTTTGCTGGCTCTGATTTTCATCAATCCCAGGTGAATGCCTAGGCTTGCTGTGTCCAAGAGGATCTGGGTGTTGTGGTCGCAGGTTTCTAGGTGGGTGGGTGCCAGGTCAGTTCTTCTACTTAGGGCGTCGGATACCACGTTCACCTTCCCTGGTTTGTAGTCTATGATCAGGGTGTAGTCAGCCAGCTCTAGGGCCCATCTTGCTTGTCATTGGTTAATCTGGCGTGGTTTGAAGAACTAGACCAAGTTCTTGTGGTCTGTCAGGACTTTCACTGGGTGTTCAGCGCCACATAGGTATCAACGCCAATGTTTCAGGGTCTAATTTATGGCTAGCATCTCCTTGTTATATATTGGTTAGTTTCCTTCTGCAGGTAGCATCTTATTGGAGTAATATGCTACAGGATGTAGCATACCATCCCCTCCTTCCTGAATAAGGACCCCTCCCACCACAAAATCAGACGTGTTGGTTTCCAGGACAAAAGGTTTGGAGGGATCTGGCATGGCCAGGACAGTAGCAGAGGTGAAGGCAAGTTTCAAGGTCTCAAAAGCGGTAGTACACTCCGGAGTCCAGGCAAAGGTGACCTTGTCAGAGCACAGGCGGGTCAGGGGCAGGGTGATGTGAGAAAATTTTTGGATGAAATCCCTGCAATAATTTGCCAGGCCCAAAAAAATTCTCATGTCCTTCCTGTACTTGGGTACTGGCCAGGCTGTGGTTGCTTCTATTTTGTCTTGTGCCATTGCAAAGCCACCAGTATTTACTACATATCCCAGGAATTCTACCTTGGACTGAAAAAATTCACACTTCTTGAGCTTAGCGTGTAGATTGGCATAGGAGAGTTTCTCCAATATGATGTCCAGATGGTGCAGGTGTTCCTTGTGAGACTTGCTGTAGATGAGGATGTTGTCCAGATATGCTACACAGAAGCGGTCAAGGCATTCCCCTAGGACGGTGTTAATCATTCTTTGGAAGGTGCTAGGGGCGTTGCAGAGGCCAAAAGGCATCACTAGGTACTTGTATAGCCCATACTGAGTTTTGATGGCAGTCTTGTACTCATCTCCCTCCTTGATTTGGATCTGGTTGAACACTTCCCGGAGGTCAATTTTAGAGTACACCTGGGCTCCAGTCAGTACATCACAGAGGCTGTCAGCATTAGGAATGGGGTAGCGGTTCTTCACTGTGATGTCGTTCAGTTGTTGGTAGTTAACACATGGCCGCATCCCACCATCCCTTTCCCCTACAAACAGCATGGGCAACAAGCAGGGAGCTTTGGACACCCGGATAAACCCTTTATTTGTCATATCCTCAAGGTATGCTTTCAAGGCCAATTGCTTGTGGTGGTTACAGCTGTAGATGGGGCCATGGTGTGGTTGTGTCCCTGGCAGCAGGTTTATGGCCTGGTTGTAGATTGAATGACTGGGTAGTTTGGTGGCTGCCTCTTTGCTAAACACATGGTTCCATTTCTGTAGGGGGTAGGCAATATTCCAACACTAGGTTCTAACTTCATAGCCAAAAGTTTGTTGGCAGGGGAACAGTCCTGGTTCGTGCAAAAGGGAACAGTGTCACAGGATTTTGGTCGGCCCAACGTGGCGGTTTGCTTGTGGTAGTTCAGGACCAGGCCATGTTTTTCAGACCAGGAGTCACCCAGTATAAGGGGGTGGGGTAGTCCTGTCAGGAGGATCAGGGATGACAGGTATACATTGTGCCCAATGGTCAACAGGAGTTCTTGTTCACACTCATAGCCTGTGTCCAAGGAGCTGTTTCCCATGATTACTTGAAGACTACGCTCTGAGGCTGTCAGGCCTAATTCCTCCGCTAGGATGGCGTCAATAAAACTTTTGTCTGCCCCTGCATCAATAAAGGCTTCAATCTTGTGCTTGTTACCTGCTACATCTACAGTCACATGGATGAATTTGTAATACTGGGAAGAATTATTTATTTGTGCCAGGGAGGTTAGGACAGTGTTCTTCTTAGGGCAGGCTCTGGTCAAGTGTCCTGCTTTGTGGCAGTGGAAACAGAGTCCTTCACAGTAGTGTTGTTGGAGCTCTTCAGGGGTCATCCCTGCTCTGTTGGGGGTCGGTGTTTGGGGTTGGCGGCCCTGGGAGGAGCCAGCGTTCTCTTGGTTCATGCTGAGACCCTTGCATAGGGGGATCAGGTCTTCTAACCCAAGGGTGGGCGGGTGATGCTTCAATAAGTCCATCATGGCTGGATTCACTCCCTTTTGGAAGATGATAACGGCTAGTTCATCCTCAAGCTGGGTGCGGGTCTTCATTTTGAGGAATTCATCAATGTACGCTTGGATGGTTTGGGGGCCTTGTCAAATTTCTAGCAGAGAGTTCAGGGCATAGTATCTGATGTTGCGGTCTTCACTGGTGGCCATTAGTTCATCCTCAAACTTGGCATAGTCTAAGCAGAATTCCATGTCCTCAGCCGTGGCCTTGCCAAACCAGTCCAAGTTGTCCCCGGATAGCATGGAAGTGTGAGAATTGGGGAGCAGGTTAAGAGGAAATAAAACCAAGCTCTCAACTGCAATAAAATTGCAATTTCAGCAACAACCAAGAGGTTGTTTCCAACAATTCCTGGGTGGTCAAAGGGGGGAAAGGAGTCAACTGAACACGGCAAAGCAGAAGATAAAACCAAATGACCAAAATTACTAACAAATTTTGAACTTTATTAGATTAGAGAATGATGAAGCAAGGCCTTTTACAACTCTTGCATTCATTTAAGGGATGGAATAGGATTGGGGTGGTAGATTAAATGTCACAAACCAATTGACCAATCATATGAGCAGATACAAATGAATTTATTGAGGCAGGAAGATCTTGACAAATTTGAACAGACATAGTCAAAAGGAAAACTGAACTAACTAACATCAGGAATATGCTTTAGATGCAATTACCACTGCTCCTGGCCGCTCTTGCATATTATATTTAACCAGAGGTGTCTCTTGGGTGAATTAGGTGGAGACATCTTCTGAATAATTCCAAAATATTAAATTGATGGCTTTTCTTGGGCTTTTTTGGCAACCTTTTAGATAAATATTCAAACATAATTTGGTAGAAATTCCCAAGCATTTGGCAGGAATTGAAGTGGAGGCCTAAGGGGGAGGCGTAACTTTACAGGAAGCAACCCCAAGGATCTTCTCAGTGTCACTGGCGTAAGAGGAGGCATTAGTAAGGAAATGCAGGTGGAGGACCAGCATGGCGCGTCTAGCTTCTTCAAGCATGAGTTTCCCCATCTGAGGCATCTCCACCTTGGTGAGGGACTGGTTCACAATCACGTTTTGCACTTGTGAGGAAGGGGCCTTGTCAGTAACAGTGGCAGCTGTGTTGGTTCTTTTTGGGTCAATCAGGTTTGTATTCTTCCACATGGAAGAGATCAGGTTCATTGTCATCTTATAGGTGTAATAAGTGGTAATCAATAACAATAGCATACAAGATGCCCCAAGAAATAACAAGATCTTGGGGCTCAGGGTACCAGGTTTTATAAAGATTGCCATAATGTCAGGGATCCACTCTTGGGCGACTGGACTACCGGTTTTGGGGGTAACTTGGGCCGGGTTTTTTGCAGGTAGGGCCCACCATAAGAGAGGAGCTAACTTTAGAAGGTAAGAAGCAGACTTCCCCACCCAAGATCACAGGCTGGAAGCCGGAACAATGGTGTCCACCACCCCCATGAGGGTGATGTACACTATTCCAAAAAGCTTACTGGTATGGTTGGTCGGGAGGTCAGGGGAGGAGGCTGGCATTGGTTTGGGTGTTACAGGCAGTTCCATATAGATGTTGTAGGCCGGGAGATAGTTGAATTTTCCTCTAAATAGCTTGGGGGTAGAGAATATCCACGGGCCTTGGCAGTTGTATCTGATGGCGGATTGGATGCAGGCTAATGGGTCAAGTTCAATGATCTTCTCTGGTGTATAATCTTTATATTTGGGCTTTAATGGATATTTGATAAAATGAACGCGCCCAAAGGGGACACCAGGTGGATGGAAAACTATGGGCGGAGGAGTAGGAGAGCCAGGAGATCTCAAACTGAACTGATAGACGACAAATAAAAAATATGGCAGTAGCTGTATAAGCCAAAGTAACATAACCTTTATTCAAAAATGGCAATAAGTTTGGAGTGCAGGGTCCTTGGGTCTATATAGCACCCCACCTCCAAACTTAACATTTCCATGGGGGGTCATCAGGGCATTGGGAAAGGCAGGGCCGGGGGAATTGGGTACTTGGGTCTAAAGGCAGCAAAATGGCACTCAGCCCAGGAGTTCTTTCATTGGTTGAGGCTCCCAATTTAGCTACCTGATTATCTTGCTCTAGTGTTGTGGTCATGGGGCCAGGTTGCGGGCTGGTGCCTCTTCCTTGGGTTGGCTCTTGATTGGTTGCTGGTGTAGACTTCAAACTCATGAAGCTAATAGTTGTTGCCTGGTTGCCTCCATTAGGTGTCGTGATTGGCACTCCACTTAGTGCAATAATTTCCTCAGCTTGATCTGTTTCACTGGATGGGCCATCATTTTCAGTGTCAGCTCGTGGGGGCTTGACCCCAGAAAAATGCGGGTGGGCGGTCCCGCGGTCCATAGGCCTGGCGGCCTGGGGGAATCCAGGTTCTGGGTTCAATTCCCGCTCTTGGGCCTGGGGTTCCAGAGAAGGAGAATTGTCAATCCTGACAATCACCAAATCATACAAAAAAGACTATTTTCTTATTTTAAAATCATTCATTAACCAAAAATAAACCTCAATATCAACCTTCATACATCCCAGGCAACTTAAATTAATGCTTTTGATAATTTTTAAAGCTAAGAAAGCTGAAAATAGCTCAAATTTAGAACATTATTTAAGCAACAATAGCAGCTTCATCAACTTTAAAAAGTACAAATTTACCAACAGCAATAGTAAAATAATCATAATATTAATAACAAAGAATATTCCAAAAAAACAATCATAACAACGGTAACTCATGTTGAAACCAAGCTTGAAAAGTTGTTTGCTAAAATATCTTATAGCACACAGGGGGCTCTCATAGAGTCACCCCATGATGTATCTAATAACATGAATCCTTCCACAGCTAATGTCAAGATACAGGCAATATTCTTAAGTTAATTGTGAATCTAATTTTAGATGTCAATCTTTTAATAAGCTATTTTTAACCCAAAGTATATTTGTATCATAGTCCAACACCATTCCCTTTGTGAAGTGAAGACTATTGGTTGTAGTATAATAGTTTTTAGTTCAAAAATACTATATTATTATTATTCTCTTTAATTTCCTTCTAGGATATTGTCTTCCCCAATTAAAATAATGGACTATAAATAGTTCAGTTGCAATAGTGATAGAAGAAGTAAGTTTTTTATAGCCTACCTTTAAGAAAGTTCTTTCCAAAAAATGATAGAGTGCTTTTTTTATGGCTACCCCTCATCAAAAACTTTTCTGCCCATCTATTAGAGGGAAATCATGAAGTTTTATGTCATTTATCAAAATCATATTATATTGATCAGCATTTAAAATCAAATCTACCTAGGAAAATTTGATAGCTGTGTCACTTTACCACAGTTAGATCTCTCTCACCAAATGTTAAACTTGCTGATGAAACCATTCACAAGTGGTGTGGGGGGCTGAATTTTAAGCTGGCTATACTTCACAGAATCCTAATTTAATATTTGCAAGTTTCTAGAGCCCATATGGTCTGCCACAGCTTTAGGGTGCCTTCTTGGTCCTGCCATCACCTGGTTTGCCATCTGGGCAAGCCAAAAACCTGAGGTTACCTGTCCTACATTTTGAGAAGCGTTCAAACCTTGCTAAAGTAAAGCATATTTCATATAATTATGAGAACTCCTTTTCTGAGCATCAGGCAGACAGTAAACGTTTCATAATACCTTGCTTCCTGAAAGCAAGAACCTGTTGCTGCCCCAGAAGTCATAACAGATAGGAATGTCATGTTTATCATCTTTATTATCAATAGAGTAAATTTTCCTATCTACAAACAAGTGCCCATAAGGTGTTGCACATCCATTGATGATTGTTACAGAACCATTGTTAAAGCAAACAAACAAGCAACAATGGGGCTTCAAAATCCAACAATACATTTAATCAACCTTGTTCCGCGCCTGGCAGTGCCCACAACCAAGTAAGATGCCCCCAGCCCCACTAACAAGATAACAGCAACATGAGTTCTTGCAAAGGGGAGCTCCATATGGTACAGATTGATAGTTTGAGAAAATCCTGAAGGTTGTAGACACAATAGGCTTTACAACCCTGCTTGATCAAAAAATTGATCTCCCCTAGCAAAAAAACTATCTGCAGTTATTGTTTGCACAAAGTCAACCCTCTATATGTCTTCCAAGTCCACAGCAATGAACCTATTCTACAAGCTAGTCACACTTGTAATGAAATCACTTGCTTAGCTTACCCTTTTGCTTCTGTAAAAATACTCACAAGCTCCTGGTAGACACTGGGGCTTAATCACATAATGGCCAACCAAGAATTTGCTGATTTTAAACTATTAGACCAAGTCCCCAGTTGATTCAAAGCAGTGTGTATAGCAGACTCCTGCACAGTATCCATCACCCACAAAGCAGTACCCTTTTCAGTAATAATGGGCAACATTCAGGTTAGTCTCTATGGGTTCATCATGAGCAGCCTTAACCATAATGTGATTGTAGGTCTGGACTGACTAGGACACCTCTGTCATTGTAAGGATTGGAAATACTTACAACTTATGCACAATAATGGAGATTGAGAAACAGGAACAAAAATGTTGGCTTTTAAATCATCTTTATGAAATTAGTGGAACTCCTTTATTATTTCCTTCTAAAACTTTAGAATTGACCTTTGGGTTACTTGAGAATCCTCTTGGTTGTCATTTTAAATTGAAGAAGGTTTGGAAACCACATGCGCTTAAAATTGGGTTAAACATAGGCCAAACATCACACCAGGTATTGAACTCTGAACCTTTTTACCTTTCAAAAACTCCTAAAATTGATGAGGAATTATTTAAAATCAAGAGCAAAAGCTTACCAATAAGTTCAAAAGCAAAACTGGGGTTTGAAACCACTTCCCAGACTACACAGCCAATAGATCAATAAAGAAAAAACTTAATTTCCCAGGGGACCAATCAAGTGCTTTTCAAAAACCTACATCCAATGAGAAGGCAAACATTAAGATGCAAATCCACCCAAATCAAGTCACTTCAAATCCAACCAACCAGTATGAAGAAGAGGATCCAATCACTGCAACAGGTATTAATAGCCACCTAAACACAACCTTCATTTTACTGCTTCTCAATCAACTTGCAGGTTTGGCTACTGCAAACTGCATACTGCAAGTTTGCTGGCAGCAGTCAAACCAAAATGGCCAAGCAGCTAATCATACCATGATAATCAATACACCTCCAAATTCATCACACATCATTCCACTTCTCCACACCAAATTTCACAGTATTTAGTTAGAAGCACTGGGGACTTACTCAGTGCTCTAACAACTTCAATTTCTGGATAATAAATCTTGGTTCTATATTCTTTACCTAATAAATTAGTAGATTCAAAGTTAACCTCCTAATGATCTGGAAACAGATTTTCTTTCTGCTTCTGTTCTGTTTAGTCTTCTGGAACCTGGTTGCTGAAGGTCATTAATTTGATTCTAATATTTGAGTCAGAGATGCTGCAAAGACTTCAGCTTGGGATTACCTGTATACTAAGCATCAATTTCCTCCAACCTGTGATAAAACAACGCCTCCACCTGCTTTGCCTCCTCCCGTTATTTGACCAGGAGCTCCAAGGTATGTATTAACCTATGTTGCCGTATATTATGGGTTAACCCATTCTTCCCCATTCTTGGGTTTTTACAAATTATGGGGATACCTTGTGAACACCTTAATGGTTGGGATTCTTGTGGGATCTTATCTCATGGGATTCCATCTGTCTGCTCTTCTACACTACTTGGGTTCTTTCCTTTCTCAGGAATGGATCCCTGACAGTCATCACTCTCAGAAGAAAAAGTGTTGGCTTTAAAATCTACCCATTGAGATAAACAAGCAGTTTTGTCATGAATGGCATTGCAATTCTTCTATTAAGCTCAAGTCAAATCCAAGAATCAGACCCTGGTCCCCAAAAAATATGGCCTGCAAGCCAAGAGAACCAAGGGGCCGGTTGCCCATAGTTTTTTAGGCTCAAGTCTGAAGACTTTTTTTTATAAATTGCTCACAAACCCAATAATATTTTCCAAAAGAAACATTGACCCCAGGAAAATGTGTGCCACTAAAGGTCCAGATCTATGCAGATGTAGCTGCTTGCCTAAATGAGGTTAATACTGAACTTAAAATAAACCCTCCAATAAGTGCCTGTCAACATCAGTTCCCAGCACCAAATCAATAATGTATTTGGCTGAGCTGCGTGATACAGGGAATAGAGGTGGAGAAATAGAGTGCTGCTACTTCTATTCCCTAACACCAGACAACCCAGAATTAGCTTCCTGTGAAGCCTCCCCCAAGTGCCAAAGACCCGCTGGAAGAATGCCTGTGAAGCTAAAGCCCGCAAATTTTAGAGACAAAAATTTTAATATTATAAAAACCCTGCTATGCTGAAAATGGCTGTATTGTTATTCTGATAATAAAGTTAAATAAACCTTTGGTTCACACAAATTCTACCTTAAATAGTTTTAGTATTTTATCATTTCTACTTCAGTTTCACAGGTTCACAGGCCCCTGCCACTTTTACCAAAAAAAAAACCTGTAGCCCCCTTGCCTGTGTTATTATGTCTACATGTAGCATCCTTTGGACCATTAAACTTCACCAAGTATCCTGCAAAACCAGCCTATTCCAATTTCATCCTGGAAAACATACTTTTTTCCAGCCTCTTGGCAAGAACTAGAGCCATAAAAACAGTCAGCTGTAAAAGTGGTACACAGTTTCACCAGACTATTTTGCAAAAAGTATAATTATCTGCCCATATACCTGGTACCAATGACTTCACCTCCAACCCCAAAGCCCAACCACCCAACTGCCCACAAAAAAATTTCTACCACTGCTGATGCCACTTTCACCCATATTTTTAGAGTACTCTTTATTACTCTTACAGGATTGATGGATTACATAGTGTCAAACTCTGGCCCTTGGTTCTTGCTTGATCAATCCTCATTATATGTTATCAAGTTGACTCTCATCCTATGGTGGGCATTACCCTCTGGCCTGGTGGTCCCTCTGCCTGCATCAAACAGTGTTCCAACAAAAAATTGATATCCTGACATGTTGCATGATACCGTCTTTGTACATATTGCAGAAGAGGGTCCATACAAGTTTAAAGGGGCAAGTTGGATTTATATCAGTGTTAATTCAAAGTCATCAAGGCTGACTCTTTCTCAACTCTCCCTCATAGGGATCCTCTGCCAGCTTTGCAGAAATTGTTTGATAAATTTAAGCAGGTATTCAGTGAAGCACTGTACCAATTACCTCCATCACAATATATTCAACACACTCTACAATTGCAAGAAGCTATGCCTAAGGTGTGCCCCTTGCATTTTCTAACATTCAATAAGAAGAAAAATACCTGCTATCATCTTTTGGATGCTCTAGACAAAAGATTCATTTGCCCATCTTTATCTCTGTATAGGGATGTGGTGTTATTTGTGGCCAAGAAAGACATGTCCCTCTATCTGGTCATAAACTACTGCGCTCAGGAAATTGGCTGAAGTCAAAACAAAGATAACATAATCTCTAAATTGACAGATTTTTATCTCTGGATTTTTTAATAAGAGATTATGGATTTTTTTAATAATTTTCTAAAATTTGACTTTTTTAAATATTTTTACTAGTGTAGTAATTACATTTCTCCCAAAAAATAGCTACAAAGAACTTAAAAGATGAACTTAATCTGTTAAAGAAAAAAATATATGTTGAAGAAAGCAGCACCAAAACTGCATTTAAAAATGCAGAAATTTCACTGTTAACTGTTATATGTAATTCAATTAATGATCACTTAAGTGAAAAACACTTAAAATATAAAATTAGATGATTTTTTTTAAACCACAGTTGGAAAGTGAGCCCAAAAGTTAGAAAAACAATATAAAGCCAACTTTAATTCCAAAAACCACTCCAGACCAAAATGCATTAAATTCAATTAATGAATTTAATTTGCTTTCATTTGCTAGCAGCTCCACAATCAATTAGACACTCTATTAACAAGCCAATTAAGTTGAAATAAATGCCAATAGAATAGGGATAGAGTATATAATGCCAAGAATAACCAATCAAAGACAGAAGACAAACCAAGTCTTGAAAAGTATTATGCATCCAAACCAACAATCTAAACAAGCCAAACCCAGTCATGAAGTACCCAATCTTCCCATTAAACCAACCCTCACTCCTTTCATCCCTACTAACTGCAGGTTGCTACATGTCTATAAGAAATTTTGATACCACCACATGAATGTGCAGAGATAATGGGTAAACCTTACATTCCTTTCCCAAACCCCCATCAGTATTTAAGCTGATATTTTATTTAGAGCAAATTACTAATGATAAGGAGCGCCTTTTGGGGAAGCTTCAAATATGGAATTAATAAAGAGAAGTATATTTTATTGGATAATACTTTAGACTTATATAGACTTGGCTGTGGTGGGGATTTAGTTGGATCAAACCTAGGGGTTGGTCATGTGCTAGATGGGTTTGAGCCACTGGATACTTGGATAGTCAGGTGATATTGCTTGGTTACCATTCCTGGTATGTCAAATAGTATATTGGAAGGGGACTGAATCAGGAAATGACTGGATGTTAAGTAGTTTGGTGGTAGCCAGAATGCTTGTACATCCAGACCCTTGACACCCCCTTAAGGGGTTACTCTGGTGCATCAGGAGGGGGCTTTGTTTTCACAGCTGCCGCCTGATGCTCCTGGAGCTGTTTACTAATTGGAACCAGTCTGATTGAGTGCTCTTCTTTACTGAGGCGGAGACAAGTTCTGTGGTATTTCTTGATAATTGGGTTTTTGGAACTTTGGAATTTTACTAGGTAAGTGTTGTGCTCTGGTCTGTATTTAATGGCTCTTCCTGGTCCCCAGTGTACTGAGTCTAGTTTCTTTCTGCTGCCAGCTAGAATCCAGACAGGGGAGTTGATGGGAAGTGGTTCCTCTGTGAAGGTTACCTTTTGTGTCTTGAGCCTCTTCATTTCAGCTATTTTAGCTTTGAGGCGGATGTGTTGTAGGTTTGGTGCTTGCTCTAATGTGGGAGGTTTCCCCAGGGGGATCTTTATGTAGGGCTGTTTGTTGCGGGTGATTACTTCCAGTTTGTTCCTGTAGGTTAGCTCAAACGGTGAATAGCCTGTCCCTTGGTTGGTGCAGACTCAGGATACTAGTAATGCATGTTTCACGTATAGTGGCCATGTGTCTTTGGCTTTACCATCCATTATTTTCTCTGGAGTCCTGATAAGGCTGCTGTTTAGGTGTTCCACTCTACCGTTGGCCTGTGGCCTGTATGGAGAGGTTGTGGAGTGTTTAATGTTTTTGGATTTCAATTTGTCATTTACTATGTGACCTGATAACTCTGTTGCTCCATCAGTTATGATGTAGTCTGGAGTGCTGTAGTCAGCTATGATTTCTTTATTAATGAAATGGTTGATGGTTTCTGCTTTGTGGTCCTTTATTGCCCAGAAGATGGGCCAGTGTGTGGCAAAGTCAATAGCTACAATTAAGAAACGTTGGTTTGTCTTTGTTTCTGGGAAGGGACCCACTACGTCTAGCCCCCAAACCTTAAATGGTTCAGGGTCTGGTACTGGGTTGACTGTTGGCTGAGGAGCCTTTGTACTGGTGTATTTCTCACACACTGTGCACTTTTTTAGAACATCAACTATATCCTGTTTGAGGTTGGGCCACCATACTATCTCTTTTAGTGTGAGGTATAGGTTGTTAGCCTTTGTGTGGCCTAGTAGACAGTGATGTCTTAGTATGTGTCAACTCTTTGTGCAAGTGGAATGTACAGGACATGTTTGTCATTGATGATTTGGTATACTGTGCCATTTGATAAATGGAAATACTTTTTGTTTCTTTCTAATGTATTGTGGGTCAGTTGATGTGTTGAGGGGTCTTTTCCTTTGGTTTTATACTCAGTGTTGTACAGGTTTGGCCAGTCAGGGTCCAGGTGGTCAGGGTGATCCTCTCTAGGCTGAAATAGTCTAGAGAGAGCATCAGCCATGACCAGCTCTGCCCCTTTTTGTACTGCATGTCCAGGTTAAGCTGTTCTAGCAAGGACATCCACTTGAATTGTTGCCGTGCGAGTGCTCTCTGAGTTTTGAAATAGATTAAGGATTTATGGTCAGTTAGTACTCGGACGTTTAAATGTCCTTCCAGATAACATCTCCATTTCTTGCATGTGTGATATATTTCTAGCAATTCCTTATCATGTATTGGGTGTCTCTGTTCAGTACTAGTTAGTTTTCTGCTTTCATAACATACTGGCAGAAAATATAGCTGCCCTGGCTGGCGGATGCGCAGAACTGCGCCAATGGTGGTGTTGCTGACATCTGACTTGAGCTCGTAGCACTCATTATTGTTAGGATATTGCAAGATTGGTGCTTCAATCAGAGCTTATTTTAATAAATGAAAATTCTTGTCACATTCTGGTGTCTGGATGAATTTCTTTTTGGCATTACCCTTGGTTAAGTCATTGATTGGTGCAGTTAGTTTTCCACAGTCTTTGATGTATTTCCTTAGGTAAGCTACCATACCAAGAAAGCATCTAACTTTTTTAACAGAGGTGGGATATTGCATGTTATTTATGGCTTTGATTTTTTCTGGATCTGCTTTGATGCCACTGTCAGAGACAATGTGGCCTAAGAACAGGAGTTCTTTTTCCATAAATTGGCACTTACTTGGTTTTGCATAAAGTTTGTGCTTTGCGAGTCAATTGAGTGTCTCGCAGACATGCGTGAGGTGTTCCTCTTTTGTTTTTGAGAATATTATGATATTGTCAAGGTAGCATAATGTGTTTGAGAGACTTTTTATTTCTTTGTTTATTATGGTGACAAACGTTGCAGGAGCTTTGGTCATCTCAAAGTTCATTACTCTACATTCAAAGGATCCAAATTGTGTACAGAACGTGGTTTTTGGTATGTCTTTTTCCTTTACTTCAACTTGGTTGTACCCTGAGGTGAGGTCAATTTTGGGGGGAAATTTGGCACATGAGAGTCTTACAAACAGATCCTCTATAAGTGGGAGAGAATATTTATTCTTTACTGTGCTTGCATTTAGTGCTCTGTAGTCAGTTACTAGACGTAGAGTACCTTCCTTTTTCTTTACAAAGAATACTGCTGCCCCCCATGGGGATTCAGACGGGCGGATGAAGCCTTTAGCTAGGTTGTCCTTGATGTGTGTTTTGAGGGTTTGTGTCTCCGTGTGGGAGAGTCTGTAGAGAGGTGCAGGTTTAGGCATGGTCTTTAATAAGTTGATGTCATGTTTTACCTCCCGTTTGGGGGGTAGCTCTGTGTTTTCTTCCTTGAATATGTGAGTATTCATTTAGGAGTGCTGCAAGCTCTGGGCATTGGATTTTTTGTGTTTGCATGTTATTGAATTCAGTGTACCTCATTATATGGAGGTTACTATCTTTGGTTAGATGTTCTGAGTCATCTTGGTTTATGACCTGGACAAATACTGTGTCTTAGAATGAAGTCATTTTGTTTTTTGAGGATGTTTAAGTTGACTCTGTTGTGTTTGATGGTCATGGTTTTTGTTTTCTAACATACGCTGGGGTTCACTCAGGTGAACCAGTCCATGCCTGCTACAATGTTGTAGTTTATATTGTTCATGATCAGACTTTTGATGAACGTTTGTATTCCTTGGAGGTCAATTCTGAAGGGAGTTGTTTTGCCTTCGAGTAGAACCTTTGATTCTTCTGCCATTTTGGCGTATTTGAAGTTGGATTTGACAACTGGTATTTTGTACTTGGTTAAAAAAGGTTTGCTAACCATAGTATGTTTTGCACCAGAGTCAAATAAAATTTTATGTGTATGTGATTTTTAAGTGCATGGGTAGACAAGAAGTTGTGAGCAATCTTTAATTTTTAAGTTCATAAAAATGGAGGATTGCGGGACACGGGGGATGCGGGCAGCAAAGTTTGTGCCTTGGCACAATTTCTTGTCAAGTTGAGGGGAGACAGGGGCACTTAAGCCTGTTCCCCCTCCTCTTTTCCCTGCTCCTCTGTTTTGAGACCTTTGAGGTCAGAAAATGTGGGGTCAGATTCATAGCAGATTGCTACTTCAGCATTGTTAACTTTGGCGGTGTCCTCTTTCTTGGGACGGGAGCAGTTTGCGCTTTGGATGTGATTGCCATTGTTGCAATTGGAGTTGCCGTTGTTATGGTTGGTATTTTGGCATTTCTTGCCATTGAAGTTTTCTCTGCCATCGCCGTTTGAGGAGTGATTACCGTTGCGTGCAGCATATTCCATGTTTGCGCGTTTTTCAGTGTGCTTGGCTTCTGCAATAAGCGCGGGCATGGAGGTGATGGCTTCTGGACAGATGAGGGCAGCAACTGAAGGTTTAATTCTGTTGATGAATGAGGCTCTGGTATGTACGTTGTCAGCTTGTGCTGGATTTTGGATTTTGTGATGTATTTCCTCAAATTTATTGGTGTAAGCTGCGATAGTGGTCTTCTGAGGAAGATCACTGAGCTGTATCGCAATGTCTTGGAGGGATTCAGTGATGCAGAAATTGTGGGAGATGTCCACTTTGAACTCTTCCCAGTTGTCAAGCTGGTTGTCAGTTTGTGAGCAGACCCAGATGGCAAACCAGTTAGCTGCGGCCTCATATAGGTGCTTGCTGGCTTCCTGGACCCATTTTTCATGAGGGATGCGGCTGGCGTGGAGTTTAGCGGCTGAGTGGTCTAGCCAACTGATGACATTTTCTTTGTTTTTACCAAAGAACTTGTCAATACCAATGTATTTGGTGTTGGTCACTTCATCTGTGATAGGTGGTTGTGTGTTTGTTTGTGGTTGAAGAGAGTAACTGTATTGAATTATCTTGGTGCATGCTTTGGGCATGACCAGACCTTCAAATACAGTGCATTCACTAGGTATATCTTTGTCAATGTTGTGAGCGTGGAAGTTCATCTTCCAGGTATCCTGGGATGTGGCCTGGTTGAGTACATGATGAAGGTGGGCAGGTTTTGGTCAGTCATTTTCTCTCTCATGGGTGTGGTCAAAAAACTGTAGCTGCTACCAGTGATAAGGAGCGCCTTTTGGGGAAGCTTCAAATATGGAATTAAGAAAGAAGAGAAGTATATTTTACTAGGTGGTTGCCCCGTCCAAGGACAGAATTAAAGTTGAATTTAATAAATCAATTAAATTTATTTTATTGTCTTTTTAGGCTTGTATTACTTATTGCATGTTTAATTAAATTTTACTTAATTGCTTTATTAAAAATTAATTCCAATTATATTTATTTAAATTTAAAATTAAAATTGTATACTCCAAGTATAAATAAAAACTAAACCTAAATAAGTATAGTATCACTATTAAGTTTAGTAAGGCTAAACTGATTATTTTAAAATTTAGTAATTGATTTTTAATGTCTTAAAAATGTAGAGCTGATCTGCAGCTTTTAAATAAGCCATTGGACATCAAAATCGGCTTAGTATTCACTGAGATACATTGATTAGGGTTTTTTAGTATGTATTAAAAGTAAATTTAGATAATTTCAAATCGAGTCCGAGCCTTTGATTATAACGCGAACCCGATTCCAGCACTTAACTATATATCTCAGCATCTAGAGCAGCTAGAGCTATCATGTTTGGTACCATTTTGATTGGAATCATCTGAAAAATTGATCTACGTCCTCTAAATTTCATGAAAATTATCATATGGAAACATAATTTTATCATAGTTAGTTTACTCCACTGATGTTCTTTTGGGATGAAGCTATGTCAAGCAAGGTCTACTCTGAACAATATGCAGCCACTTGGATCAGGTGATGCATCCAGTTGGGATATTCTATTATTTCACTTGAATAATAAGAATTTCAAAATGTCCAAACCAACCATCTCCTTCTTTAAACTAATATTTATATTTATAATTTAAACTGTATCACTTTAAATTGACTAACCTCTCTTTTCGTCGTCGATTCAATCCTCACATAGAGCATAATCATCCAATCATATAAAACAATCTAAAACAATTGCTGCTTCTCTTTCTGTTTTAATCCACTCATTCTAGAGTCGGGTAATCTAGAAAGATAAGCCACTTTGATATGGTTGAATAGGGTTAGCCACTAATTTAAAATGCAAGTAATCAAATACAAATTTATTAAAGTTTGGGTGGCTTATATTTCAATTCAACATGATTTAGCCCACACTCTACTCGATGCAATCTGTGTACTTTCAAAGATGCATGTAAGGGATTAAATGTAAGGATGAGCCAAATTGAGCTTTTGGCTTAACAATCAATTTTTAAAATAAAATTTAACTAAAAATCAATTCAGTCAAATCCCTTACGGCTTGAGCCCACTCAAGGTGACATTACAGACAGACAGACTTACTTTTATATATATTAATTGGATAATACTTTAGACTTATATAGACTTGGCTGTGGCGGGAATTTAGTTGGATCAAACCTAGGGGTTGGTCATGTGCTAGATGGATTCAAGCCACTGAATACTTGGACAGTCAGGTGATATTGCTTGGTTACCATTCTTGGTATGTTGAACGGTTTATTGGAAGGGGACTGAATCGGGCAATGGCTGGATGTTAAGTAGGTTGGTGGTAGCCAGAATGCTTGTACATCCAGACCCTCGACACTAAAACAATATTTCTTCTCTTCTTCAATTCACAATAAATTCTATATTTTTAAAATAACCAACTAGCAGTTAAAATTGTGTCCTGCCCCAGTATGAAGACACCCATCCTTGTACAATTTTTTTGTTTGATCCTTATATCTGTCCAAGCCAATATAACTTTGATCCTCCTGAGCCTACTCCTACCGAGAAAACTGAGGACTCAATTTGGTACATATTTGGCCCTTGCCACTTTCATGCTCTGTATGTTGAAAACGCTCATCTCTCCTTATTGTACATTCTCATGCTCATTGGTATATGTTAGGATATACCAGCGTTTATTACCTCTTTAATCATTTCACACTCTTTTTGAGAAGATTCAGACTACTAAGGCATCTTCTCCATATGTTGATGATAGGGATTCCAGTTGGATCTACTTTGGTAAAGTTTAATTTGGGTGCCCTTCCCCATTATCTTAGGAGAAAGCTTTAAAATGAGTGGATCCCTGACAACTAGCAGCTAAAATTAGAAACCCATTTTAAACCACCCAAGTTGATGCAATTCAAATTACATCTTAATTTGGCTTTTAGAATAGATTTTATCTACCACTCTAAATAGAGGAGACTTACTCAAACATGCGAAATTTGAAGTGCAAAAAAATCTGCAATTTGAAATCTGATCCATTGAGATTAAAAAAGGATTAAAAATAGATTTTCCTATATGCCAGGATTTGGGAATATTGCCTAATCAACATATCCGACCAATAATTTTAAGGCCCAGCCATGCGGCCTTGGGATGGTTCTGACAAAAAAACGCGGGCAACTGGGCCGCACAATCACTGGATCAATTACCGAATCACATCCTGGCATTAACATAATCATGTTCCTGATTAATTAATGGGACATGCAGATGTTGTGTAATTGATTAGTTCACCTCAACAGGCACCCAAGTGTGATCTCGTAATGATTACTATTCTAAACTTTAATTATATACTAGAACAGGAGGGCTGTCATATGGACTGGCACCTGCATCACATCTAGAAGAGTCCACCATGAATTGGGCTGCCAGGCCAAACACTCTAAGATAAAGGGCTCTGATTAGGTGAAACAATCCCCTCCGCCAACTAGTACCCATCCTCTGGCTAGCTAGCCCTAGATAATGGCCCAGGGAGACAACTGATTCCTCTTGGTTAATGAATTCAGTTATGAAGCCTGTCTAGAACAAACACTGAAAGCCAAGGAAGTTGTCAAGCGAGCTTTCATCAAAATCCACCCAGAAAAAGCTGGGGCCCTGCTGGGTTGCCCTAACACAGCTAAGATGTAAGCAGAGCTGGAAATCACCGGGGTGGGCCACCTTTAAAGCCAAACTATTAGAATAAAAGGCTGATGATTCCATACTGACTTGATGATTGATCCAAGTCCTATTTCTCTGATGTCATCCTGCTATATGCTTTATTAGTATTGCAAAAGATAGTAATTTCTTTATACAGCACTATTTCCATTAGCTTAGATTAGAAGACACAGCTATGAACCTATATCCAGAAGTATTAAGAAGTGTTCCATTGGCTCCAAGCTGTGGGCTCTATCAGACATGTTACTTCTGATGGTTACAAAATACTCTGGGCTGCAGGTTACCCCAAAGTTGCAGGTCCTCCTGTACCTTCCTGATGTTTGAAGGCTTAGGGTATTGTCTTGGTGGATGATAAAATACCACAGTCTGCAGGTTTCTGATGGCTTGATTGATGAGCAGGTGACCTGAAGATGTAGATTAGGCTGGGATTGGATGGGTGAGCTCTGGAGAGATCTGGATCTGCAGAGCTTCATGGCTGGCATGGATGCTTCTGGGGATGTATTTGCTATTTAGTATGCCCCTTCCATATTGAATAAAGATACTAATCTCTCCTTTGATCTCTCTTTGTTCTGTACTTTATCCTTTCAGAAGTATGCTTGTGCATGTTGGTTTGGCTGAAAAGATTTGCCATGCTGACTCCCTGCTGAATGTTAAGGCAGTTGAGCTTCGTTTTAGAGATGGGTTTTTAACAAGGAGCAGGTTTAGCTTAATGTAACTCGATATAGCTGAGATAGGCCATGCAGCATTCAACCAGTTTTAAATTTTTGTGCATTTAGGCCAAGGTTAAGTTTTGCCAACTGATGTCTAGGTGTCTTTCAAAATTTAGGGATGTTACAGTATCTTAAACTGGTATACGTTGGTTTAGTTGAAGGTCCTGGTAACTAGTTCAAAAGTTACATTCTGACTTGGGGTTTGGCAGCCACTTTAGGAAACCCCTGGCGGCTTGGCTTGGTTGGGCATACTTGATGTTTTTGTTACATTAAATGTACCTGTTTTGTTTCCTGGTAGCCGATCTTTTGATGAGATGACTTTATTCTGACAAATTTAATTATATATTATATTAAGAAAGTTAATATGGCGATATTTTGTCGGAAACTGGTCCTTGGAAAGAAGGGTGTCAGAAATAACGTGAGTGCCCACTTGAAGAGGGGAAGTAGATGATAAAGCATGCCTTGTTTTAGAGGCGAAAATCAAAATATTGTGCATGTGGTTGAAACTAAAATGCCATGGATCTTTCACATAATAAGCGTAGGATTGCAGGGCAGATGATTGACGATGTGAATGGGGAAAAGATGTTTGTAAAGCTGTTATATTTAAGGAAGGTGACTTATCTAATTGGGATATACACTAGTCAAGAGAGCGTTGAGAATTGAGATACTTGTCGAATACTTCGTCTATGCGTGCAGTGAACCAGCGCCGAGAGGAAGCATCTTGGATTGGGATAAAGGGCCCTAGGATGTCATGTTTCAGGATGAACGAGATGCCGGCAGCATCCATGTGGACGGATTGCATCTCAGAGAATGTCGTCTCCCATTCCAGGGACATGTTGCGCAGCCGCAGCTGCATGACACGACCGCTGGTCAATAGGACGACTGTCTGAGCATTTCCTAGGTCGTAATGCGCCAGGTAGCTCTCGTGGGCGTATTTTCCATCCTTGAAGTCGTGGAGCCATTTTTGGCCCAGGGATTCCCGTTGGGAGTAGGGTTTGAGGATTCCCTCGGGGCCAATGTAGCGAGGCAGACGGACGCGGTCAATTGGGTCGCCATCAAAGACAGTGGTGGTGTTGCGGATGCCCTCAGCGACATGGCTGACCAGGTCGAATGCTCCAACCATTGGCTTGGCAACCACCCCCACCAGCCCCTTTCCGAGCCCCGAGAAAAAGCCGCCAACGCCGTTACGCTCAGCACCCTCGATGGGCTGGGTAAGTACACCTGCCAACCCGCTCCCTACGCTGGCACCGAATGAATTCGCGCCGCTGGTGACCCCGTACAGCGCATGCTTGGGGCGGTTGCGAGACTTTGACAGGCGTCTGCGGTCAATGAAGGCGCGATCCATCGTCATCTCGGCCAAGCCTTTACCTAAGCTATCCGTGATCTTGGAGAAGGAGTCAGAAAAGCCAAACACTGTCTTCTTGAAAAACGATGCAGTGCCGCGGGCAAGCCCGATGCCAAAGTCCTGAGGCCGGTCACTCACGACAAAGCCCTGGTAGGGCTCATAGAAAATATCCACCACCCCCGAGGTGAGGTTCGTAAAGAGCCCAACCGGGTTGCCCAGGACATCGACTGACCCAACAATCTTGTGCATCTGGTACACAAACTCCTGTCCGTAGTAGCTGGTCAATCGATCCATCAAGACGGTGTAGTCAGCCAGCAGGTTTTCAAGCACCAGCGAGTTGAACTTGATCGGCGCATCGTTGATATTGCCGATAGCCATCGTCAACACATGGGCCAGCAGTGCAAATGGGTTGTTTGAGCTGGGCTGTACCTCTTCCTGGTTGATATGTTCGGTCCGGATGAAGCTCAGGTTCACCTTGAAGGGCTGAATGTGCAGCAGCGAAAAGTACATCTGGAAGCTCTCCACAGGGGGGACGGGTTCGGGGATTTCCAGCTGGCCGTCGTACAGCTGCGTCACCTCTTCGACCTGGGCGCTGGGCAGGCTGTACTTGACAAAGTCCATCAGCGCAAAGAGGAAATCCTCGTCAATCTCCAGAGAGATCTCTTGCATCAAGAAGGTAAAGTACTTGAACATCTCGACATTGCTGGTGGCATCTTTGGTCCGTGTCGCCACTACCTGCAGAGTGGGGTGCAAGTTTGTCTCATTCCCGCTGCGTGAGATAACAGTGGGGTAGAGCACAATGGGAAATAGAGCTTCGTAAAGCATGTTGTCCATTTGAATCCACTTGATCTTAAGGTTAATAGACTGTGAATCCGTGTAGTCGTTGAAGCGCAGATCCAGTTCGCGAAGAGTGGCGTAGACCAGCTCCTTCTTCCTGCGATTGATAAGCGAAACCCCAATCCCTTCCAGGCGAAGAGCAAAAGAGAAGGTGACGCGTGCCTCCTTCTCCACCACTTCAAACCCATAGTGGGTTCCGTTCACATCAGCTTGGGTGGAAGAGATGTTGATGCTGGAAGGATTACGATGGATCATGGCCTTGGCAGGGCGGAACAGACTTTCCGATTCGATGTATTTGGACAGGCGTAGAATCTGGGTGGGGCCATCGGCAATGACATCCAGGGCAATCACTATGCTGTTGCGGTTGACCTTGAACCTGATGGGCTCCATGGCGCCAATCTGCTGGAAGTTTATGATCCGCCGCTCTGAGCCAGCAAGGAGAGTCAGAGACTTGACAGGCATGGCCGGGAAATCCCAGGAGTAGGGTACCGCCATACCTGCAGTGAGCTTGTACTTGTTGGGCTCCTTGTGGCCAGCAGGGTTCTTGGCGTTGTCAGTAGTTTGGTGGAAGACAATATCAGTCTCTGATAGATTCTCAATGCGATACGGCCACTTATCCTTTTCCGTCTCCAAGGCAATGAAGATTGTGGCGCCCTGAAGGATAACTTCAACCCGCACCAGTTCAATGGCCCCATCGGCACGCCTCAACAGCACATGGACTTTACCAACAGTGTTGATTTTGAAGGGAGCAGACCATAGGTTATTCAATCCCGGGTAGCAGATAGTCAAAAGCTCCCCATCGCGTGGGCTGAGATAGTAGAGTGGTGCACGCTCGTTGGGCCGCACCATGGCGCTGTGTGCAGAGGTGAAGACGCGGAAGTTGATTGTAGTTTTCATGTTGTTCTTGACGATGTAGCGAGGAGTGAATGTCACCAGCTTTGTCAGACGATACTTTCCGGAGCCCTCTTCAATACTTACGCCAAGATGGATCGAGTCTTGCCGCTCGGGAAGCTTAAGCACCAGTTCCGAAGCGCTACCAGTAGCTTCAAAGCTAACCGGGTGGCTCCAATCCGAGGGCCCAACCTTGACAAGAGCTCGTTTCCGCGGCTCATTGCGGCCATACGAGAACATGAATGGGGAAACCTTGGAGCATGACAGACTGTCCTGGCCCGAAGCAATCTTGGACTGACGGGTGATGCTCTGGGTTTTGAAAAACATATCCAGCCCAGTCTTGTTGAGCAGCACGTACGGGCTAAAAATGCTGACCTTGAGAGAGCCCCCCGAGTTGGGCACAACCGTCAGACTAGCCACTAGGTTGAGCTCCAAATCATTGGGGTCGCGAAGCGTGATGTACCGCGTCGCATTTTCTGACGTCTTTGATGGGACGTTAAGAGACACGCGTGCACTCGCTCGGTAGTTGGTCTCGCACACGATCAAACTAAGGGCAAGCTTTTGCTTGACGTTGACCATATGCACCGGGCTCATACCCCCACGCTTGAGGAAGCTGGGCCATTCAATACCAGCAGCATCATAGACCTTGAAGCGGATGTCATAAGGGAGAAGGTTGTCAAGCTCCAACGGCGCACTTAAACGGAAGGTGATGTTGGGGTAATTAGCGACAATAGGGTCCTTGACATGGAAGTGGCCATGCACTTGGATGTGGAATGAGGGGTCGTCAGGGTCATCCGCAGGACACAGGATAGAGCCCATTGGCGTACCAACAAGAAACTCACGCCAGTAAAGATAGTGGGTGCTCCAGCCGTACCCAAAGCCTGAAGATGGGCGGATAAGTAGCCCATAGCGATAGGCAAATTCGATTGGAACAGCACACTTTTCACCGGGCGGTATGACAGTGGGGGAACAGAGGTAATTTCTCTTGGTGTCGACTACAACCATCTCCAGTGGCAGCAACGTGGTGTTATGGATCTGCAGTGGGGAGCGGAAGGTGACGATCTTGACGTTGTCATTTAGCGACACCTCGCACACCAAGCGATGGGCCACGGAGTTGAGAAGAGGGCGCAGCGTATAGATGTTGATCCCCTCCTGATCGACCAGGACATCCTTGACGCTTTCCCATGCCACGTTTTCAAACTGCAGGCCCAGAGAGTTGCGCGATTGAATAAAACTCTCGCGCATCTTGCGCCAGTCGTCAAAGCGCCATGGCACGTCTTCTCCATCTGGGATGCGCTGAAGTTCCACCTCTTCAGAGTCCAAGTTGTTGTCGCCCCAGACGTGCATGGCATAGCCAGTGCGATTGCGCAGGAGGAATGGGATGTGAACCCCTCGCGCCGAGGTGAGAGGATTGTTGGATTGAATCTCGTCCATGAAACTCATTGCAGTTTCAATGATGGCAGGTGAAACATTCATGTCCAGCAGCTTCTTTGACTGGAACTCGGTGGAAAAGACATCGCTTTCAGGCTTGGTGATTGTTACGGAGAAGGACCATGGCTCAATGAGTGGTTCCCAGTGGGAATTCTTGATGTTGTAGAAGTTGACTTGCAAAGCCATTTGCAGCTCAGCCTTGAGTTGATTGCTCCAGTCCAAGACATCGATGGTGAATGGCTCAGTGCTAAGATCCATGATGGGCAAGTCGTAGGCGTCGCGGATCAAAAGAACCCGCAACCCTTGGACGGTCAACCGCATCGTCTCGCGAGAAACCACCTGGTAAAAGGTGTGATTGGCTGCCTGGCGCGTGAAGCTGCTGGACGTGGAAACAGCACGGTTATGGCAGGGGGGTTCGCTCTTTGGCACGGGGGACTCAGCTGGCAAAGCATCGGTGTCTGCAGCATAGGTGAGCTGAGAGAACTTGTTGACGATATCGGAAATGAGCATCACATCCCGGTACGAGAGGCGGAAAATTAAGGGCTTGATGTCGACAGCGATGTTGGTTAGACGATGCCCCGGCTTTGCAACACGATCGTCCATCGACAAAACGACGTCAAACGTCTCAATAAACCGCAAAGAGGTGGATTCTCGCTTGTTCATCTGGCATAGGCACATACCTACCTGATCAACCGTAAGGGCGAAAATCCCCTGCTGGGATACCAGAACCTGCTGAATTGAGAGCACAATGGCTTCGGACGAAGGATTGCGAAGGTCAGCCAGCACAATGAGTTCAGCATCAATGACGTTGAGGCGGTAGGTAAGTGGCGCAGCCTGGGTATCGGCAGCAGGTGCACTCGCGGTAGCAGTGGGGGCAGGGGGCTCTTCAGGAGAATCAAAAGGACTCATGGCGAAATCCTTGACTGCAATCAAATAGTCAAGAGCAAACACCACCTTGGGGCTGTCCACAGTAACCAATAGGGTAGAAGCGCCATCTGGCGTGGTAGTCCATTGGGCCATGAATTGAGGTCCTTCGTGGGTAATGGCAGGGATGATTTCACGGAACATGTAGTCGAAATCAGTGCGACAGTCCAAAGCGACAAAGCTATGGATTTCAGTCTCAACCTCACTCCAGTTGTCCGATTTGCAAACATATTTGTAAAACCCATTGTTGAGCGAGACTTGGGCTAATTTAGTATCACTCAACCCCTTGGGCTGCTCGCCGTTGTAGACCTCGAATAGTAACTTTTCGAGAGAAAACGTGACATCGAGGGTCACATGGGCATCGCTGGAAGCCTGTGTAATCCGAGTCTTCTCGGACGACTGGCAATCAGAAGAGCGAGGAGGCAATGGAGGCGAGTCGGGAGGTGGGCTTCCCGACAGCCTGACGACTCTGTTGAAGACATCAAGGAGAAGGCGATACTGGCCACGCGTAAGGTTGATTGCCACGGGCGAGAGACTCATTGTGATCTCCTTCTCTGGGATAGGGGAGCCTTTGGTATACTCGACCATGTTCAAGTCCATTGTCAGATCCATGTTCTGCAGAACCTCGAGATCCTGGTTGAACTCTGGGAACTCGATGAAGGAGGACAGGAAGATCGAGGAAAGCTGAAGATGGACTGCATTGACCAAATGTGGCTTGCGTAAAAAGTTATTCTTGAGCTTAAGTTCTCCTAGATTGGCGGTGAGGAAATCCTTGGAGCCGTCACTGCGTGGCAGGATGATTTGAGGCGACTTCATCAGCACAACGAACTGCAGCCGCGAAGCCTGGTTTTGGAGCTGAGATGCCGAGTTTAGAGCAGCAAGCCGGGCAGACTCGAACAGGCCCTGCATCTCAGCAAACCGACTAAAGAAATTCATGAGATCAGTGAAAGTCTCCTCGACCAAAGTTAAGCGAGCAGTGCCGATCTCGGCATTGAAAAGGGTGTCGTAGCCAAGGTCAACTGGGGTATTGGAAAAGCTCTCGTAACGCAATTCCACTGCTTCGTGACCATCAGTCATTAGCAATGGAGGCCCATCGCCATAAGGCCGTATCACCATATTCCCAAGCCGGGTGGCTAATCGGAGCGATGCTTGGGTCACGAGTAGCGTCAGGTCGCCGTTAGTCAAGCTGAAGGTAGACAAGGGTGTTCCGTCATTGTTGAAAATCAGTGACATGGCCTCCATACGCATGCGTATCTGGGTTGTACCTCCCTGAGCAGGTGGTGGTTGGTCAGAAGAATGGTGGTTGGATGAGGGGGGCACGGGATCTTCGGCAAAGAAAGTTGCCAAGAGGAAATAGTACAACTCAAGTATAGTCTTTTGTGTGACGTAGACATTAACTGTTGAGAATGC
The DNA here is from genome assembly GCA_014839935.2 of Entomophthora muscae. NCBI lineage: Eukaryota > Fungi > Entomophthoromycota > Entomophthoromycetes > Entomophthorales > Entomophthoraceae > Entomophthora > Entomophthora muscae. The sequence goes on from QTSX02004294.1 coordinate 245,224, forward strand.
GGCGTCAACTGTCTGGGCAATCCCTTCAAACCGGGACTCGAACTCGGGCGAATCAGGGTTAACGCGAGTGTAGTCCAACTTCAATAGAGTCTTTGGAGAATCACCAGGGTTTGTAAGTGCAGAGGTGATGACATGGCAGATCTCAGAGTCAGGAAACACCTTGTCAAACATAGTCAGGCGATGGATGACTATTCCAACATCCATATGGAAGGGGTGAGAAACCATGTGAAGCTTGAAGCCATCGAGATGGGCGTCTGCGATTTCAATCTCCCCTGCCTTGCGCACAGACACCTTAAGTTTGTCAATGGCGAAATCTATTACGAACAGCTTGGCATTGAGGTTCTTGTACTTTGCCTCGATCTGCTGCTGGGTATCATCCTCAGCGTCATAAAACTCATCTTCTTCTTCAATCACCTCTTCGAATGGATCAGCATCCTGATCCCGAAACAGCGGGCCTCTGGGCATCGACTCGGATGGGGTGAAGCGAGTGGGGATTGTCAACGAGCTCGACTCTTCTTCGTCAGAGGGTAAAAGTATATCCAACGTCGACATGATAGCTTTATACTTGCGCGTAGATAGATTAACTGTCACCTGCGGTAAATGTCCCGCCAATCGTGTTTTGGTCAAATGGCTGACTTGTGGAAGAATCGACATGAACAGGTCTAAACTCATGTTAATGCGATCAATAACGTGAAGATCCCCTGCTGGCGTTGATGGCTGAACTGCCACTAAACACTCCTCTACCCCACTGCCGACTACCAGCTGTACCGAAGTCAATTCAATCTTGAACTTGTCGTACATGAGAGACTCGAGTTGGGCGAAATCTTTATCGGTGAAGCTTTCGTTCTGCTTAGCCTGGAGTTCGCTCTTCTTGCTCTTACTAATCACGTCACTTCCAATAGTGATGTGACCTGAATCTAGAACCACTACTACCGCCGTTGGATCCGTGAAGCTGTGAGGAACAATAAAGAGCGGTGCATGAATGTCGACATGCAAGTCTAGGGTACGATGATCCTCAAGTGCGTACTGAAGGGTGGCCGTGGTCTGCTTCTTGAGGTCCTCGATGCGCGTGCCAGCTGCCTCGATCAGCGCAGTCACTGATTCATGGGCCGGGGTGGGTGGCTTAAAGAAATCGGTAAAGGTTTCAAGGATCTTGGGCTTGTAAAACACCTGCAAGTTAAGCATCTTGACGTCAATGGCGTCATCGGAGCGCCCATCGAGCGGATTGTGTTCGTAAGTAAGCGAAAAGAATGGCTCGCCAACAGACTCTTTCTCTACAACGAATGGCTCCGAGACTTTAAGAAGATGAGGATACAAAGAGTCTGGATTAGTCCCATCAATCAACTCAAGTCCGCTCAAGTTGACCTTGGCTTTGTAAGAGTCGGGGCGCTGTAGAAAATCTACTTCAAAGTTCTTTAGTCCAAGGGTAAGCAAGTCTTGGGGATTCCCGTGCGGCCATGTCCTAAGGGTGATGGAGGCCTTTTCAAGCCGGGCTTTTAGGGCAAGCGTGACGTAGTCCCGGGGAAAATCGGTGGGCCTAAGAGCCGATTCTTCATCGTAGTCAATGGTTGAATAGAGATTCTGGATTTGCTCGTCAGTTAAAGTGTTGGGGTCTTCTTGGACAGAAGAGGGTGCACCTGACCATCCCATTATGCTTCCTAACCACGAGGTGCCGGTATTGCCGGCGGCCGCCTCTTTCTTTTTCAGGACTTCCGCTTGATGTGAGATATCAGACTGGGCAAGGGAGCGATAGAACTTGAGGTCGCGGAACTTCAGCTTTCTTTCCAGTGCATGGAATTTTTCCAAATCAATTTCATCAGCAGTGTCTAGCTGGACCTTGGTGTAAAGCACCATATAAGATTTTCGATCGGCGCGACGCTCAGCAAAGTGTTCCCACGTCCACAGGCGATGCCTTTGGTGGACTTCGCTCAAAACACAGCGAATGGCATAGCGAAACCATTCCTTGGACCCATCGGTGTAGCTGAGATGCCGTGGGGGTTCATGCTGCACATACTGTTGCTTCCTCATGACATAATCGAATCTTGTGGCAGCAAGCATAAGATCCCTTGTCTGCTCATCATCCAAGCAAAAGCTGATCTCATCAAAATCCAAACCAGCGGTGGCCTTTGGCTTATCTTGTTGGTATTTTTGATTGAGGACAAGTTTGCCGCTGGCGCTTACTGGTTTGAGGATAAATTGATGCTCTGAAATGCCATCTGCTTTTGGAATCTCATTCATGAATATTTCAATGGCCTCTTCAATAGGCCTCCCCCCGAGAGAACGCGCATCAGTGTCCCAGTAGACACTCAGGCTTCGTAGGGTTAACAGTTTGCGAATAATCTCTGAGGACTGGTTGGTAGTCGCTTCTAGCCAGTTTTCATCGGTGGAGATGGCGGATATCTCAGACAACGTAAGGCCAATCGCAAAAGGTTGAGTCTTGTTGCTGAGAGTGTCTTCGTATCTCAGATGGATATTTTTGATGGTGACTTGGAGATTATCCACGATCTTGGTGATGAGCTGGTTTGTAAAAGAAGCGCTTTTTAAACTCTCTTCATGGTTTTCCGTGTGCTCCTTGGTTTTTAGAAGCTCGAAACTATCAAGCATTTTCATTTTTAACTGGTGCGCTTTTTCTTCTTCCTCTTTGGGATCGAGATCAAGATCATTTTTAGGAGACACGAGAAGATAAACATTGCTTATAAACACCCTTACGGGAAGATTCTTGAGGTTATGCCAGGGAATTTTTAACGTAAGTTCTCCCAAAAAGCCTACACGACAAAAAAGCTTCAGTATCTTATTTGAAACCAGATTAAAATAGAGTATAAAATTACCTTCTTTGAAATCCAATGGGAGCTGAAGTTTATATAGAGCCTCTTTCTTTAGGCGAAGATTTTTTAGCTTAACGTCGCCTTTAAAAAATATAAGATATGTGCGGAGAAAAAAATCATTTTTAAATTGAAAAGAAGCTCACCGTTCCAAATAGCGACATTGAGCTGATGAGACTGGAAATTTTCAACATAGTCGCCCAAAAACTTATTAAGGACATTGGCTATAACTGACTCGAACATGGTGACTATAGAATATATGCACCCGAGTCAGTAAGGAGAGAATATTTATTTACAGGTTTAAATACTTTTTAGTTGTGATTTATAGTAGTCTGCTGTTCAGTAGTGCCAGGTTAATGGCTAAGCTATAACAAACAATCAAAAGGCTCCAACTTATTGTATACTTGACAGCTCCCTTGAACTTTTATCGCTTCATCCTTTGTGGCTAATATCCAAGTGCTTAATGATTCGCTAAAAATGGCAATCCTAGCCCCACTCTTTAAATAAAGTTGCAGGCTGAGGTCCAACTCTAATTAATAAATTCCAACTATAAAATGCAATAGCAGATCAAACTAAAGAAGAAATTGGAGTCCGAATTAGGGCTGCTTTGGCCAAGCCTCAAGCAGCCACGACCAGCTTCTCGCTCTGGATCACTCTTTCATATATTTATTTTATTATGTTTAAATATATAAAATTTACTTTGTGTATAGTTTCCCAGCGCTGGGGCTGAGCCGAAGCATCCCTAGTCTGATGCAGGACACCTTTTAAGCTCGATAGATTACGTCATCGGAACTTTACGACCCATCACTCCCTTGAGCCACAATCAGCCTTTTTAAAATACTTTGGTAGGTTCCACTTAGTAATGTGGGGGTTTAAAAGAAGATTCTAAAATCGACAATCCTTTCACTGATGCATGCAACCTAACTTGAAGCTTTCCTTTAAACGATACAAGGAAGATTATATCTCTTAATTTAGCTTCAAGGTCAGTCTGCCAACTCTAATCAAACACAAATAAATTTAACTCACAGTTAGGGCTGCCTCGGTCAAGCCCCAGGCAGACGCGGCCAGTTTCTGGCTCTGGGTCATCTTTTTCAAAGATTTATTTAAAATTTTAAATGCTGAATCCTTCCGCTTTTGGCGTAGGCCGAAAGCCGGAATCTAGCCAGGCTGAGCCAAAGCATACCTACTCACAGTTGCCACTTGGACCTTGGCTAGTCCGTTATCCTGGGTAGTGCAGTTCATTTCATTTCATAACTAAGCTATCAGTGAGGCAGGATTGTTTCCATTGGCTTGTAGCCGTTGAGATAGCTTTCAGGGAGTTCAAGTAGATTTTTTATTGGTGTTGCGTGAAGCAGGAAAATCATCAAGTTAGACCAAGAGTCTGGAATGAGAAAATTTAAGGGATTGAGAAAGAAAGTAATTAAATTCAAGAGACAACTACTGGAACTAGGGTTGGGCAGCGGCAGATTAAAAGTGTGCTGATTGCAGTAAATACTGTAATTGGCGTGTTTTGCCAGTAGCATTTGTGGATTTCCTTAAGTTAGTGTTGCAACTGAACCAATGAGGATTCAGTATTGATTTTGGGGAAGACATAAGTCCAATAGAAAGGACGAGAATGAATAGAATAAGATGTTGTTTATTATAGAATACTGTGATTAATATACTATATGGGGAAAGCCACCGGGCCACAAGGGGGTGGCATGTCCCATGTAAGGTTCGAAGCCAAAGAATAACACATGTGGGGATCAGCAGATCAAATTGGTAGTGGCCCTAATTAGAAGATAGTGCCCGCAATTTGATATTGCCATCAGATTGGTTCATGTTGTTAGACACATCAAGGGGCAACTCATCAAGTGCCCCCTGTGTATTGTAAGATATGTTGGCAGGCAATTCTGGAAACTTGGTTGCAACATTAGGAGAATCCAAAATCTTTAAAAACATACAAGGGTAAAGAAAGTTTCTTCCAGAGGAAGAAAGAAAAAACTTATATTTTTCCAATAAATTATACTGTAAATTCAGAACCTAAACGTAAAGATGTGGGATTGTCAAATCCTTGGTCCAAATTTTGAATCACTTTTGCGGGCAACTCAGCTGAGTGAAAAATAAAATATTTAATAAAATCAACCATTTAATTTGACTTTTTTGGTTTATTTAAATTGGCAAATTTCAAATCCCTTGAGCAGAATAACTCAACTAATTAAAGACAAAACACAGCAAGCAATTGTAGGATACATGAATCATAAATGCGGGATTCTAATGTACAATTTGAGATTTTCTGTATGTCTAACAAATCATAGACAACATGGAAAAACTAACAAATCTGAAATTGTGGGATTGTCAAATCCAAGAGCCAAATTCAAATAAAGAATGAGGAAAATTTGAAATAAATATAATTTATGGGTGTCTCAAAAAAGATGCTAAAGGATCTAGAGTGGATTTTTGCTAATTCTTTTTGGAATCATAGGCATTCTCAAAAATCACCCTATTCCATTTTAGGGCAGCTAAAATTTAGATCCTACTATTCACCAACTTAACATACTTGAAAATAAAATTGATTAAAATATACACTCCTCTTTTTGAGTTTAAAATTTCAATAAAAAATTATTATGTCTTCTTTTAATAACAACCAAATAAATAAGCTGTTCCCTGGCCTTGACAAAATCATGAAGGGCTACTGTTGCAACTGAACCAATGAGGATTCAGTATTAGGAATTGGGAAAGACAACAATCCAATAGAAAAGGACAGAATAATAAGAATAAGGTATTGTTTATTGTGGAATATCATGATTAATATACTATATGAGAAAAAGCCACAAGGCCACAAGGGGGTGGCATAGTGGCTTGTTCCATGTAAGGATTGGAGCCAAGGAATAACTTGTGTGGGGATCAGCAGGTCAAATTGGTGTCGCTCCTAATTAGGATGAAGTACCTGTCATTCAACCCTGCCACCAGATTACTCCATGTCGTTAGATACGTCAAGGGGCGACTCATTGAGCGCCCCCTGTGTATCGTAAGATACGTTGGCGGGCGAGGTTCAAATCTCAGTTTCAATACCCCCCTTGCCACCTGCTTGTCGTCAGACACCAAGACCGGAGTCTGCGGAAGGTCTGGGAAGGTCCACACAAACAACTTTTGCGTGGGGATGGCGCGGCAGGGGCGCAAGCAATCATGGTGAAGTTTCTTGGTGTTTCCTTGGGCATCTTCAAGTTGATAAGTGTGGTTGTCATAGACAGCGGCTATCTTGAAGGGCCCTAGGTGGTTGGGTTCCAATTTGGCAGAATTGGGATTGAGGGTGTAGATGGGGTCACCTACGGTGTATCTAGCTTTGAGGTGCTTTGTACCTCCCGCAATCCGCTTGTGTTTGATCTCCTGGGCTTTGGCACACCATTGGTCTAGGGATGGAGTTGTTACTAGGGGGGCTTGTCGGGAACCTTGGACCGTAGTTTCCCCTGTTCCACCCCTGTCAGAATGCCAGGTGTTCCAAAGGCCAGGGTGCTAGGGCTGAACCCAGTGCCCCTGTTGGTTCTTGCTTGCAGGATCAATAGAGCAGTGGGGAGGTGTTCAGTCCATGCGGTGTTAGGGTGCTCTTGTGAGAGCTTGGCAATCAATTGAACCAGGGAGCCATTTAACTGTTCCACGTGTCCATTGGCTTGCAGATGATAGGGGGTCGTGACTATATGTTAGAGCGCGTTCTTGACGCAGTATGCCTTCATGACATGCCCAACAAGTTCGGGGCCGCCATCTGTGATGAGACGCTTGGGTTGCCCAAAGAGAGCCACAATCTTTTTGCCAATAAAGCGGGTGATGATGGTGGCGGTGTGGTTGGTTGTTGCCCAGGCCACTGGCCAGCAAGTGAAATAGTCAATGGCAGTGATGATATACTTCTTTCCCAGTCTGTCTTTGGGGAGTGGTCCCACAATGTTGAGAGCCCACTGCTCAAAGGGTTCCATGGCCTTGATGGGTAGGACAGACTTGGGAGGTGCAGGTTTGGATGTGTTCTTTTTGCACAGCACACATGTCTTGAGGAGGTCCAAGATGTCTTGACGCATGCGCGGCCACCAAACCTTTCATTTCATAATCTTGAAGAGGTTACACCCTCTGATGTGACCCAGGGTTTGGTGGTAGTGCAATATGGTGTCCCCTTGTTGTGTGGTGGGAATGTAAGGCGTCTTCTCACCTATCTCTGCCCGACAGCAGACATTACCAGCATCGGTGGTGAACTGACTTTTGTTGTCCTTTAGCTTGGAAATGGTGATCAAGTTAAGGCCTTTGTAGCGCGTTGCCTCAGGGCGCAGGTAAAGCATGGGCCAATCTGGATCCAAACCATTGTCCCCAGTGATGGACACTACAGCAACAGCACCCATGTTGACACTTTGTCGACATGGTCACTGTTGACTCGAAACTCTAAATCTCCTATGTTTTTTTCTAGTTGCACTAGCTTAATTCTTTTTTAAAGCGTTCAGGGGTGCAAACCCAGAAAACACAATGAAATTGTGGCCATCTCAACACGATTTAATATTAAGCTTAATAAAAAACTTGATTTAACCTGATTTTTCCTTTACTTTTACTAATAAAAATTAGTTTATTTTTTATTTGTTTTCACGACGTAAAAGTGTCAATGTCGACACTTTTTAAGCCAAACTTATTTTTAATAACAAAACTGAAGCATCTACAGTAAAAAATAAGTGTGCATTTAAAAATATTTTTTATTGAATTATTATATTGAAAAAACAGTGCACATATTTGATTTTTGGAATGTTCATGTTATAAATATATATGTGGCACTTATTTTGGCTTTGATATATTAAGTGGATTGGTGGCTAACAGGGATCCAATAATTTAAGCGTGACTTACTATGTAAGTTACTATAGAATTTATTATTAAAAATAATGTTGACACTCATAAATGTCGTTTATTTGCTCGTGATCATCCCCTGGGGTGGAGTTAAGCAAATTAGAGTGGCGCAATTAAGCCTAGATTAATATGCCACCTCATATAAAGAATGGTGTAAGTGATGTTGTCGACACTTTGCCCTTTTCAATACTTGAATACAACTTCTTAACAACTTCATATAAGCGCAATGGTAAAATATCATATTACCACCTCCAAAATATAATTTTTAATAAAAGAATAAAGAACCTTGATACTTTTTTAACTTATTTTAATATTTTTTTTAATTTTTATATGTGAACAAAACACAGAGAAAACGGTTAATTTTTGCTAGCCTGCTTAAATTCAATTAAGCGTACTATGAAAAAACATAGTAACTTTTCAAAAAAATGTCAACAGTGACAATGTCGTCAAAAATAATGTCTACAATTTTTGTAATTGATAGTGAGAATTCAGCTTTTTTTACTAATTGTCACTCATAATGTTGACGCTTTTCAGTTCTCACATATAAAACTTTATGTTTTATATAATAAAAACTTCTCATTTTTTGATATGTTGTATTTTTGACTTTGCTCTTTCATATTTTTCAATTTTTAAAATAAAACCTATATCTAAATATAATACTTTCACATAAATATCTTAACTTTTAATTTTTTATTTAAAACTTTAATAAAATAAAAACTATACAAATAATTTTTAACTTTTAAATGCCAAGAAAAGCCATCTAAGATTTACTTTTTATATATTATGCTTTTTAAGTTGTTTTTTTTTACATACATTGCTTTATTTTAAACCATTTTACTTATTATTTTAGGACAAGAACACTTCCAAACAGCCAAAGGGTACCAAGCGTCCCTCCAAGCCCATCAAAGCCACTAAAAAGAAGCCTGTCTTGTCAAAGAAGGCCGCCCCAAACCATCCCCCAAGCCCTCCCCTGAGCCCTCTCCTGAGAAGAGCCCTGCTCACTCCACTGGGGGAGAGGAAACTGATGGCTCTCTTACAGAGCACAGTTTCTACAACTTGGCTTCTGATGAGGAGCCAACCAAGAAGAAGCGGCAAGGCAAAAAGACCCCTCCCAAAGAAAAGTCTCCTGCACATGAGGAGCACCACAATAAGCCCCCTTCTGCTTCCCCACCCCCGCCAAACTCTCCCCCTTCTAGTTCATCAGGGGATGATTCAAAGCCCTGCCCTGATTAATTCCCTGGCTTCCGCCATGCTCCTGCTGGCCCTTGGGACCCTCTTGTGGCCCACCTCATCTGCAACATTGATGGCAAGTTCAAGGTTCCCTCTTCCTTGCCCAAACACTTCCCAATCATGAGTGTAAAGGGTGTGCCGGCCATGTTGGCCAATGGGTATGTCTTCAGCTGCAACAATGCCAACCAGGGCTTTAAGAGCCGCCATTAAACCTGTGAGGACCGCTCCTGCCCAGTGCAGCTCAACACTGAGCGCTGGGACCTGGTCCAAACCATAAAGGGCGAGCATACCTGCATCATGCCCAACATTACAATCTCCTGCCTCCTGAAGTGGTATCTGGTGCAGATTATGCCCACCTCCAAAGACCTTTCTGCCACCCAGCTGGCTGTGCTTGCTTGAAAGTACCTGTCCCCTACCAACCTCAAGAGGGTCCCTACTCACACCCAGTTGGTCAAGTTTGTGAGTGATAGGCGTCAAGCCTCCAATCCCCTGGCCAAGAGTGCCACCAGCATCAAGGACCTTATCCTCATAGATGCCCTCAAGAAGACAGAGGATGATGAGATGTTCCTGCTCCATGACAATGGGCAGGAAGTGGAGGATAGGATTGTAGCCTACGTCACAACCCAAAACCTGGAGCAGCTGAACACTGCTACCACCTGGCTGTGTGACAGCACATTTGCTACTTGCCCCCCTCTCTTTAAGCAGCTTTGGGTCCTGCATGAGCAGTTCAATGACCAGGTTATCCCTCTTGTATTCTTTCTCCTTCCTGGTGCCAAGACAGAGGTCTATGACAGAGCCTTCAAGATTGTCCAGGATGCTTTGAGATCCCTTCCTGTCAACCAGCTCCCCCTCTCACTCACACCATAAGGGCAAATCCCTCCTCCTCTGAGAAGGATGAGGCAACCTTAGCCGCTGAGCAGCTAGCTCATGCGCGCTCACTTGGGCCAAAGGTTATCATAATGGACTTCAAGCAGACTCAGTTCAGAGCCTTCCAGGCCACCTTCAATGGAGAAGTCCAGGGCTGCTTCTTCCATTTTAGGCAGGCCCTTGTCAAGAATCTCAAGAGCAAGAAGGACCTTTTTGACAAGTATCTTAACAATGGTAAGGGGAAGTTCTGCTTTGCCCTGACCCAGTTTGCTGCCTTGGCTTTTGTGCGCCTGGAGCATACTGAGCTTGTCTTTGAGGCCCTCCTGGAGGATGCTTATATCAAGAAGCACTCCACTATCTTTGAAGGCTACCTGGAGTACTTTGAGCGACAATGGGTGGGCAAGAAGGTGACTGCCCGCAGAGGAAAGAGCGGGGCCACTGCCCCTTGGAACTGTCAAGGCGCCTGCCTCAAGGGGGAGATGAAGACCACCTCTAGCCTTGAGGTTTGGCATAAGCACCTGAAGGTGAAGTTTGGGACCAACCCCAAGTTCAACAAGTTCTTCTCCAAGCTACAAGAGGAGCAGGCCCGGACTGTCTCCAAGTTCTGCGACCTGGCCAACCAGGTGGCCCCCAAGAAGAGGAAGTGCAAGGAGAAAGACTACCAGGAGGACGTGCAGAAGGTAGTGAAGAAGAAGTACAAGGTGGTGGAGATAAAGAAGTACCTTGAAGATGTCACCACTGCTCTTGCTGGTGGCTTTAATTAGCTAAATAAACTTTGCTTTGCTTTGCCTATATATTTTTTACTTTTAAACTTTTAATTTTTTTGGATAGTACTAATCTTTTTAGGTATAAATGGTAAGCTTTATGTTTAGTTTCAGTATGGTTTAATAAGAAATATCTTATATTTTGTTAATTTATCTTTAAGGTATGAGATATTTTCAGTTATGCTTATAAAAATTATAATAAATTAAAAAATATAATTTTCTTTTATTATGTAGTTATTATGATATATAAAATATCTTTATTTTTGGTTCATTGGAATTTTAATTTTTATGGGAATAAAAAATAATTTTATAATAAAGAGTGTAAATTACATAGTAAGTTGAAATATATTTGCTTATATCTCCTTATTCTTATTACTTACAATATTTTTTATTACATTTTTGAACTCTCTGAGGTCATTTTAGTATAAAAATGTTCAGGGTAAAGTGTTTTGTTAATTAAAAAAGTGTTGACATCCAGGAAACAACATTAAGTAAAACCGGGTTGTCACTTTACTATAGTGTCAACATTAAAAGTGTCAACATGGGCGCTGTTGCTGACACTAAGTAGACTTGTGAAAGGGCTTCATCTTTGACAAGTTCCTTTCCAGGCTTGTATTTGATGCATAACTGGTAGGGGGATAGACGCTCAACCCATCCTGCTTGGCGGTGTGTCAAGTGGGACTGCATGTTGAAGTACTGAAGCAACTTGTGGTCCGTCAGAACACAGGGTGGGAAAGTAGCACCTTCCAGATAACAGCGCCACTTCTCAACGCAGTATACAATGGCTGCCAATTCTTTATCATGGATGGGATAACGTTGTTCTGAGTCAGTGAGCTTCCTGGACTCATATGCCACGGGGAGGAAGACACCATCATCAGTTTCTACCCTTAGCACGCCCCCTATAGCCCTGTCAGAGGCGTCAGTCTTGAGTTTGTACTGCCGGTTTCAATTGGGGAACTGCAGTACGGGTGCTGTTGTGAGCCTTTGCTTCAACGTCTCAAAGGCTTGATCTCTGGCGGGGGTCCAATGGAAGCGCTGTTTGGTGTTGAGGAGCTCAGTGAGGGGTGCAATTAGTTCCCCACAATTGAGAATGAACTTGCGTACATAGGCAACCATGCCTAGGAATGTCCGCACCTGGCCCATGTCAGTGGGGGGCAGCATGCTAGTGATTTCCTTGATTTTGGCAGGGTTGGGCTTTATCCCTTGGGCAGAGATGGTGTGCCCAAGGAATAGCAGCTCTGACTTGAGAAACTCACATTTGGAGGGTTTAGCTTTTAGCTGGTTTTTCCAAAGAGTGTCAAGGACAGCACGGAGGTGTTGGAGGTGTGTGGTTTGGTCTTGACTGAAGACAATAATGTCGTCAAGGTACACAACCACACACTTCCCAATCAGTTCCTCAAAGGCTTTGTTCATCAACATGTCAAAGATGGAGGGAGCGTTGGTCATTCCAAAGTTCATGACAACACTCAAACAACCCGTAGCGCGTGCAGAAGGCAGTTTTTGCCTCATCCCCTGGTGCAATGTAGACCTGGTTGTACCCTGCAGTGAGATCAATCTTGCTAAAGACCTTTGCACCTGCAAGTGTATCAAACAGGTCGTCAATCAGCAGCAGGGGTACTTATTCTTAACTTTCATCTCATTTAGGGTGCAGTAGTCTATGACCAGGCAAAGAGACCCATCCTTCTTAGCTACAAAGAAGACAGCCGCCCTGTATGGAGATAGCAAGGGGCAAATGAAGCCCCTATCAAGCGCATCCAGCAAAGTGCTGGCGGAGGGTTTTATCTTCCTTTGGTGTAAGACAGTATAATGGTTGTACCTTAGGTAACAACCCTTGAAGTTGTACAGCGTGCTGAATCTCCTGGGGAGGAGGTAGTTGTTCAAGTGTCTCACTGAATATATCCTTGTACTCCTTGAGGAGTGCAGCAAGCGCTGGTGGTGGTGAGGAAGTCAAGGGAGGGACTGCAGATGGTTCTGCACAGATAACTTTGACTGAGCATTGGTTAAAGTCTAGTTTCCCCCCTTGAAATTGTACGAGCCTGTCTCTGTTATTCTGAAAAACACAGTGTCATGTAGTAACTTGCCCATTTTCACAGGGTAGATCTGGAACCCCACCCCACTTCTATTAAGGGTGATGACAGAGGTATCCCAGTCAATGTAGGGACAGTTGTGCCAAAGCCAGTCAAGGCCAGCAATTACGTTGTAGCTGAGTCCTGCCATGATTGGCCCAGAGAGCTTGACCTGGACGTTCCTCATTCTCACAGAGAAGGGTACCGTCTCATGGGTGATGTCAACTCTGCGGGAGTCAGCTACTCATACTGCCTTGAATCTGCTGGGTACTTGGTCTAATTGTTGAGAGTCAGCAAATGCCTGATCTACCATGATGTGATCAGCCCCGGTATCTACCAGTAACTTGTGGGTGTTCCCATGGAAACAGAAGGGATAGGACAAGTGTGTTACTTTATTTGAGGAGTGACTTGCTTGCAATGCGGGGTCATCACTATGAACTTGGAAGACGTCCAGGGTTTTGACCTCGTGAAGATTGTAGTCACAGGGGTTCTTTGCAAGCAAGGATTGAGAGGGCAGGTCAGGTGGGGTTGCAGGGCCTCTTGTTGCTACAACCCCCAGGCTTTTCCCGGATCCTCAATCTGTGCAAGCTGGAGCTCCCCCTTGCAGGGGCTTTTAGTCCCATTATACTGCTGGCGGTGGCCTACTTGATTGTGGCCATTGCCAGGTGTTGTATGTGGTTAGATGGAGCGTCACTGGTACAGTGGAAGCCCATTGAGACCTGATTGTTAGCCTCCACAATGGCTTTATAGCAGTTGTCAATAGAGGCGCAGCAACCTACGGGGACCCACTTAAAAATATGGGGTTTTAACCCATTAACAATGAGAGTGAGCAGCATTGCATTCCTGTCAGTCACGGCTTTGGGGGCAGCAGCAAGGGCTTGACGCCAGGCGGCAAGATACTCAGGAACAGAACCAGTTTGTTTGATGGCTAGAAGAGGAGTTCCCAAGACAATGGGGAGAAGGTTTTGCTATAGCGGGACTTGGCAGTGTCTCAAAATGTTGCCCAAGTAACGTCAAATTCCTGGCTGGCCCAGTTGGTGAACCACACAGCGGCAAGCCCTGTGAGGCGGCCAGATGCAATGGCAACCCACATGGATTCAGGGACCTGACAGATGCGGAGGCGGGTTTTGGTAGATTGGAGCCAACTGACAATTTCAGCTCCTTTGACGCCACCAACAAAGGATTCTAGTTGAAGGTTGAGCATGCGCTGGGACAGATCTGACTGGGGCAGGGTGACGCTGGCGTCACGCTGCCCAAGGCGGAGCCAATTGTATACGCTGGTGAGAACCAACTGGTCTTGATAGATGACATACCCTTTGGGGATGTCCCCCTTGGGGATTGGTAGGAAGGTCTATTGTTGTGGAGTAGCCATGCAGCCTGTACTCTGTCCTTTCTTGGGGGGATTTTGTTTTAGGTAGGCTCTAAACCTACTTCTGCTACCACTGTTGCAACTGAACCAATGAGGATTCAGTATTAGGAATTGGGGAAGACAACAGTCTAATAGGAAAGGACAGAATAATAAGAATAAGGTATCGTTTATTGTGGAATATTGTGATTAATATACTATATGGGAAAAGCCACAAGGCCACAAGGGGGTGGCATGGTGGCTTGTTCCATGTAAGGATTGGAGCCAAGGAATAACTTGTGCGGGGATCAGCAGGTCAAATTGGTGTTGCTCCTAATTAGGATGAAGTACCCGTCATTCAACCCTGCCACCAGATTACTCCATGTTGTTAGATACGTCAAGGGGCAACTCATTGAGCGCCCCCTGTGTATCATAAGATACATTGTCAGGCAAGGTTTGAATCTCGGTTGCAACACTACACTGGGTCTTCCAATAGTGAAGTATCTGTCTATGGTCATTCCCAACCTGCATGCCCCTCCCCAAGCACTAACAGGAGTGTGCTTTTTCTCCCACATCCTTGTGACTGTACAAAAGTCACTATCAAGTATTTTCAGGACAGAGAATTTAAGTCTCAACTGATATTTCCTATTTTGTTGATATTTATGCCAAGACTTCTATTTGTTTGTTTGTTTCTCCTTTACCATCTTTGGTTGCCTATATTTCCGCGAATACTGAACCATTTCAGCCTAAACTGATGTCAGCCAAAAGCCCTCAATTCCAGCTTTCAGATTTTTAATCCTGACAATATACTTCTGATTCGAAATTATGAGTTAATCTTGCTTAAACATAATTCCCCTATCATCTCCTTTTCATAGAATTGGGTATAAAAACCCTCACAGTTCTATTATTCCAAGCAATTTAATCTCCTCCTGTTTAGGCTCATCAATAAAACTATTGTCTCAATCCTAGCTGTATCTCTTTTATCCTTGGGAAATAGTAATTTGTTGGTGATGGTTGAGCACAGGCTTTGATACAACTGTAGCTGTTATTGAAAAAGTCTGAAGTCTTACTAGTATTTAGCCAAATAAATACCCCAAAATATAATGTTGTTTTGTTTTTGCTGTTTATTTCATGTAGATAGGTTTGACAGAAATTCTTTAGATGAAGATTCCTGAAAACTTGATATCTATATTTAATAAAATAATAGATTATGGGTGGTTAGCCAGGTGAGGCTAGCTAGTAAAATCGAGGCAAGATTGGCCAAAGCAATCTTGGGGACTAAGTGTCTCAATCACAATTTATTTAACCGGGAAGGTTAATTAATAAATTCATGGAAATATAATTAATGAGGATTTAATTATATTAATTGCATTGAATGTGTCAAGAAGTTTGGTTAAGGTTAACTATAAGAAAACCAACAATTTAGGTTAAAAGCACTGTTTTGGCAAATTAATTAGGTTAGAAGCACCGCCTAATTGAGTTTTAAAGCGCCGTCCAGTAAATGTTTCAGGCGCTGGGGCACCCTGGCGCCGCCTGGGGAAAGTTCCTGGGCGTTGTGGTGGCACCTAGTTTGAGTTTCAAAGTGTTTTAATGGGTTTTTAACACAAAACTATTAAATGCAAAGATAACTAAATAAAGGCAGTGATGTCTAGGGGTTTAGGTTTGATCAGCTGGTTCCCAGTTGGAACATTGATAGTTGAGTTTTGGAATGTGTTTATTCCACAGGGTTTGGTACCAGGAGTTGAGGAAGCTCCTTGACAAATTGTTACATTGAGATGAATGGTGTCAGGTGACTCTTTCTCATTGTAGTTTAATTCTCATAGGCTGAGAAATATTGGTGATCTTTTAGGTAAAGATCTAGGTTTGGATGACTCAAATGTCATAGACCACATGATGAATAATAGGTTGATTCAGGAATTGGAGGGGTTTTATCCAAATATTCCCCAAATGATATATAAGCAAAAACAACTAAATTTTAATAAAAATATATATTGTTGATTTTGACACTTTCCCCTCAATTAGTTTTCAATTTTTATGTCTTCTTTGTTAAATTTTGAAAGAGCAAAATTTGGAGTACTTTGCGTAGAAACCCCTGCTGCCAGGAAAGAAGTTCCTACAAGTTTGATGGAAGAAGCTTGGAAAATTCTGGAGGCCACCAAGACTGTGCCTGAGGAGGCTTTGGTGGAAGTAAAATCTGTGTTTGAAGAATTGTATTCCAATTACTTTGCAAAAGAAGGGACCCCTGCTCAAGGAAACCAAATCTATGTGTGGGATTCTTGGAACCTGTTAGTTGGATTTGACAAGATTTTACAACAAGTGAAAGCAACGTCCAATTGAGAAATTGAGGCTTTAAGAGCAAGGGAGGAAAAGAGTGTTGAGATCATGACTCGTTGGTGGGATGATAATAAAGCGTTGTCCCATAAAATTGCCTCCCTGGAGGCAAAGCTCCTTGAAGCTTTGTCACAGGAAGGTAACAGGAATAAGAGTCAAGGGCAAGATAATGGTAAGTTTGACTGGTTGGAACTGGATCTGTCACAGTCCTCAAGCATGGTCCTGTTTGCCCATCATGCACAGGAAGCTGCTAACCCAAATCCTGTATCAAAAATGGCATCCAGAATCAGCCATTTGAGCCATGGGGTCACCCAGAGAACTCTGGAATCCAGAAACAGCCAATCAGATGGCACTATCTGGTTCCTAAGATGAACACATACCACCTCCAGCCAATAAGCCTACAAGACACAGAAGAAAGCTAATCACTCCAGAGATTGTGCTCAAAATGGTCAAAAAATGAGGGATGTTTATGCCCTTGGGAAAATTGCGGCTGTGATGGGTTTTGCAAAGTCCACTGTGGCTGCACCCTGCAAGCCCACACCAACTGTGGCCTCCTTACCAAGAAGACTACACTAGTGCCTGTACTTCAAACAAAGGTGACACAGCCCATCCCCTTATGATGGCCATCATGGAACGTGACCCACAGATGTCCCTGGTCCAGGTATGTCTCCAACTTGGACTCCACAGCATTTTCATAAATAAAAGAACAGTCAGTTTGTGGATGCACAAATTTGTGATTACTGCTAGAATCTTATCCAATCAGGTTCTCATTGGCCCTGGTTTGGTGGATACCAACCCCTATAATGCAACAATCATTAATTTTATCAAAAGAAGGGCAATGAGAGCCCGTAATGACGTCATTTTTTTCATATGCCAAGATTTTGTCAAGTATTTAAGACTTTTGGAAAAATCACATCAAATCTGACATATGCAAGTGCGGCCCAATCTTATATCAATTTATTGGGGTTTTATTGACAGATTCACCATTGGGTGTCAATCATTACTCAGCAATATCAAACACCACAGATAGGTATGCCTACCAGACGGAGCTCAAGGACATGCTAGAGGAGTGGGCTACCCAACAAGCTGTGTACACTGTTGTACTGAGTGCAGAGATGGAGCAGCAGGAATGGGCAACCAAAGAAATTAGGGCTGTGGGTCATCCCTGTTGATCCTGCCCCACCAACCACGCTGACATGCATCTTGCAGATGTATGTCTTTACAATTTTGGTTCAGCTCTCAGGCGCTTAAAGCCTGCAACCTACAATGAACTGTGCACCCAAATTGATAAGAGTTATGAGCTTTTCCTGTCCATATTTGTCCAGGACTTATCACATATTGGATATTTTATGCAATTGATAATGATAAGTCCAGAAAGGACTCCCGTCTCCCCCTACACCCATCTATTTGGGTTTTCAAGCCCTCATATGTGATAGAAGAAAAATATGAGAAATTAAAGCAATCAACTCTTTCTGCCTCTTCCCAGTCAACAAACCCTGTCTCCCCAACCCCCCATCAAGACCAAGCCACCCGCCTTCCAACCCTGACTCCCAAGCCAACACATATTCTCTCCCCACTAACTCTGATGCTGTTCCTTTTACAGGCGCAGATGAAGGAAATGTACATTCCACCCATTCCCTTCCCTAATCATCCTTTGATGAGTAAAATGAAACCTTTCTTTGTGACAAATTATTAAAATTGATATTATTTCTTTCAATTCATAATTAATAACATATTTTTTATATTATTGACATTCCCCATAATTAATAAAATGTTGTACATTAATGTGGTAACATATAATTAGCTGCATAATAATTTTATCATTATCAATAATAAAGTAAGTACCAAAAAATATAAATATTACATTAGAATATTGTAACTAGACATTAACTCTTGATATTTAGATACTGTAAATTCAGAACCTGAACGTAAAAATGCAGGATTGTCAAATCCTTGGTCCAAATTTTGAATCACTTTTGCAGGATGGCATTTTTTTAATTAATTTGAATTCTTTGTATTTTTATTTGTATTTTTAAAATACAAGAACTCATAGACACTTTGCAAAGTTAAAGCCAAACTGCATATTTCCTATGGACAAAATGAATTAACTGGAATCAGATTTGAAGCATTCAAATTCATCAACCATTTTCATTAAGTTTACTATGTTTTTTGGAATTGTGGGATTGTCAAATCCATGAACCAGTTTCAAATCGCTTTTGAATGCCACTAGTAAACCCAGATATTAATTGTGGGAACTGGAATCCAAATTTAATGTACAGTAAGCACACTAGGAAACACCAACCCAAATAAATAATCTCCACTCTGGATAAAATCAAATGAAAAATCCAATCTCAACAAACATGTTTAGACATGAAATTAAGTGAAATGTAAAATTGTCTAAACTGGAAATGATGCAAAATTATGCACTATAAATCACCAATATATCAACCACAAACCATATAATGATATATGGGCTACCCTCCTGATGACGCAGAATTTTTTTAAAAGTTTTTTGGCCCCCAGAGTAGCCAGGTGCCATAAAACTTATTTTCTGGAAGAAAGGAGGGGAAAAGATAAGCCATTAGTTTACTACACTATGTATTCAGCAACTGTGGTAAGTTTGAATCCCTGGTGATTGACTCCCTGGTATTTAGCACTTTGTCAAGTACCAGGGAGTTGAGTGTCACATATGTGAATCTATTAGTATTTTTGGCTTAACTGATTTTAAGCTAATTTTTACTAGTAATTTAGGGGTTAGAAACCAAAAACCAAGGTTAAATTTACTCAAAATTAACTCTGTTTAATAATTCAGTTAGCTAAAATACCAATTTAAGGGATAATTTATAAGTAAATTTACTAATAGAAATGAAAAAACCTGTGTTTGACACTCTAAAACAAAAAGTGACCAGTTCAACACTTTTTAAGCCAAATTTTAATTTTATTAATAAAATACATATGCACTTATATAAAATTTGTTATTTACTATTATATTTTTAAGATTAGTGTCCATAGTTGTCAATTAGGCTCCAAAGCACCATTATAATGGATTTAGTGGTATAGACATTAATCAAATACCCCACTTGTTTTAAATTATGTCATTCCCAGGTTTGTGGATTAAGTGGTGCCACATAAATTAAGCCCAATTTATTAAGAAACTTCATATGTAATTTATAAAAAACAGAAACTTGACATCTTCCTTGTTTGACTCTATCCACTTGCCACCCAATCAGTTTTGGATTAACTAATCAAAGACTCAGAATTAAGGCTAAATTAATATGTGACACACTATGAGCGCCACTCAACACTTGTCCACTTGGCACTTTAACTTGGGGATTAGTACTAAGAGCTTCTTAGCGTTTTAACCAGCACTATGGTAAATAATTCACTCCCAGCTCCTCACAGCATAAATTAAACACTAATAAACACCTTCCTACTCATTTAATTTTTTAACTTATGTTGTATTTTTATTTTTGAGCATATGAAACTGCCTTGCTTTTGGGTTAACTTTTGAACCCATTTTAAATTTAAGCAAGTTTTATATGTAAAAAACAGTAAATTTGATCTTTCTTCTTGACTCTGGCATACTTGACAGTGAGAAATCAGCTTTTCCCAGCTGATTGACAGTGCCAAACTTGACACTTTACTATGTTTTGATTTTTCAACTCCCAATAAAAAATTCCACATAATATTTTATATTTTTTTGCAATTATAATCTACTACTTTTCCTGCTACTCTCCATATAGTTTTCATATATATTTTTTATTTTTAATTATACTTTTACATTGATTTAGCACTAAGATGGTATGCTGAACCTAAAATCTTTAATGTTTCATCATAAATTCACTTATTTTCTATGTTTTAACCTTTATATCTATACTTTGAGTTTCTATTTTGCTTCTATTTACTTTGTTATGTTTTTTTCTTGATAAATAAAACTTTATTTGCATACTTTTCATTTAACTTTTACTTTGCTTTACCTCTATGTTTCATATCTCTTACACTGTTTTATTTACAAAACTAAACTTTTCTTTAGACAAGATCAAACAAGAACAACCAACAGCCCAAGCGCCAAGCCTCCAAGGGCTCCAAAGAAACTGCTTCCACTCCCAAGTGTGCCAAGAAGCCTGAAAATGCAAAGTCTCCAACCCCATCTCCTCCTACTCCTCCCCCTCCACCCTCATCTTCTACATCCCCTTCACTTTCCCCCAAAAATTCCTCCCCCAATAAATCTGATGGTGATCTTATCAACCACTCCTTTTACCACTCAAAGGCTGACTCTGAGACCACCAAGGAGCAACATACCAAGAAGTCAAAGGCTACCAAGGAGCCCACCTCTTCTTCTGGTAAGAAAAAGGAGGCATCCAAGCAGGCCTCAAAGAACCCTTTCCCTCCCCCTCCTGATGGCTCTTCCCCCCTTCCTCATCTGAACCCCAAGATGAGCCTGAGGAGTACTCCAAGAAGTCCAAAGCTTCTGGTCATGTGGCTTGGGATCCACTGGCCATCCACAATATCTGTAATGTATACAGAGAGTTTAAAGTCCCCAAGTGCTTCCCCCCATTTTCCCCCATCATGTCAGTAAAGGGCGGCTCTGGCTATGTTGCTGACAATTACATTTTTAACTGTAATAATCAAAAGCGCGCCACCAAGAGCAAGCACTTTATCTGTGAGGATAAGACTTGCAGGGCCTGGTTAAACACCAAGGGCTGAGAGCAAGTAACTGCCAAGAAGGAGGAGCACTCTTGTGAGCCCTAATCATCTTATAACCCAGATGTTAAAGTGGTACCTTGTCCAGGTGATCCCAACATCCTCTCACCTCTGGGCATCTGATCTGACTATAAAGGCCCTGCAGCATTTAAAAACCAATAATCTCAAGTTGGTGCTAACTCAAGAGCAGTTGGTTAAGTTCATAAGCAATAAGTGTATTGCTGCCAACCCCCCTCCTCCCAAGGCTTTGGACTTTCTCTCAGAGCTTACGCTCACCCACCAGCTCAAGCAGCTTCCAAGTGGGGAGCGCTTCCTCCTCCATGACAATGGGCCTGCCACCAAACACCACATAATATACTATGCCACCCAGCAGAACCTGCTGGAGTTAAAAAGGGCTTCAACCTGGCCAGTTGATGATGCCTTTGCCACTTGCCCCCAGATGTTCAAGCAGCTCTGGATGATCCATGTCCAGATTGACATCCAGGTGATTCCACTTGCGTTCTTTCTTCTTCCTGGGGCCACTGAGGCCATTTACACCCATGCTTTTATCATCCTCCACCAAGCACTTTCCCTCCTTCCTGACAACAACAATGCCAAGAAGATCCCCCTACACCCGCACCAACCCTCCTGCCACTGACAAAGACCAGGCCACCCTAGACTTGGAGGAAAAGGTAAGGCTGAGAGCTCTGGGGCCTCATATATGCATCATGGACTTCAAGCCTGCTCAGTTCAATGCATTTGAGCAGCTGTTAAAAAGTAGGGGTGCAGGGGTGCTACTTTCACTACTGCCAAGCAGTTGATTGGAATTTTCAGGCCCAGCCAAGCTAAGTAGGTTGAGCCAGAGGGACACTTTGGACACCTGCAAATTTGTGCTTGCACAATTTAGTGCCTTGGCTTTTTTAAAGCCAGAGCACACTGCGCAGGGGTTCAAAGTTCTATCAAAAGATCCTTATGTAGTAAAGCACTTGGAGTTCAAGCCTTTCCTTGAGTACTTTGAGCCCTAGTGGATTGGGAAGGTTGTCACACAGAGGCAAGACAAGGCCTGTGCCAAGGGCTTTTGGAACGTTTACAGGGCAGCCATCAACAGGGAGCTCAAGACCACCTCAGCGCTAGAGGCTTATCACAAACACCTCAAGGCCAACTTTGGGCTCCATCCAAAATTTGATAAGTTTTTCTCCCTCCTGCAGCACAAACAGGAGAAAACCATCTCCAAGCTGCGTGACTTGGCAAGCTTAGTCCCTCCACCAAGCCCACAACCTGCTCCATCCTATTCACCAAGGCCATTAAAAATGTGGCCAAGCATAAACACAAGGCCTAAGAGATCAAGCAGCAGCTTGAGCTCATTGCAACTGCCCTCCTGGAAGGGGCTAAAATGAAGAAGGGGAAGAAGGGTGAATAATAAACTTGCTTGCTTATATGATTTTTACTTTTAACTTTTAACTTTTTAGCTTTAATTTTTTACTTTTTAGTTTTGATCAATTAGTTTTTAGTTTTAATTTTTCTATTTTTTGATTTAATTAGATAGCACTGATTATTTTATGTATACATGGTAAGTTTGATATGAATAGTTATAGTTGAAAGTGAATGAAATATCTTAATTTTTGTTAATTTCCTAATAAAACAAAAAAAATTCACATTCATACTTATAAAAACTATATCAAAATATTATTAATATTTCTTCATATTTTGCATAACTTCTATTTTTGTGTTTATGTTTATTTTTGTTTCATTGGAATTTTAATTTTTATGGTAATCAAAATATTTTTATAATGAAGAGTGTAAATTACATAGTAAAATGAGAAATAGTTGCTTTTTTCTCCTTATATTCATTAGTTAAAGCACACTTTTTTATATTAAATTTTGAGCTCTGGGATCACTTTAGTATACCATAGCTGTATAGCTTAACTTTTTATATTAAATGTTTCAGTACATAAAGATCTGTTAATTAAAAAAGTGTCAATTTCCAGTTGTCAATCAGGGAAAAAGTTGAATTCTCACTTTACAGTAGTTTTAAAAGCTATGGCGACAAGCAAAAATACTTCAGATTTAAACAAAATGATTTCAGATTCAAACAAAATCCAAGTCGTGCAAGATTCAGGATTCAATTAATTTAAATATTTTTGGTTAATAAATGAACTGTCAAACCAAAAACAAAATTTCACTAACCCATTATACAAAATTAAAGCAAACATCAAGCAGTGTAGTTCAAACCACAAACAAAATGAACTGACACAACAAGTGAAATGGATGGATGCTATTCCGGAGTATATTATAATCCAATCAGGATTCATATGAGGCACCAACAGAAGGACTAAAGTGAAACAAAACTTGAGCAATCTAGAAGCAAGATTCCACAAGCACAAAACAAAATGAACTCACACAAGATGTGTAGTATGAGCAGCCTAAAATAGAAAAATAACAGTTTAACAGCCAATCAACAGCTATCCAATTTAGGAACAGAGGCATTTTATCCATTTTCATGGCTCCAGATTTGTATGAAAAGGTTTTGAGAACCTTCCAAATATGGACTCGAGATTACAATAAAAATAAATCATTAAATTTTAAAATTTCTACTTTTAGTGATTTTATCCTAGGTTTTTTACAATGGTTTTTAACAGCAATATCTTTGACAGCGCCAGCAGCCAAGCCAGCAGCAGCCAGACCAGCTTCAATGGAGGCAAGGCTCAGAACGTGGAGGCACCTGTTTACACCCAAGCCTTTGAGGCAGGTAACAAGGAAGCTGACCTGTTACTGTCCCCCGACCCATATGGCTTTGACTTGTTTGAGAGTCACTTAGTGTCTAGCTCTGCCCTTGCTCCCACACCCACCCCTGCACAAGCTGCCCGTCAACCAACCAATCAGGATGGCAACCTTGATTTGGAACAACTTCCCGCCACCGCCCAACCTGCCTCCCCCTCAGCCAATCAGGCTTCAGCTCCTGCCGCCCAGCGCCCCAAACACAGAATAATCACTGCCCAAATTCTTCAGGAAATTGTGGCACTCAACCTGCAGGGTCTGTCCTGGGATCAGATAGCCAGCCAATTACAATTCACCTGAGCCACAATAATGCAGGAATTCAACAACCTAATGAACAAGGGGAATCTAATTGGGACAGCCAAGAAGCCAAAGAAGGCCCCAGAGTCCCAGATTAGCGAGGCCTACCCAATCATGCTTGACCTCCTCCAGCGGGATCCCAAGCTTCCCTTGACCCAGGTCTGGAAGCAGCTTGCGCACCATAACATATGGGTCTCCAAGCGCATGGTGCAGCTCTGGATGTATGGGAAGGTGGCTTCTATACAGGTTCTTACCAATTTTGCTGGCAACCAATGGGATGGCGCTGAGGATTCCCCATATGACACCGCCATCAAATCAACCCTGGTCCAATGCTTGACTAGTCTGTCAGATGATGTCATGTTTGTCTTGTATTATAAGCTATCAATAGCTTTTGACAATTTTGGTGAGCAAGGAAAAGCCGCTGCCAAGAATAGAAGGAAGAAGGTCAAGAAGGGGACATTCATTGGTGCATTTCTGGCTGTTTCAGCCAAGGGTTTTGTCTACTATCAGACAAACCCAGATTTCATCAATGGGTACTCATACAGCCACATCCTTGGTGGATTGCTCAACTCCTGGGATGGCTCAAATTCCAAATACCAGGTTTTCTTGAGCCACCAGATGGAGGGAAGCTCCACCGCCCTTGAGGCCTTCCAGGAACGCGGGCACCAGGCCTCCGTGTACCCAGCTGGTCACGCCAACGTCCATCTGGCAGATGTTGTGTTCTTTAATATTGGAGATACACTCCAGGAGCGCCACCCTCAGGCTTTCAACAACCTCTATCTTGGGGTCCTTGACCACAATTTTCTCTTTGGCTGCCAGATGGTGGCTGACTTGTTTGCACAAATGGTTTTCCATGTGAACATGGGCAACCAATCACGTAAGGATAAGCGCCTTCCACCTCGGGCCACTGCCACCTACCAGCCCATCCAGCCAATGACCAATGAGGAATACAACAAGCGTTATATGGCAGCCATCACGCAAAATCCTCCTGCCTCCACCCCCGCCACCAACACCCCTAACCCACAAGCCCAACCCACCCAATCCCAGACCCCCCAGGCCAGCACTGCCTCTACGTCTTCCTTCCTGCGCCATTCTGCCTACTAGGCATCACTCTTCCCCGCCCCAATAAACCCCCTGTCACCAAACATTTTCTATTTATATTATCTTTATTTTGAATTTCAATTGTTCATGTTCTCTTTGTTTATAGTTGGTTTTATTCTTTATGTTCAGCTTATTTATATAAAATCATATATTTACTATGTTGTGTATCTAGATCCTGAACACAGTTATTTTTAGCACCAAACCATAGCCCCTTGTGAAAATATTAACAACAATTTGGTGATCAGCTAAATTTGAATTAGAAAATTATAGTGTTAACTGTTTTTAGATAAAGTTGTTACTGATCCAAATTCAAAACCTTAATGATAAAATTTAAGCCAATCAGGAGCTAAGTGATAAAGTGATTGTTGTGACATAAAGGGTCATTCAATAATTCTTTGATGCATGTGCACTAATTAATATGATTGGCTGGATGTTTTGCCATTGTACGCCATTGCTGCTGTGGCAAGTTGTTGATGGACTAGTGCCCAATCAGCTGCTGGGTTAGCACTAGTCCATCAACAACTTGCCACAGCGGCAATGGCGTACAATGGCAAAACATCCAGCCAATCATATTAATTAGCGCACATGCATCAAAGAATTATTGAATGACCCTTTATGTCACAACAATCACTTCATCACTCAGCTCCTGATTGGCTTAAAGTTTATCATTAAGGTTTTGAATTTAGATCAGTAACAACTTTATCTAAAAACAGTTAACACTATAATTTTCTAATTTAAATTCAGCTGATCATCAAATTGTTGTTAATATTTTCACAAGGGGATGTGTTTGGGTGCCAAAAATAATATGGTAATCAAGGAAACAATGCCAACACAAAGCAAACAACACATATTGAGATGAGCGTAAAACATATACACAATGGGTAAAAAGATGGGATAATGTAGTAAATGGGAAAAAAAAAGGAATAAACAAAGAGGCAACAGTATCAAAATAATATAGAATTTATTGAGGCAAAAGCTATAAAAACATATGGAAAGGTTAGTAAAAAATCAATGAGAGAATTGGAAAAGCTTCTGAAGGACCTTGACTTGGCAATTGCCAAAATAAAGGACATTGACCGCAAGGTCAAAGCAAAGGTGAAGTCCGCTGTCCTCACTGGGGACAAAATTGACAAGGTGTCCGCAAAGGCACTAATGTCAAAAATGCCTGACACCCCAGAGCAGACAATTGAGCGCTTACTAAATATTCAAAAAACTGTGGTTGAGGGACTCCAGTTTCAAGGCATACAATCTTTCTGCGCCGTCTGTCTGGGTTGATGACCCAGAGATGTATGCCCACCTCAAACCCGCCAAGCGTGCCAGGGCAGAGGATACCAAATTGCCTGCACAACTGCTTGCGCTGAGAATGGCAAAGCCGGCTGAAGCTGCCAGCAAGGAAGAAACCCAAGAAGAGTAACCTAAAAAATTATAATTAATAAAAATTCTTAAATACTTACCTTTTTTTAGAAGATGTTGATGGTGAACTCCGCCAGGTCCTGGTCCCTTTTGTCCCCTCCACCTTCTATGCCAACTATGCTAATCATGTGGCAAGGCAGCTTTCCCTGTCCCCCTCTGTCTTGCGGGAGCTTGAAGACAGGATTCATGGTACATTCCTGATGTCCAGGGAGGCATTGGCTGGGCTTTTGCATGGTGAGGGGGCATCTGAGTGGGCAGTTACTGCCTACAAGGATGCCCAACTGGTCCGCCTGGACCCAGTTAACCTCAGTGGAGTTTACTGTGTAAACTCCATTGAGCTTGTTTGGGACGTCCTGGCAACGCTCCCATTCAAGAATATACCAGAGATGGGCCAGGCTCATGTGGCTGCTTGCTTCTGCTTCCCAGTGGAGCATACCATCTCTTACCTGTTGGAGAACTTTGGGCGCGCAGTGTCAAAATTGGCTGTTGCAGACACAACAGCTGTAAAGAAGACAAAAATCCTCCTGGCAGACTTTGGGCTGGCCTGGAGCGCCAACAAGACAGGGGTCCCAGCAGCTATGGAGCTGACCTTTGCCAAAACCAAGCACAAGAAGAAGATTAGCGCTGTATACAAAAAATTGTGCAAGTTTACAGAAGCCTTTGCTGGACAAAGGCTTCACCTCGTTGTTTACCTTGGTTATCTTTTCTTCTTTGGGATGAGCGCCAGTGTAGAGGACCATAGACAGGGTCCTTCTTGGGGTCAACAAGGCCAGGCTCTCACTGGATGGGAAGAAGGTCCCCCCTGGGTACAACTTGTTGGATCACATCATCCAGGACGCCCTGGCCCTGGCTGGCATCTTGGGGTTTACAGCCCTGCCAGAAAAGCTTCTCCTCCATTCCCACCTCACCATCCTTCCTTTTACCAGCAGGCGCAAATACTTTAATACAGGTGTATCCACCGTCCACAGTGTGGCTGTGGAGGTTGTGCGCCACTTCCATTGTGGGGTGGGTACATACCGCCAAACCCATTAAAGGCGCACTTAATTTTTCTCTATATCAATAAATATATTTATACTCTACTATATTTTTATATCATAAATAATTTTTCAAATAATATTTTAGCAAACAAGATTTGCAAAATATATTGCAGAAATGGGTTTCATAAAAGTATAAAGTAATACAGTAATAAAATAAATTTCAACCTTACAATTTACGTTTAATTTTTATAAGTCTATTTTATATTTATTTGACAAAAGTGATATAAATAATCTTTGCGTAATCCAGTATCAAGCATTTGGGATAACCTCAGATGACATATTAAATAATATATAATAAAATAAATAAATTACTTACATCTATTGATGATCCTTCTGAATGTGATTGCGGGCGTGGAACCATCTAAATATAAAATGATAATCAATAAATCTTGAATAGTAAATTAGAAAATATAAAAAAAGTTGGACACACTAAGCCTTTAATTGATTGGCTGTTTGGCTAGGCACACAGGGATGAACAAATCAGCGTGGCCATAGAATTTGGCCACAGTCTCATCTGGGAGGGTATGGATCCCGGCCTGCAGCAAATCAAACAGGTCCTCAGTCCCTGTTGGGGTTCCTCGCTTGACAACTTGCTTGAGCCACCCAAAGACTTCCTCATTGGGATTTAGGAAGGGCAATTAGCAGGGAGGAAGAGAAGGCGCAAATTTGCTGTGGCCAATTGCTGGGGGCCTACTGCAATGCTGGTGTCAATTAATGGAAATTCTTCAAGAATATCTGTCACCTTGTGGAGACCAACGTTGTCCAATACAATTACATTGGTGAAGCCTGGGCTTGTGTGCTTCAGGTGCTCCTGGACCAATTGGAGAAATGATAGGAAGGTACAGTTATTGTGGGAGCCTAGTATCATTTGGTACAGCTCAACCCCCTTTGGACTGAGGAGAGCCACCATTGAGTATGCTGTGGCACGGACTGCAGCACGCCAAGCCATCCCGTCATTGGAGCCTTTGGGGACATACCCATACTCATTGCGCATTGACAAGCTAAATGCTGATTTGTTGATATAATATAACTTCACCGTTCCCTTGGCTTTGAGGACAGTGTAAGCCCCAGCGTAATTTTTCTGGGTCTCAATATTGGCTGGGCTGTTCCAATTGTAGGGGGATACCCCAAGCTTTTTCCAGGAAAAGCACATTCCTTTGACCAAATGATAATAGAAGGAAATTGAGGCCTTGATCCCAAAAGCGGACTTGATCATGGCCTGTATATTTGCCAGTTCAAGATGGCAATCTTAGGTTATCCACTGGCGGATTGCCCATTTGTGCTCCTTGGTGAGCATGGTTGAAACGCGCAAGGATTTCTCTGCAGCAAGAACTTGGCCAGTATCAATGAACTTGTCGAAGGTCTTTGAGACGTACTTGGGATCCACCCCAACAAGAGCAGCAGCCGCCTTGTAGTCACCAGATTCCCGCATGAGCCGGAGAAGGATGATCTGCTTGATATCAGGAATGTGCTTCTGGGCAGGCTTAGTGGGCTCAGATGAACTGGGATCCTGATTGGTGACAGGCTTGCAAGGATGGGCACCTTGTTGTAGAAGGCTGCAACCTTTTTTAACACCAGCTATCCCTCATCAGTTCTTTAGAACTCAGGCTCCTTTTCATCCTCCTGATTGCCATCACTGACGTAGGGCTCATAGCTAGTATCAAGTACAGGCTTCACCTTCTCCAGCATGGCTGACAGAACCAACTCTTGCCGGTACACAACGTCAAACACATAAAAAGTAAGTTCTACCTCCTTGTTTCTAACTGTTTTGGTAGTGGTGACTTTGGTGGGCTTCTGGGTCAGCTTTGGGACCCAAGGGTTGATGCTCTGCACCCTAGCAGCTTGTTCTCCTTGAACCAGCTGTGTCAGTGCAGCGTCACTATGGAACTCTCCTCTCCTGCCTCCCTCCTTAGTAGGCACTTGTGTTGTACTAAGTCTATTCTTTGACCTGTGGGGGTGACCACAACCGCAGCGCACAACGGGTGCAATGGTAGTCTGTTGCTGTGTTCCTTCCATTTTGAGAATTTAATAAAATATTAAATAAAACTCAATTTTGTTACTCCCTATTTTTAATTTTTGCTTTTATCTGTTTATGGATATTCATCTGATATTTTTTCCCACCCAATATCCCAATTATAGATTATTTATTTCTTAGTTAGTTGTTTTTGGTTTTACAACGCCCATTTTAAAATACCCAAAATAATTTCCACCCATTTCCCCATATTTTACGCCAAATTAAGCACCCAACACAATATTTTTAAAATTTATGTTTCAGATCTTGTGTCTTATTTTAGATGCCTTGGTATCATTCTTGATTACAACCCATTGCACAAACTGATTGAGTGATTTTGTTTACATAGTGAGTTGCTATTGTGTTTTGTTTTTGGATTGAGTTTTGACACACCTTGCTTGGGTGTATTTTGTCACCAATTCACATAGTAAACATATGTACACCAAAAGTCAACTCACATCATTTTGTTTGTAAATCCATGTATTTTGGATTATATTTTGAATGGTTTTGCTTTGCGTGTGAGTACTTTGTTGCTGTGTTGACCCATTTTGACCATTGATACCAAAAATCCCTGTTAACAGAGTGTATATTTTAACCTGCTAGTTGGATTTCTTTTAAATCAGAAATGATTTTGTTTAAATCTGATTTCATTTTGCTTGTTGCCATAGCTTTTAAAACTACTGTACTATAGTGTTGAGCACCAAGAAGTCAATCACCAGGGAGTCAAACTTACCACAGTTGCCTGTATTCATGTATTGCTATTAATGATACTTGATTACAGTAGATTTTAAAAAACACTAATAAAATAGAATTATATATTACAATCTATCTTATCACATTGTCTTTTCCTTGATGTGTTAACAGTTCATTTGCTGTTGATAATGTGCTTGCGTTTAATTGAATAGTTTCACCTCCAGTTGCCTTGGCAATAGGGAATCAATTTGCCTCCCCAAGGCCAGCTGTGGTTGCAGAGGTAACTTGATTTCCTATTGCCAAGGCAACTGGAGGTGAAATTATTTAATTAATTGAAAGCACATTACAACAGCAAATGAACTATCAACACATCAAGGAAAACCAACCTGACAAGATAGATTGTAATATATAATTCTATTTTATTATTAGCGTTTTTAAATATATTGTAATCAAGCATCTAAATTTTAGCTGCCCTAAAATGGAATAGGGTGATTTTTGAGAATGCCTATGATTCCTAAAAGAATTAGAACAAATATACTCTAGATCCTTTAGCATCTTTTTTGAGACACCCATAAATTATATTTATTTAAAATTTACCTCATTTTTGATTTGAAACTTGGTTCTTGGATTTGACAATCCCGCAACTTCAGATTCATTAAGTTTTACATGTTGTCTATGATTTGTTAGACATACAGTAACTCTCAAATTGTACATTAGAATACCACATTTATGATTCATGTATTCTGCATTTGTTTGCTGAGTTTTGTCTTTTGTTAGTTGAGTTATTCTGCTCAAGGGATTTGAAATTTGCCAATTTAAATAAACCAAAAAAGTAAATTAAAAGGTTGATTTAATTAAATATTTTATTTTTCACTCAGCTGAGTTGCCCGTAAAAGTGATTTGAAATTTGGATCAAGGATTTGACAATCCAGCTTTTTTACGTTCAGGTTCTGAATTTACATTATTATGTACATAACTCAATGTATTTTGCATAATAAAATCCATTGTAAACTTGGAATTTTTCATTGTAATTTTAAAATTGGATTGTGTCTATATTAGGGAGCCATTAACACTTATTACAAATATTGATACATAGTGCATTTTACAGCTTGTATATTTACCTATTAGTAACAATTCTGTACACTTTATAGTTGGATTTTGTGAGTAATAACAATGTAATTTATCAATGAACTAATATTTATTAGTATTAATTGGCTGATTTTCTTTGCTGTGGCAATTGTGCATTTTATGATAGTTATACACTGATATCTGATTGGTTATTTTCACATCCTATTGCCTTTACAATGTGATGTGAAACCAACCAATTGGATACCAGTGCATAACTATCATGAAATGCACAATTGCCAAAGCAAAGAAAATCATTCAATCAATGGCCATAAACAGTGATTGATTGATCCATTGAATTACTAATAGCTCACATATCAGACTTAAATTTCTCAGAATCATTATCTTTAGGTAAATATGCAGGCTTTAAAATGCCCTATGTATCAATATTTGTAATAAGTGTTAATGGCTCCCTAATATAGAAATAGTCCAATTCCAAAATTACAATGAAAAATGTCAAGTTTACAGTGAATTTTATTATGCAAAATGAATTGAGTTATGCACAACACGGAATTAACTTTGCTGGCAATACAACCCAGTATAGTTAACATTCAATAAAACATTCAAAATTAATATGAGATATCAATAAAATACTAGAATCAAATAAAAAAGTTACATTCTGGAAAAATATAGTCTACATGTTCTAATTCATATGGCTAGTTTAATGCAATTCTGGTGTATTCTTTAGTGTGTTATGCTATTTATTTTGTATAATTGCAAGTTATTTGTATTATTTGCAATAATTTTCAATAGAATTTACTATTATCTATAATTTCATTATCATGCATTGATGGTAGCACTGTAAAAACCATTTTTTGGATGTAATTCCAACAAAATGTCTAATATCTATAACCTTATCAACAAATTAGAGTCATCTCTTCAAAAGATTGTTGAACTTGAAAAAAATATCAGGGAAATAGTTGTGAATTAGTTGGGAAATGAAGGAAAAGCTTTGGTCCAATAAAACAAAGCTGCAAAGAATAGTTTGGGAACAATTATCTAAGAGGAACACAAGGAAAAAAGTTTTAACTTCACAAAGGGAAATACTTAAACGTTTAAATTTCAGCAATGAAAGTTATAACTTGTGGGATTTTGTGAAAAACAATAGAAGAAATAACCATAATTCAAATTGATTGAAGGAAATGAGCTTTCAAAAGAAATGAATGGAATGAAGAGGAATCAAATCAAAATGAAGGAAATGAAAATGTTCAAATAGAAACAGATGAAAACAAAGGAAATGAAGAACACTCAAGAAGCAGAAGCTCTTCAAGAATAAATGAAATTTTATCAAATGAAGTAAATCAAGAGGAAGCAGAAGTTGCAAGAAAGGTAAGGAAAATAAGACCCAGGAAAACAAATGAAGAGCAACCAATACTCATGAAGTTCACCAAAGGGGCGCCTGTGGCTGAAGGGGCTTCAGGGAAAAGAATTAGTAAGTTTGTTTATTTTTTACTTACATTTACTTTAGTCACATCAAGGAATGGAGGAGAAGTTGTCAAAGTGACAGCATACACACCAAGGGGTGTGTATGAGGGTTACTAATTGTCAAGATTTCATGCTCTTGAAGAAGAGTTCTTTTTTATTAGAATTATTATACATTTAAGGATTGGGCTAGATGTATGGGGACAGATGTGCTTCCAATTGATGTATGTGAATGCAGTAACTGGCGGAGTCCTGTTGTTACTGGAGCCAAGAAAGAGAAAGTCCTGTGGTCTTTGGGACATGACATCAGCTGAGGTGATTTGGCAGGATTCTGGAAGTATCAATAATACACTCTTATTGTACTTGACACTACTACTAATTGGTTTAGCAGTAATGTTGATGATTCTTATTTTTTGTTTACCTTCCAAGTGATCCTGTAAGGGCTTTTTACAGCGTAAGGGCAGCGCCAGACTGGCGTCTAGCTTCAGATAACTCTTACTAGCTAGCCTATCATCCCCAAGCTACTAGTTTTACCCCCAGAGTTGGATTCCAAACATGAACAAGGTTTTGGAATGAGGTAATATCCTAGGCTGCTAATTTCTCCTCTTTAGCCTGTATATTCCTTGACTTAGTTGAGACCAACTAAGTTGACATCCATAGGGCAAGGTCTCACCTTGTGCTCAGGCTAATGCAAAAAACTTGCATGGGCAGTTTTCTGTCTCATTTCTAGGTGAAACAGGATGGTTGTAATTTCCTGTCTTCTTTCTATAGGGCAGGTTTGCGTCTATTTTGAGATTCATAATGCCTAGCATCTAATTATAGAAGCTTCTGGACCAAAAGCATGGCCTGAGACCCAGAATGTCTCAGGTGTCTTCTGGATTGTAAACTATAACAGTCTTGATATAGTTTCTTTGGATTCCGGAATAGAGGTCTCACATCTGGCTGTGGCCTGTCTATTGTTGACCCATAGCTTTAGTGATGGAAATATGGATCAGTCAACCCTGATAGATCAGGATTTCCTGACACAAATTCTTGGTAGCCCCAGTAATTCAAAAAAATCTGAAGAGATACAAAGAATAATTCAAATGAATATGAATGAATTCTCAAAGAAGGAAGAAATTAACAGGGAATATGAAGCACATGAAGGAAGTTCAACTTGGGTTAGGGAAGCATATGAAATAGGAGCAAATATCAACTTTTAACAAATGAACAAAATTGCAACAAACTTTCAAATGAATTTTGATGAATATATTTATGAAAGCATTGAAAGATTTCCGTTTTCAAATATGAATGCATATAAATCAAATATGAAGAGCATTGAATTTCAAATAGGAAATGAATAACTCAAATCTACAATATTCAATGAATTCATCAAATCATTATCAAATTAAGTCAGGGATGCAAACCTTGTGAACAAATTAAAACCTTTATTGATTTTTTTTGCCAAATACTGGGGGGTGGACTCCAGTAGGGCTCCTCAGGAAACATTTTTTAAATTTCCCAACACTTCATACATCAATAGATTAATATCAACATATAAAAAGTTTTGCTTATTTTCCAAATTATACACATTGCAACACCTATACATTGCAGTGTGCCTAGAGATCCTACTACACTGCATCTTGAAAACAAACATCAAGAAACAAGAATGCATCCCTCTTCAGATGGCATTTGCTGTTTAGCTCTGGAGAAGCAAAAGACTCCACAGGGCTATAAGACTGTGGATCATGTCCTTTACAATAGCTTTGCGTTAGCATCAATGTATGGTATTACCTACCTCCTGAAAAGCAATTACTTGTCAATTCACTCATTATCTTGACTTTTATAAAGCACTTGGCCACAACTGGGGTGATGAGCAGCACCCCACTTGCAATTGGCACTCAAATAATCCACCACATACAGAAGAGTATATGGTCTCAATTGGTGTCTTTTGCAGAGGACAACATTTTGGGGTGTAATTCCCCCAAATAGCTTCCTTACTTTTTTGTGTTTGCATAATAAAACCTCTTTTATATTTTTTTGTATTATAATAGTAATATATAATTAGGTATTATATAAAAATGCAGTAGTTTTAATAAATAAAACATATTTAATATTAAAATTTGATTTATAAACTTGTTGATTTAGTTGATTGCCAAGTATGTTTTCATATAATATGTACATAAACAACATGAGCTCTATTTACCTGCCTCAAACTGTCCACTCCAATTATGTTTTAAACAATTGATTTTATCAAGTTTATACTTCTGGGAAGTATAATAAACAAAATAAAGGGGAAAATTAAGAAGAGAATGATACTTTATTTGATATGAGTATAGGATATTATATAGTATCATGGTAAGCCATATGTTGTCCATGTACGTCATAGAGGTCATGGGGCTAATCTGAGTAATGTTCCTCTTGAGTCACAAGGTTTAATCAAGTTGTGTTCCATTTAGGACCTGGATTGGGTGATCCTTGTCATAGATGGTTAACTGATAATGGTGCCACCAGTTTATTGACTGGGCGTTGAACCACTCAGTGAGCTGCTTGGTGATTTACTCGGGGTGTTAATTCCCTAAGAGGGAGTAATCAAAGATGTTGCGACAATTGTTTAGAAATTGAATTACTTTTACCTTTTACTATGATTTGATAAATAGATTTTCTCTGTTTAACCTGAGTCATAAGTAATAATTAGTACAATATATATGAAAATCATTGGTTTTTGTGCCATGTGGTTATAGTTGCACTGAATCAAAAGGATTGTGTGATGACTCACAAGGTTCAATTTGTGGCTTAAAAAATAACAGCCATTAAGCTAAGAAGGTTTTACATTTATTTAAATAAAATTAATATACTTGTATCTTATTTAATTTATTTATTTGTTAGCTCTATGGTCAATACAATATTTGGTGCATTAAAATAAAAATATGTGTCTCTTTATCTAATATAATTAATTTTATTTAACTAATGTACAAATTCTTATATGTCTATAATAAAATTTAACATTAAGTCATTATATATAAATAATATTATTCAAGTCCTAATAAAAACAAAATAAATAAAAATAAAAACAAGTAAATCCTGGAATGCCTATCTATCTGATTGGCTCAGACTCAAGAACTTTAGGAAGGAAGGATTCAGTGTGCTCATAAAAAGCTGCAACCACATCAGATTGAATTGAAAATTGGCTGATCTCCAGAATATTGAAGAGATCTTTGGTGTCCTGAGGGATGAATTTCTTCACCTTATTCTTGATCTAACCAAACACTTCCTTGATTGGATTCAGAAATGAAGAATAGGGCAGCAGGAAGAGGAGTCTCATTGGACAATCAGCAAGCCAGTGGCTAGAGGTGTGGCTGTTTTTGTCAATGAGGAGGAACTCAGAAACAACAAGATCCACTTTGTGGCGCTTGACATTATCAAGCACAACAATGTTGGTTGTGCCGCAGTAATTAATCCAAGGGTACTTCTTGACAGTGATGAGGAGCAACTTTTGTGGAAGCTTTGAATATGAAATTAAGAAGAAGAGAAGTATAAATTTTTGATAATACTTTAGAATTATATAGCTTGTGCTGTGGCGGGGATTTAATTTGGATCAAAGATAAGGGTGGTCATGTGCAGAATGGGTTTGAGTCACTGGATACCTGGACAAGGCATGTGATATTAGTTTGTTGCAATTTTCAGAATGTCAAATGGTATATTGGAAAGGCACCAAATTGGGCAATGACTGGATGTTAAGTGTGATGGGGGTAACCAGAATACTTTTACATCCAGATCCTTGACACCCCTTAAGGGGTTGCTCTGGTACATCAGGAGGGGGCTTTGTCTTGACAGCTGCCGCCTGATGTTCCTGGAGTTGTTTGCTAGTTGGTACCAGACTGGTTGAGTGTTCTCCTTTGCTAAGGCAGAGACAGGTTCTGTGGTATTTATTGACAGCAGGGTTTTTAGCACCTTGTAATTTTACTAGATAGGTGTCTCAGTCTGGTCTGTACTTGATGATTCTTCCTGGTCCCATGTGTACTGAGTCTAGCTTCTTTCTGTTTCCAGCCAGGACCCAGACAGGGGAGTTGATGGGGAGTGGTTCCTCTGTAGAGGTTACTTTTTGTGCTTTGAGCCTTTTTTCCTGCTATTTTAGCTTTGTGGTGTATGTGTTGTAGAGTTGGAGCCTGTTCTACTGGGGGAAAATTTCCCAGGGGAATCTTCACATGTGGTTGGTTATTGCAGATGTCTATCTCTGGTTTGTATCTGTATGCTAGTTCAAATGTTGAGTAGCCTATCCCTTGGTTGGTGTGTACCTGAGATACTAATCATTCATGTTTCACATATAGTGGCCATGTGTACTTGGCTTTGCCATCCATTATTTTCTCAAGGGTTTTGATAAGGCTGCCGTTTAGGCGTTCAACTCTGCCGTTGGCCTGTGGCCTGTAGGGCAAGGTTGTGGAATGCTTGATGTTTTTTGCTTTTAGGTTTTTGTTTACTAAGTGACCTGATAAATCTGTTGCTCCATCAGTTATTATGTAGTCTGGAGTACTGTATTAAGCTATGATGGATTTTTTAATGAATCAGTTTATTGTTTCTGCTTTTTGATCCTTTATTGCCCAGCAGATGGGCCAGCGTGTAGCAAAGTCAATGGCTACAATCAGGAAACATTGTTTTGTCTTAGTTTCTGGGAAGGGGTCCACTACGCCAGTTCCCAAACCTTGAATGGTTCAGGGTCAGGTACTGGTTTAACTGTTGGCTGAGGAGCCTTGGTGCTGGCTTATTTCTCACACACTGTGCACTTTTTTAGAACATTGATTATTTCTTGTTTGATTTTGGGCCACCATACTATTTCTTTTAGAGTGAGGTATAGATTATTAGCCTTTGTGTGTCATAATAGACAGTGATGTCTTAGAATAGTGTCAATCCTTTGTGTGAGTGGGATCTAGATGATGTGTTTGTCTTTAATGATGTGGTATACTGTCTGATTTAATACATGGAAGTATTTCTCATTTCTTAATAATGTATCATGAGTTAGCTGATGTGTTGAGGGGTCTTTCCCTTTGGTTTTATACTCAGTATTATATAGATTTGGGCAGTCAGGATCCAGGTGGTCAGGATGATCCTCTCTTGTCTGACATAGCCTAGAGAGAGCATCAGACGTGAAAAGCTCTGCCCCCTTTTATATTGGATGTCCAGATTGAGCTGCTCCAGCAGGGACATCCATTTGGCTTGTTGCCGTGTGAGTGCATTTTGAGTTTTGAAATAGATTAAGGATTTATGGTCAGTTAGTACTTGGATGTTTAAATGTCCATCTATATAACATCTTCATTTCTTGCATGTGCGGTATATTGCTAACAATTCCTTATTGTGTATAGGGTACCTCTTCTCATTGTTAGTTAGCTTTCTACTTCCGTAGCATACTGACAGTAAGTCTTGCTGCCCTGGATGGCAGATGTGTAGTACTGTGCCAATGACAGTGTCACTGGCATCTGACTCAAGCTTGTAGCATCTGTTATTATTAAGGTATTGCAAGATTGGCGCTTTGATCAGAGCTTGTTTTAATAGCTGGAAATTCTTGTTGCATTCTGGTGTCAAGATGAATTTTATTTTGGCATTACCTTGGGTTAGGTCATTGATTGGTGCGGTTAGTTTCCCACAGTCTTTGATGTATTCCCTTAGGTAAGCTATCATTCTGAGAAAGCATCTAACTTGCTTAACAAAGGTGGGGAGTTGCATGCTGTATATGGCTTTGATTTTATCTGGATCTGCTTTGATATCATTATCAGAGACAATGTGGCCCAAGAACAAGAGAGAATTTTCAATAAATTTGCACTTGCTAGGCTTTGCATAGAGTTTGGGCTTTGAAATTCAATTGAGTGTCTTGCAGACATGTGTGAGGTGTTCCTCTTTGGCTTTTGAGAATATGAAGATATTGTTAAGGTAGCATAATGTATTTGAGAGACTGCTTGGTGCTTGGTTCATCATAGTGACAAATGTTGCTGGAGAGTTGGGCTCCCAAAGTTCATTACCCTACATCCAAAAGATCCAAATTATGTATGGAACACAGTTTTTGGCATGTCTTTTTCTTTTACTTCAACTTGGTTGTAACCTGAGGTGAGGTCAATTTCAGAGAAAAATTTGGCTCCAGAGAGTCTTGCAAACAGATCCTCTATAAGTGGAAGGGGATATTTATTCTTTACTGTGCTTGTTTTTAGTGCTCTGTAGTTGGTTACTAGACGTAGTGTGCCTTCCTTTTTCTTTACAAAGAAAACTGCTTCCCCCACAGGAATTCTTATGGGCAAATGAAACCCTTAGCTAGGTTATCCTCAATATGTGTTTTGAGGATTTTTCTTCATGAGGGGGGTCTGTAAAGGGGTGCAGATTTGTACACTGCCTTGTATGAATCAATGCCATATTTGACCTCCTGGTCAGGGGCTAGGTTATTAGCTCTTCCTTGAAAACATGAGCAAATTCATTTAGGAGTGCTGCAAGCTCTGGGAATTGAATTTTGACTATTTTCATGTTATTGATTTCATTGTCCCTCATTATGTGAAGAGTACTGTCTTTGATTAGATGTTCTGAGTTGTCTTGGTTTATGAATTGAACAAAGACTGTATCCCACAGAATGAGGTCATTGGGTTCTTTGAGGATGTTAAAATTGACTCCATTGTGTTTTTGGTCATGGTCTTTGTTTTCTAGCATACACTGAGATTAACTTGGGTGAACCGGGTTATGCCTGCTACAATGTTGTAGTTTATGTTAGTCATGACAAGTCCTTTAATAGATGCTTGTATTCCTTGAGGATCAATTCTGAAGGGAGTTTTTTTTGCCTTAAAGTATAACATTTGATGTGTCTGCCATTCTGGCATATTTGAAGTTGGATTTGACAACTGGTATCTTGTACTTGGTTAAAAATAGTTTTCTTACCATGGTATGTTGGCACAAGATTAAAATAAAATTTTATGCATATGAGATTTGTAAGTGCATGGGTAGACAAGAAGTTGTGAGCAATATTTAATTTTTACATCCATAAAGATAGAGGATTGCGGGACACGTGGGATGCAAGCAGCAAAGCTTGTGCCTTGGTACAATTTCTTGTCAGTTTGGGGGGAGAAAGGACACTTAAGCCTGTTCCCCTGTTTCAAGACCTTCTAGCCAGAGAATGTGGGATCATATTTGTAGCAGGTTGCTGTTTTCACATTTTTCACTTTGGTGGTGTCCTCTTTCTTGAGATTGGAGTGGGATGCACTCTGGATGTGATTGCCATTATTTTGATTGGAGTTGCTGTTATTGTGGTTGTTTTTTGGTGCTTGTTGCCATTGGAATTATCTCTGCAATTGCTGTTGGAGGAGAGGTTGCTGTTGTGTGAAGCATATTCCATGTTTGTAAATTTTTCTGTGAGCTTGGCTTCTGCAACAAGCGCAGGCATGGAGGTGATGGCTTCTGGACAGATGAGGGCAGCAACTGAGGGTTTAATTCTGTTGATGAATGAGGCTCTTGTGTGCATGTTGTCAACTTGTTCTGGGTTTTGGATCTTGCAACATATCTCTTCAAATTCATTGGTGTAAGCTGTGACAGTGGTCTTCTGAGGAATATTGCTGAGCTGTATTGCAATGTCTTGGGGGGATTTGGTGATGCAGAAATTATGGGTGATGTATGCTTTGAACTCTTACCAGTTGTCAAACTGGTTGTCAGTTTGTGAGCCAACCCAAGTAGCAAACCAGTTAGCTGCAGCCTTGTACAGGCGCTTGCTGGCTTCCTGGACCCATTTTTTGTGGAGAATGCGGCTGGAGCAGAGTTTGGCAACTGAGTGGTACAGCCATTTAATGATGTTTTCTTTGTTTTTACCAAAGAACTTGTTGATGGCAATGTACTTGGTGCTGATAACTTTGCCTGTGATAGGCGGTTATGTACTTGTTTATGGTTGGAGAGAGTGAATGTATTGAATTATTTTGGTGCCTGCCTTAGGCATGACCAGTCCTTTAAATACAGCACATCATCTAGGTATATCTTTATCAATGTTGTGAGCGTGGAAGTTCATCTTCCAGGTATCCTGGGATGTGGCCTGGTTTAGTACATGAGCAAAGGTGAGCAGATTCTGTTCAGTCATTTTCTCTTTCATGGGTGTGGTTGAAAAACTGTAGCTGCTACCACTGATGAGGTGCAACTTTTGGGGAAGCTTCAAATATGGAATTAAGAAGAGAAGTATAGTTTTTTATAATACTTTAGACTTATATAGCTTGCGCTGTGGCGGGATTTAATTTGGATCAAAGATAAGGGTGGTCATGTGCAGAATGGGTTTGAGTCACTGGATACCTGGAAAAGTCATGTGATATTTTTTTGATGCTATTTCCAGTATGTTGAACTTTATATTGAATTGGCACCAAACCAGGCAATGGCTGGATGTTAACTGTGTCAGCAACAGCCAGAATATTAATACATCCAGCTCCTCAACAATGGTTTGGAGAAAATCAAGGAATGTCCTGCTGTTATAGAAGCCCTTAATAATTTGATATTGGTCAACCTGCAAAGACCAAGAAGCACTATCATAGAATATGTCTGGAAAAGGACAGCTGCACAATGTGCTATACCATCTTTGAACCCCTTCTTAACCCACTCATGCCTAGACCTGAGTGAGTAGGAAAACAACAATTCATCTATAAAGAAGAACTGTATGTTACCAGTCTGCCTTAGAGCCAGATAGGTCTTGGCATAAATGTGGCAATTCTTGATAGTCTTCTTGTTGTTTTAATTGTACAGAGAAATCCTCAATACTTTCCAGGAGAAGCCCAAATTAACCATTGTTTTGTATACAAGGGTTTTGAAAACAGAAAGCCCAAATTCCGTGACCAGCATTGATTAGACAGCAAGTAAGTCCAGGTGGCAATTCTTGGATATCCACTGCTTGATTGCATCAATGTGCATGGGTTGAAGTAGTTTGGGCTGCCACTTAGTCTTGGTGAAATTTTCATTTTGACCAGTGTCACCATATTTGGTGTTGAGATCACCAATATATCTGGCTTTGACCCCAAATTGGGACGCAATATCCCAAACTTCTATTACCCTGTTCAAGCAGTTGAGGAGAGCTTCACACTCAGTCCAACAATTGATGCCAGCCCTTAGCAGGTACTGCAGCATCCAAGATATCTGGCTAAGCACATGGGATGTAGACCTTTGTGTAGAGGGTGAGATCATTCTTACCTGTGGCAGAGCCATCAAATGTTGAATACACAACAGGCACAGATTTCTCCTCAGTGGTGGCCAATGGCCTGTAAGGCGTGTCAAAAACAGGGGAGGGCATGTGATGGCAACTCTTAGATCCAGAGTGCGGGGCCAGGTGATAACTGGGTACATGGTGGTGATGTAAGTAACTTCATTGTTACCGGTGATCTTGGTCTGGGATACATTAGTAGCAGGCCTTAAGAGTGGCTTCTGCCGGGGATTCAAGCTGGTTGTTTTGGCTTGAGATGTGGGAGGTGGTTGACTTGCACTGACGCCTTGGGAGGCCTGTGTCAGCATTACCCCCCTTTAGTTGTGTTCTGGGTCTATTCTTGGACCCTCTGGGATGCCCTTGTGAACAGGCTGCCCCATGGACTGGTGCAGGAGCTGGTTAGGAATGGGGTTGTCTATCCATAAAAATAAAATAAAAAATATATTTTAGATTAAATATGTATTTATTTAGATTTTTGGTTTGGTTGTGAGTAGTTATTTTCTCTTGATTTAGCCTTGAATAGTAACAAAAAATTAATATCTTTAATTTGAAGTGTATAGTATTGTTTCTTTCCAGGTTTGGATAATTTCAAAGTTTAATCACTTTTCATGTCTAAACATGGTTGTTGAGATTGGATTTTTCATTTGATTTTATCCAGAGTGGAGCTTCTTAATTTGGGTTGGTGTTTCCTAGTGTGCTTACTGTACATTAAATTTGGATTCCAGTTCCTGAAATTATTATTTTAGTTTACTAGAGACATTCAAAAGTAATTTCAAATTTGGTTCATGGATTTGACAATCCCACATTTTTACATTTAGGTTCTGAATTTACAGTATATTTTTAAATTTATTTTAAGTTTTTGGTTTTATATAATTTTAGATTTTAGAATAAAGAAAAATTTAATATATTTTTAAATAAAAAAGATACAAATTTAGATCTACCACCAGTGGTGTGAGATAGAAACAAATGGCTGCTTTTTTATAAAGCAGCCACCATTTCATATCTGCCACAACCCTAAACTAGGGATAAAGTGAAAAGTTTTGGGCTGGATAGTTTCTGGCCAGAATTTGGATAGCAACCCCAGACTCTTTTTAGAACGTAGATTTCCCTAACTTAGGGAACCTAATTTATCAGAAAGTATATAGGTGAATTAGCTTTTCTCTCTCTGGACGTCAGTACCACACACTTGGTATCCAGTAGAAAATACCAGGATCAAGCCAAAGGGGTGGCAGTCTTTTTGTTTTCAGCTCTTGGGGATAACATATAAAAGGACACAGCGGGAAACCTCTGTTACAAAAGGTTTGAGGTTTGAAGCTAGACTTGGGTTAGCCTCCAGGGCAAAATGAAAGACATATACCTTGATTTTCCTGAATGCAAGAATAGGAGTTTCTTATGGCAAAAAGGAAGTAAAAAACTTGAATATTATAAAAGCCAATACAAATATGGATAAAATTGTCTTTGTTAGGAGAAATGATTCTACTTAAATAGTAGACTGGGCATGTTGATCATTCACTAGGTAGACAGTGTGACTAATGAGGTCATCCCACGCTGAACTTTTACCAGGATCAGTCAGGTGAAGGTAGGATAATCCAGAATGAGTGAACATTGATGTTTTCCCATTTAATGAAGGTGAGAAATTGCCAAAGTTGAAGGCAAAACCAACCAAGTCTTTGCATGTATCAATATTTGAAGGCCATATCAAAAAAGCATGAATGGAGCAATTTCCAACAACTCATAATAATTATCAGGATTTTAGGATATTGACTAACTAACAGATTCACCCAACTATTGTGGGCCAGCTGTCAATCACTCTTTGGGATGGTTTCAACAGAAAAATGTGGGCCACA
The DNA here is from genome assembly GCA_014839935.2 of Entomophthora muscae. Taxonomy (NCBI): domain Eukaryota; kingdom Fungi; phylum Entomophthoromycota; class Entomophthoromycetes; order Entomophthorales; family Entomophthoraceae; genus Entomophthora; species Entomophthora muscae. The sequence continues at coordinate 289,085 of QTSX02004294.1, forward strand.
GGCTGCAGGATCAATGAATTAATGACCAAATCATATCCTGGCTTTAAAAAAAACTCATGCATTGCAATTAATAAGTGAAAAATGATGTTACTACTCATTAATTAGTTCCCTTCATCAAGCACCTCAATATGCACTTCATAATAATTACTATTCTAAACTTAAATTGTATCATAGAATAAGAGGGCCGCCATAAGAACCATCATCTGCATTATATCTAGCAGAGTCCAACATGAACTGGGCCACTGGGCCAAACACTCTAAGATAAAAGGCCTTGAGCCTATTGTATTAGAATATCTCTGATTAGTGTAACAATTATCTTGTGAACTAGTAGCCAACCGCTGGCTATCTACCCCTGGATAGTGGCCCAGGAAGGCAGCTGAAAAGAGATTCAGTTGTGCAACGTGTCTAGAACAAACACAGTAAGCCAAAAAAGTTGTCAAGCAAGCTTCCACAAAATCCACCCCAAAATGGCCGGGCCTTCTGCTGTATTGACCTAATGCTACTTCAGTCTCTTCCTAGTGTTGTAAGCTAACTCAGATAAAATTTGGGCTGGCAGGCCATCTTAAAGCCAGTCCATTAGAATAAAAGACTGATGATTCTGTATTGACTTGATGATTGATCCAAGTCCTATTTCCTTAATAAAATCCTCTCTTAGGCTTTATTAGTAGAGAGCAAAAGATGATACTGTTGTCATACAGTATAGTTATCTATAGTAAAATATAGAAACAACAAACTACAAACAGTATCCAGAAGTAAGAAGAACCGTCCCAATTCTTTGGCTTTGGGCCCAGTCAGACTTTCTACTTCTGCAGACAACAAAGTATTCTGGGCCGCAGGTTACGCCAAAGGCACAGGTTCTCTGTGCTTTACTAATGTTAGAACCTTAGGATATCATCTAGTGGATGATAAAATACCACAGTCTGCAGATTTTCTGACAATAATGAAACAATAAATATGATATATTTAACAAATTATTTTTTATTTTTATACCTCCATTTGATTTGAAATTATATGTTTTTATTGCTTTGAAAATAAAAGTGTGTTGCAACCAAGTGTCCCTCCTTGCCTGCTAATGTATCTTACAATACACAGGGGGTGCTCAATGAGTTGCCCCAATACAAATCTAACGGCATGGATCAGTCTGAAGGTAGTATCAAATTGAGGTCACTATCTCCTAATTAGGAGCACTACCAATTCAACCTGTTGATCCCCACACAAGTTATTCCTTGGCTCTAATCCTTACATGGAACAAGCCACCATGCCACCCCCTGTGACCTTGTGGCCTTCTCCATATAGTATATTAATCACAATATTCTACAATAAACTACATATTATCCTATTCATTTCTGTCCTTTCTATTGGAATGTTATCTTCCCCAACCAAATAATGAACTCTAATAGGTTCAGTTGCAACAGTGGTAGCAGCAGTAGGTTCACAACCTACTTAAAAGCAAAATTTCCCCAAGAAAGGACAAAGTACAGGATGTATGGCTACTCCCCACCAAGAAAACTTTCTTCCAATCCCTGGGGGGACATCCCAAAGGATACATTATATACCAGGACCAGCTGGTGCTTACAAGTGTGTACAACTGCTTTTGCTTGGGGCAGCACAATACAAGCGTCACCCTGCCTCAATTGGACCTCTCACAGCGCATGTTAAATCTCAGCTTGAGTCTTTTGAGGGTGGTATAGAATGAGCTGACATTGTTATCTGTCTCCATTCCACAGAATCCTGTTTTTTTATCTCCCAAGTGTCTGAACCTATGTGGATTTTCACTGCATCTGGGCGCCTTACAGGGCCTGCTGCAGTGTGGTTTACCAACTGGGCAATCAAAAAGCAGGAAGTCATGTGGGCAACATTTAGGGACACCATCAGATCACGTTATAGTGAAACCTTTTCACCCATTATAATGAGAACTCCCCTCCTGGCCATCAAACAAACAGGATACATCCCCAAATACCTTGCAGCTTGGAAACAAGCCCTTGCTGCCGCCCCAGAAGCTGTCACCAATAAAAACACCATGTTTCTCACTCTGATTGTCAATGGGTTAAAACCCCATATCTGCAAGTGGGCCCCTGTAGGTTGCTGTACCTCCATCAATGACTGCTATAAAGCCATTGTGAAGACTAACAATCAGGCCTCAATGGGCTTCCACCGTACCAGTGACGCCCCATCCCAACCATGTACCACACCTAACAATGGCCACAACCAAGTAGGTTGCCGCCAGTCCCATCAGCAGGATAATGGGACTAAACGCCCCTGCAAGGGGGAGCTTCAGCTAGAGCAGATAGAGGATCAGGGAAAAGCCTGGGGGTTGTAGCAACTAGAGGCCTTGCAATCCCACCTGACCCATCCTCTCAATCCCTGCTTGCAAAAAATCCCTGCAACTACAACATTCACAAAGTCAAAACCCTGTACGTCTTTCAAGTCCACAGTGACAACCCCATATTGCAAGCAAGCCACTCCTCAAATAAATTAACACACTTGTCCTATCCCTTCTGTTTCCATGGGAACACCCACAAGTTACTGGTAGATACCGGGGCCAATCACATCATGGTAGATCAGGCGTTTGCTGACTCTCAGCAATTAGACCAAGTGCCCAGCAGGTTCAAAGCAGTATGAGTAGCTGACTCCTGCAGAGTTGACATCACCCATGAGACAGTACCCTTCTCTGTGAAAATGGGGAACATCCAGGTTAAGCTCTCTGGGTCAATCATGACAGGGCTCAGACACAACGTTATTGTTGGCCTTGACTGGCTCCAAAACAACCACCCATATATCAACTGGGATACATCTGTAATCATCCTCAACATAAATGGGGTGGGTTTTCAGATTTACCCCGTCAATATGAGCAAATTACTCTACAACACTGTATTTTTCAGACTTACAGAGACTGGCACTTATACAACTTCAAGGGGAGAAATCTGGTCTTTAATCAGTGTTCAATCAAAGTCATCTGCTCCAAACCCACTGCAGCCCCTTGTATAGAACCAACAATTGGGAGAGTATTTTAGCTAATTAAGGTCCCAAGGTGGCCACTTAGAACCCAGTGAGCACATTCACAATGGGATAGACCGTCATCATCCTTTGAAATACCTTTGCCTATACATTACAACAACCAAAATTACTGGCAAAATACGTGAGTACATAGTATACAAGGGTGCATATAGCTACAGACTGAGTGGAGTGGGGAAAAACCAGTGTGGGCCAGGAATACTGATCAGAGGATTTGAACTGCGCCAGCTCCTTGTAAAAGTACTTGTCATTTGGGCTATTGAATGGCTGATGCAGTTTTAGTGTTGGTGGCCCCCAAATCCTGAGGAAGGCTATAAGGACAGCTGAGAAGATAAGGTGGCTCATCCTCTAATCCTGGGAAAGGGCAGACAAATCTTAGTGTCTTTAACTATCTGAAGAGTAAATTCTTGGTTGATTTATGTTATACTAATTGAGGGGTAACTTGCTCAATGATAGCACAAACTATCATCAAGTGATTGAGCTTTAGTGTATAATATCATCCTTGGTGGGGCATGAATAGTGAAAAACATTGAACAAGGGACTCCAAACACTTGGTGCTGTCTGGAATTCCCTTTTGGGATTGGGATCAGAGAGGCTTGGCCATCAATGTATTGTTGATATCTGACTTGCATTGTCCTTGGTTCCCTTTAGGTGCTTTCATGCACCCAATTTTCAATTCAGTAATTACTGCATTGTCAACTTTGCAGGGCAGCCTTTTATCCCCATCCAAATTTGGGCAGCACTTTCCCCTAAATTTTAGTTTGGTAAAATTGCCTTTTTGGTTTCCCAATTTGGCAGTTTTTACCATCTGGCAGGGGTGGACAGTCCCGCTGTGGGGGGTGCACTGCCTCCCACTGGCTGTGCAACTGGGGTATAAAACACAAATTTTTGAGATTTTGGATTTTCAAAACTTTTTTCAAAAAACTGTTGTTTGGCGGCAGTTTCCCAATCAGGGGTAACTGTTGCAATCTTTTGTATTGACTTTTGTGATCAATTGTGTACAAAATCTTGTCTTGGGAAAGTTTATAGTCAGTAATATTCCTGGCACCCCTCCCTTGACCACCTCACCTCCACCAGCACTTGCCGCACTCCTCAAGGAATACAAGAAAGTCTTCAGTGAAACAATGGAAAACTACCTACTCCCCAAGAGATACTGCATACTGTTCAACTGCAGGGGTTGCTGCCCAAAGCACAACCCTTTTATTTCTTGACACCCTAGGAAGATCAGACTCTTTGTCAAAACATTGTGGATGCGCTTGATAAGGGCTTCACTTGCCCCTCCCTTTTGCCATACGGGGCAGCTATCTTTGTAGCCAATAAGGATGGGTCCCTTTGCCTGGTCACAGACTACCACGCCCTAATGAGGTGACAGTCAATAATAAGTACCCCCTGCTGCTGATTGACAACCTGTTTGATACACTTGCAGGTGCAAAAGTCTTAAGCAAGATTGATCTCACTGCAGGGTACAACCAGGTCTGCATTACACCAGAGGATGAGGCAAAAACTGCCTTCCGCACACGCTACAGGTTGTTTGAGTGCTGGGTCATGAGCTTTGAAATGACCAACGCTCCTTCCACCTTTACCATGTTAATGAACAAAGCATTTGAGAAATTGATTGTGACGTGTGTTGTTGTGTACCTTGACAACATTATTGTCTTCAGTCAAGATCAAACCATGCATCTCTAACACCTCTGTGCTGTTCTCAACACCCTTTGGGAAAACCAGTTGAAGGCTAAGCCTTCTAAATGCAAATTCCTCATGTCAGAGCTCCTGTTTATTGGGCACACCATCTCTGCCTAAGGAATAAAGCCCGACCCCACCAAAATCAAGGCAATCACAAGCATGTCATCCTCATCAATGTGGGCCAGGTGTGTACATCCTTAGGCATGGTTGACCATGTGCACAAGCTTATTCCCAATTGCAGGGAACTAATTGCATCCCTCACTGAGCTCCTGAACACTAAACAGCGCTTCTATTGGATCCCTGGATGAGATCAAGCCTTTGAGACGTTGAAGAAAAGACTTAAAACTGCACCTGTACTGAAATTCCCCAATTGGAACTGCCAGTACAAACTTGAGACTGATGCCTCTGACAGAGTCATAGGGGTGTGTTACAGGTGGAAACTGACAAGGGCAACTTCCTTCCCGTGGCATACAAATCCAGGAAGCTCACCAACTCAGAACAATGTTACCCAATTCATGACAAGGAGTTAGCAACAATTGTGCACTGTGTGAAGAAGTGGTGCTGTTACTTGGAAGGGGCCACCTTTCCACCCCTCATCCTGACAGATCACAATTCACTCCAGTACTTCAACACACTTTCTCACTTGACACACCGCCAAGCAGGCTGGGTCAAGTGTCTATCCCCTTAGCAGTTGTGCATCAAATACAAGCCTGGGAAGGAGCTTGTCACAGCAGACACCCTCTCAAGGCTCTATGTAGCGTCCATCACTGGGGACAATGACTTGGACCCAGATTGGTCAATGCTTTACCTCTGTACTAAAGCAAACCATTACAAAGGCCTTAATTTGGTAACAATCTTCAAGCTAAAGGACAATAAAAGTCATCTCACCACTAATGCTGGCAACGCCTGCCGCCAGGACAAGACAGGTGAAAAGACGCCCTATATTCCCACCACACAAAAGGGCAACACCTTACTACATTAACACCGCACCTTGGGTCATATTAGAGGACATAATCTCTTCAAAATAATGAAGTTTAAGATCTGGTGGCCACATATTCACCAAGATTTCAGGATTTACAATTTGTTACCCCTTGAAACCCGGGCCCAAGGGCAATATTTAAACCCTGAACCCAAATTTCTGTGGGCCGCTGGCCCCATGGACTGAGAGCCCATCTGCCCGTGTCTTTCTGAGATTGAGCCCCCGCAAGCTGATACTGAGAATGTTGTCCTGTGCAGTGAAACAGAACAAATCAAGGAAATCATTGCACCAAATGGAAGACTAATCACAGCGCCTAATGGAGGTACTGAAGCGGCAACTATTCTCTTCATGAATTTGAAGTTTACACCAGTGGCCAATCAAGAGCCATCCCCAGGAAGAGGCACGGACCCACGGCCCAACCCCATGACCACAAATCTAAGGCAAGTTAATCAGGTAGCCAAATTGAGATTCTTGACCAATGAAAGAACTCCTGGGCCAAGTGCCATTTTGCTGCCTTTGGACCTGTTGGAAATTGCATCATTAATGCTATTTTGATTTGGCCTTCAAATATTGATAGCTGCAAAGATTTGACTGGTTTTGCTTTTGAGTTTGGGAATTCCTTGTTTTCTTTAAATGGGTCTGGTCCAATATCCACCCATTCAGGATTATCATACCTGTCTGTGAATGATCCTGGTATGACCTCATCCCAACGTGACCCCCTCAGCCACTCTGTCTTTCTAATGAGTGATCACTGTCCCTTGTCTACTATTTAAGTAGAATCAAATCTCCTAATAAAGACAAGTTTATCCACAATTGTGTTGGCTTTAATAATCTTCAAGATTTTTCCTGTCCTTTTTGCCAAAAGAAACTCCTATTCTTGCATTCAGGAAAATCAAGGTATATGTCTTTCATTTTGCCCTGAAGGCTAACCCAAGTCTAGCTTTAAACCTCAAACCTTTTGTAACAGAGTTTTCCCACTGTGTCCTCCTGGATGTTGTCCCCAGGAGCTGAACACAACAAAATGGTGCTCACTAAAGGGTGAGGGTTTTGAACATAAGATTGACGCCAAGTAGTAGCTGTGAGCTCGGCTATTGCTTCCCATACCTTGGCCTCAAAGTCAGAGGGGACCTCAACAGGAGGAGCAGGAGGATTCAACTTGATAGAGGCTACTCTATTGTCCACATAAGTTTGCACTTGGTATAGAGTGTTGCCTAGTGCAGCCTTATCCAGACCATATTGATGCTGCAGATGGCGGCCCCAAGTATCAACATGAGCTCCAACCAATTCAAGTTTCAAATTAATATGTTCTTGGAATTGATTAAGTTCACTAACCAGAGTTTCAAAATCCTGGCAATGATTTAGCAGAAAGGCCTCAATTTGTCCACGCCACGCTGCTTTATGCTCATCAAATTTGCATATTCAATCTTTGATGTATCCAGGGAGCAAGGAACAAAGAGAATTCAGCAAGGAGGTTAAGTACTTCTGAGAGGCCAGCAAGTTGCGCTGGTTATTGGAAATACACACAAAGAGACTGTGGGACCATTCTTGATATGCCATATTCTGAGAATGGTTGTTTGAGACAGCAGTGGCTACAGCATTGATAAGTTGGTTCTGGGATCCTAATGCAAGTTGATGGTGAACCAATGCGGGTTAGATGAGCTGGTTGACCAACAGGACCCAAGCACCCAGTTCCCCTGGGCCTGCCTTTCCCAATGCTCTGATGAACCCCCATAGAAAATATTAAGTTTAGAGGTGGGGTGCTATATAGACCAAAGGACCCCACACTCCAAACTTATTGTCATTTTTGAATAAAGGGTATGTTAATTTGGCTCATACAGCTATTCCCCTATTTTGTATTTGCTGTCTACCAATTCAGTTCAAGATCTCCTGGCCCACCTGCCCGCTGTTTCCTGTCCTCCTGGTGTACCCTTTGGACCCGTTCATTTTACTGACTACCCTCTGAAATTTGAATACAAGGACTACACCCTAGAAAAGATACTCAAACTCAACCCTTTGGCCCGCATACAATCTGCAGTTAGATACAACCAACAGGGCCTGTGGAAATTTTCAACACCCAAGTTGTTCAGAGGGAAATTCAACTATCTCCCTGCTTACAACCTACCCATGGAACTGCCCGTGACCCCAAAACCTATGCCTGCTTCCTCACCCAATCAACCATACTGGCAAGCTGTTTGGGATTGTGTACATCACCCTCACAGGGGTGATTGACACTATAATCCCGGCCAGCGGCCCGTGGTCCTGGGTGGGAAAGTCTGTCTATTACCTTTTTAATTTAGCTCCCCTCTTATGGCGGGCATTGCCTGAAAAAACCCCAGCCTGGGTTACCCCTGGAAGCAATGGGCTGGCTGCCCAAGACTGGATTCCTGACATTATGGCAATTTTTATTAAACAATGTACCCTGAGCCTCAAGATGTTGTTATTTCTTAGGGCATCTTGTATGCTTTTGCTATTTATAGTCACATTTATTACACCTATAAGATGATCACAAACCTTATCTTTTCCATGTGGAAGAATGCAAACCCAAAAGACCCAAATGACCCAAAGAGAACTAACGCCACTACTGCTGACGCCAACAAAGCTCCCTCCTACCAAGCGCAAAATGTGATTGTAAATCAGTCCCTCACAAAGGTAGAGATGCCTCAGATGGGGAAGCTCACACTTGAGGAAGCTTGACGCACCATGACAGTCCTCCGCCTGCATTTCAAAACCAACACCCCCTCTTATGCCAGTGACACCAAGAAGATCCTTGGGGTTGCTTTGATGCTATTGAGGGATGCCTTAGACTGGTTTGGTAAGGCCACAGATGAAGATGTAGAATTCTGCTTAGACTATGCCAAGTTCAAGGCTGAGTTAATGGCCACTGGGGAAGATTGCAACACTAGATACTATGCCCTTAATTCCCTGTTAGAAATTCAACAAGGCTCTGACTTTCAGGGATCTAACCTGTGGGGGGTTCCTGAGAACTCACAGGCGGACAGCCTGCGGGCCCAGCAGGGAGAGCCCACCACAGGATTGGGGCTAACTTTACAATATAATATAACAATTTTCCAAGGACTGCTGAAGGTCCGCTTGTAGGCACCATGGAATCAATCAATCAATCCAGTGAGGGTGATATACATCACCCCAAATACTTGGGTGGAAGTGGATTCATCAGTGGCAACAGATTCTTGCAAGCGGTTGGGCCGTGGGGTGTGGGGCGGCGTCATTGGAACCAAATATGCGGGCAGGAAATTATACTTGTCTTGGAATAGCAGAGGAGGTATGGTGATTTTGATGCCTTCTCTGTACACGGTTTTAGTCTCTCTAGTTCTAGCTTCAGGGTTGTGGATGAGGATCTCCTCCAGAGTAAACTCCAAATATGCCAGGTTGGGTGGGTACTTGGTAAAATGTACTGGGCCAAAGGGAGCTCCTGGTGGACGGTAAAGTTTGGGCAGCTGTTCCGCAGTTTCTTGGGGTAGGTAAGCACGGGGAGCAGAGCTGCAAGGAGTAGACTGTAGATGAAGTAAAACTAATAACAAGTATGGTATGATATGGTTTAACCAAAGGTTCATGTCACTTTATTGCAAGGATGGCAATGGGCATCTTCCTGGCGGCCCAGGGTATAAGTATGCCCATCTGTCATGGTAAAACTTTCACAAATTCTGTCAGCCTGGGTTTTCCTGGTTACCAGGTCTTCCCAGTCTTTGATGGAATCAATTGTGGGGGTTATTTCATTGGCTGGTTCAAACTGAGGAAGCTCAAATTCCCTAGTCAGGTTGTGGGATTGGTTGCCTCTGGGTGGCCTGTGTTCTATGGAAAATTCTCTGTTTCCCCTTCTGTGCGGGCCCAAGTTATTTTGGAATCAGTGGCTGGGCCTGCCTGTTGATTGGCTGTCTTATCAGGAACCCCCAGTGTGGAGAGTATTGGTGTAGGTAAATTTGGTTCATTAAGCTTAAAAGGATTTTCCAAAGTGAAATCCTGTTCTGATTCAAGCCCAAAAAACTGCGGGTGGCCAGAAGGCTGGCCCTGTAGGCTGGCAGCCCGCAAGATGCCAGGGTTCAAGTTTTGTAGTTGGGCTTTTTGATAAGCATAGTTGATAAGAGTTTGTCACTCATGACACTGACCCATCCAAGCATATATTGACAAATTCCTCAAACTTAAAACCCACACCCAACTTGAAGACAAACTGGCAGCCATTATCTTCCAAAAGGGAGTCAACCTAGCAATGAAGAACCTGTTGAAGCATCACCCGTCCACCCTCAGCCTAGACAAGCTAATTTCCCTATGCAAGGGTCTTAGCATGAATCAAGAGAACACTGGCCCCTCCCAGACCAGCCAACCCCAAACAATAACCCCCAACAGAACAGGGATGACACCTGAAGAGCTCTAACAACATTACCACAAAGGACTCTGTTTCCACTGCCACGAGGCAGGCCACTTGACCAGAGCCTGCCCTAAGAATAACACTGCCCCAATCTCACTGGAGCAAATAAACACTTTTTCCCTGTCTTACAAATTCGTCCAATTGTCCATAGAAGTAGCGGGAAACAAGTGCCATATTGAAGCTTTTATTGATACAGGTGCAGATAAAAGTTTCATTGACCCAGCCTAGCAGAGGAATTAGGCTTGGCAGCCTCAGAGCGTAGCCTACAAGTAATCATGGGAAACAGCTCCTTGGACACTGACTATGAGTTTGAACAAGAACTTCTGTCAACCATTGGACACAATGTATACCTGTTGTCCCTGATCCTCTTGCCAGGACTACCCCACCCCCTTATACTGAGTGACTCCTGGTCCAACAGACATGGCCTGATCCTGAACTATTGCAAACAGACTGCCACATTGGGACAACATGAATCTTGTGACCCTGTCCCTTTTTGCATAAGTCATGACCAATCCCCTACCAAAAACTCTTGATCATAAAGATAGAACCTAGTGTTGGGATACTGCCTACCCCCTACAGAGATGGAACCATGTGTTTAGTGAAGAAGCAGCCACAAAACTACCCAGCCATTCAATCTACAACCACGCCATAGACCTTCTACCAGGGAACCAAACACACCACGGCCCCATATACAGCTGTAACCACCGCAAGAAAGTAGCCTTGAAAGCATACCTCAAGGATATGACAAAAAAGGATTCATACAAGTGTCAAAAGCCCCCTGCTTGTCACCCATGCTGTTCCTAGGAAAAAAGATGGTGGGATGCGTCCATGCGTAAATTACCAAAAACTGAACAACATTACAGTGAAGAACCACTATCCAATTCCCAATGCCAAAAACCTCTGTGATGTACTGACTGGCGCCCAGGTGTACTCAAAAATTAACCTTAGATATGTGCTCAACCAAATCCAAATCAAGGACAGAGACAAGTACAAGACAGCCTTCAAAACCTGATATGGGCTGTACAAGTACCTTGTAATGCCCTTTGGCCTGTGCAACACCCCCAGCACTTTCCAAAGGATAATCAACACTGTCCTAGGAGATACTTTGACCACTTTTGTGTGGCATATCTGGATGACATTCTCATCTACAGCAAGACTCACGAGGAACACTGGCGCCGCCTGGACCTTATACTAGAAAAACTCTCCCAAGCAAACTTACATGCTAAGCTTAAGAAATGTGGATTCTTTCAGCCTGCAGTTAAATTTCTGGGATATGTGGTGAAGACTGGCAGCTTTGCCATGGCACAGGATAAAGTAGAAACAATAACATCTTGGCCAGTGCCCAAATGCAGGAAAGATGTGAGAAGTTTTTTGGGCCTGGAAAATTATTGCAGGGACTTCATCCAAAAGTTTTCTCACATTACCCTGCCCCTGACCCGCCTTTGCTCTGACAAGGTCACCTTTTCCTGGACTCCATAATGAACCACCGCCTTTGAAACCTTGAAACTTGCCTTCACCTCTGCCCCTGTCCTGGCCATGCCAGATCCCTCCAAACCTTTTGTTCTGGAAACTGACGTGTCGGACTTTGCGGTGGACAGGGTCCTTCTTCAGGAAGGAGGGAATAGTATGCTATATCCTGTAGCATATTACTCCAAGAAGATGCTACCTGCGGAAGAGAACTACCCAATATATGAAAAGGAGATACTAGCTATAATGAAGACCCTGAAACATTGGCGCCAATACCTATGTGGCGCTGAATATCCAGTTAAAGTCCTAACTGACCACAAGAACTTGGTCTACTTCTTCAAACCACGCCAGCTTAACCAACAACAATCAAGATGGGCCTTAGAATTGGCTGACTAAACTCTGATCATAGACTACAAGCCAGGAAAGGTGAACATGGTACCCAACTCCCTAAGTAGAAGAGCTGACCTGGTGCCTACCCATCTAGAAACTTGCAACCACAACACCCAAGTCCTCTTGGACACAGCAAGTCTAGGCATTCACCTGGGATTGATGAAAATCAGATCCAGCAAACCAGAAGTACTAAGGGCCCAAACACTAGACAAGTTCACCAAGATCTTGATCTCTGATCCCTTCAAATCCTTGGATAGCGCCCACTACCAAAAAGGCTACTCATTGAAGGGAACAACGCTAATGCTCCACAACAGGATCTTTGTACCAGAAGGGGACATCAGAACCAACTTCTTGAGAGACTACCACAATTCTGAGATGGCTGGACACCCAGGTAGGCTCAAGACCCTCCGGAGCATCAGAAGGAACTTTGCTTGGCCAAAAATGAAGCAAGACGTAAGCGTGTACCTGAAGGGGTGTAAGACCTGTGGGCAGACCAAAACTCGCAGAAACAAACCTGAAGGACTTCTAAGACCCTTGGATATACCCCATGGACCTTGGAGATCTGTCTCCATGGAATAAATTGTAGAACTGCTGCCATTCCTCTTGTTTAATGCAATCCTGGTCATGGTAGACCGCTTCACCAAGATGGCATACTTTGTACCAACCATCACCAATTGCACGGCAGCAGAGACAGCCCAACACTTCCACAACCACATCCTCACACAACACGGAACACATGAGGAAATCATCACAGACAGAGGACCCCAATTTACGTCAAACTACTTGTTACAAAAAAACAGTTTCAAAGCCCCAGACGGGAATCAAACCCGTTCCTAGCCACCAAGCGGGGCTAGAGGGTGGGGGAGATTTGCCTGCACTTGGATTTTTGCTTTTTGAAGTAAATCCAGGTGCAGGAACCATTCCCACCCTGGTGGCAGCTGAGGGGCCCGCTTTGGGCCCCAAAAGCTATGCCCAAGCCTTGGTGGGTTTGGCTGGGCCTGGGCAGGCTATTTTTAGCTGCCCAGTAAACCCAGACCAAGCCCATCCTCCATTAAGTAATTTGGGGTCCCCAATTGGGAACCCCTTTTTTAATCAAGTTCTTTGGGCTCAAGAGAGCCTGTCAAGCCAGTCCAAAAATGGTGATCTAATTGGGAAACCCCCAAAACCCCAGAAGCCAAACCTGCCAAAATCAATGACCAGCCAAGCCAAGATGGACCATCAAAAAGCCAAACAACTGTTCATGAAACCCCCAAAAATAACCATGAAGCAGCCAACCAAACAGCAGAACCTGAAATGTCAAGCCTTGCCACACAGATAGCATCAGAAGAATACCCAGAGGCACCTGCATGTGAGTAAGTATATAAATCAGAAGCACTTGAAAAAGGTCTGTATTATCATCCTTACCAAATAAAGTTGTTATGAACCTTTGATTCACCAATCTGTTTCCATACCTATTTTTGATACTCTTCCATCTGCATACACCCAAGCGTCAGTACCCCTCTACTGGGATAGATAGTCAGACTCCAGTTGATAAAACCTAAGCCTTTGACTACTACCGCCCACCCAACGCTCCATTTGGCCCTGTGCATTTCACTGAGTATCCCGCCAATCCTGACCACAAACCCTGGACATTGGAAGACTTGCAGTGGTACACCCGCTCAAATGCTCCCAAGGAACCCTACCAAATTGCCCAAGACGGCAAAGCAATCACCATCTATCCTTTGATCTTCAACGCAAAGTACAACAATCCTGCCACCTACTTGGTCCCCATGGAACCGCCCCTGACACCCAAACCAACCATCTCAACCCCCCACTTCTGATGCCTCTGGCCAGAGTAGTCAATTCCTGGGAGTGCTTTAACTTGCGCTCACAGGATTGATTGACTCTGCCTTGCTAGCAACTGGACCTTGGGCTGTAGCTGGGAAGGCCCTTTCCTACTTGGTAAAGTTAGGCCCCATCATCTGGTGGACCTTGCCATTACCTGCTTTGACTCCTCCCTCACCTACTGGAGCTCTATGGTACTCCTGGTATCCTGACACTACTGGACACAGGTGATGAAATACTTGGGAATCAAGCAATGCGTATCTACCTCTTACCACCAACAGACAAACGGCCAAACTGAACAAGTAAACCAGATCCTTGAACAATACCTTTGATGCTATGCCAGCACTGATCAGGACAATTGGTCCAAAATGCTCTTCATGGCCCAGTTTGCCTACAACAGTAAAGACCACACCTCCACAGACATGTCCCCATTCAAAGCCAACTATGGATTTGACCCCAACTGGGACCCCCAGATTAGCGAGAAGGAATCAAACACCACTGGGCGCTCCTGGATTGAACAGATTCATGACACACAAAAAACATGCTTGACCAACCTGAACTGTACAGTGCAAACATACAAAGCCTTTGCTGACCGCAAACAAACCCCAGGCCAACCCTTAAAAGTTGGAGACAAAGTATACTTAGACTCCCAGAATGTACTCCTGCACGTGCCCTGCAGGAAGTTAGCTCACAGAAGAAGTGGCCCCCACAAGATCACCAAACTAGTTGGTGAGGTTGCCTTCAAGCTAGACCTACCCTCTCCTGGAAGATTCATGATGTGTTCCATCACTCCCTGTTGTTCAAAAAAGATGGGAACTTGCTTCCCCACCAACAGATCAAGACAGCCCCCCCACCCATCCAAATAGGCCGCTCCAAGGAATATGAAGTTGAATACATACATGGTGACAGAATCCACTACCAAAAACCCCAGTACTACGTCAAATGAAAAGGATACCCGCTAGAGGAAAGCACTTGGGAACCACTGAGCAACCTAGCTAATGCCCAAGAAGCTGTCCAACTCTATCTGAACAAAAAGGACCAGAAGAGAGGACCTTTGGGGGAAGAAGGGGATGATGTCAGGATTGATAATTTGTTACCCCTCAAAACCCAGGCCCGAGGGCAGAATTTTAACCCTGAACCCAAATTCCTGCGGGCTGCTGGCCCCATGGACTGGGAGCCCCTGTGCTTACATTTTTCTGAGATCAAGCCCCTGCAAGCTGAAGCCCCTGCTAAGTCCTGAAGTCAGAATACCAGTACAGGTTCAATTATGATGGTTCCTGAGGAGGAGTTTCTTAAATTGCCTAATGGAGGCAGAGAAGGTGCCCCCGTGAACTTTTTGAGCTTGAAGTCCTCTCAAGTAACCAATCAAACTCAACTGCCAAGGGAAACCCAGGGCTTTGGGCCCAACCCTGTGACCACAGCCAAAAATCAAGGAAATCAAGTGACCAATTTGGATGTTCTGACCAATGAGAGAACATCCAGCTGAGGTGCCATTTTGCTGCTCCTGCACCCGGGCCTCCTGGCCACCCACCCGCATTTTTCCTGATATTTTGATAAGCCCTTATAGAAAATACTAAGTTTGGAGGCAGGATGCTTTATATGCCTATAGATTCTGCGCTCAAATCTTATCACAATTTTTGAATAAAGGTTATGTTATTTTGGCTCACGCAGCTATTGCCTTATTTTGTATTTGCTATCTACCAATTCAGTTTGAGATCTCCTGGCCCTCCTGCCCTGCTGCCTGCAGTTTTCTGTCCTCCTGGTGTACCCTTTAGACCCGTCTATTTTACCAACTACCCTCTGAAATCTGAATACAAGGACTACACCCCGTAAAAGATACTCAAACTCAATCCTTTGGCCTGCATACAATCTGCAGTTAGATACAACTGACAAAGTCCGAGGATATTTTCAACACCCAAGTTGTACAGAGGGAAATTCAACTATCTCCCTGCTTACAACTTTCCCATGGAACCGCCCATGACCCCAAAACCTATGCCCGCTTCCTCACCTGACCTTCCAACTTATCATATTGGTAAACTGTTTGGGATTATGTACATCACCCTCACAGGGGTGATTGACACTATAATCCCAGCCGCCGGCCCATGGTCCTGGGTGGGAAAGTCTGTCTCCTACCTTTTCAAGTTAGCTCCCCTCTTGTGGCGGGCATTGCCCGCAAAAAACCTGGCCTGGGTTACCCCTGGAAACAACAGTCTGGCTGCCCAAGACTGGATCCCTGAAAGTTTTCTCTACTTTCTCCACCTTGCAGTAAAGGCTCTGCAGGTTGATCACTTGGTCCAGGGTGACGTGTCTCATCACGTGCAACTTGAGTGTGTTGTAGTACATGAGGTTAGTAGTTGGATTTTCAAATGCCATATCTGTGACCGTACAACAGTCACTGTTGAGTATTTAGCCAAATAAATACTCCAAAATATAAAGTTGTTCTGTTTTTGCTGTTTATTTCATGTATATAGGTTTAACTGGAATTATTTGGATAAAAATTCCTGGAAACTTGGTATCTATATTTAATAAAAGAATAGATTCTGGGTGGTTAGCCAGGTGGGGCTAGCTAGTAAAATTAACCCAAGATTGGCCAAAGCCTTCTTGGGGACTAGATGTCTCAAAAACAATTTATTTAACTGGGAAGGTTAATTAAATAAATTCATGGGAATATAATTAATGAGGATTTAATTATAATGTTTTATTGCCTTGACTGTGTCAAGAAGTTTGGTTAAGGTTAACCATAGGTAACCCCCCAAATTTGGGTTAAAAGCGCTGTTTTGGCAAGTTTATTAGGTTAGAAGCGCTGCCTAATTGATTTGTAAAGTGACAAGGTAACACCCAGTAAATATTTCAGGTGCTGAGGCATTGGAGCGCTGTGGCACTGCCTGGGAAAGTTCCTGGGCGCCGCAGTGGCACCTGGTTCAAGTTTTGAAGCGTTTTAATGGGTTTTAAGGCAAAAAAACCATTAAATGCAAAGATAACTAAATAAAGGCAAGGATGCCTAGGAATTCAGGGTTGATCAGCTGGTTCCCAGTTGGAACATTAATAGCTGAGTTTTGGGATGTTTAATCCACAGGGTTTTAGCACCAGGAGCTGAGGAAGCTCTATGCTGAATTGGTACATTGGGATGGATGGAGTCAGGTGACTCTTTCTCATTGTAGGTTGATTCTCATAGGTTGAGAAATATTGGTGATCTTTTAGGTAAAGATCTAGGTTTGGATGACTCAAATTCCATAGACCACATGATGAATCATAGGTTGATTTAGTAATCAGAGGGGTTTTCAGCTGAGTATGCCCCAAATAGTATATAAGCAAAAACAGCTAAATTTTAATAAAGATATATTGTCAATTTTGATGCTTTCCACTCAATTAATTTTCAATTGTTATGTCTTCTTTGCTTTCATTTGAAAGATAAAAATTTGGAGTACTTTGTTTGGAAACCGCTGCTGCCAGGAAAGAAGTTCCTACAAGTTTGCTGGAGGAAGCTTGGGCAAGTCTGGAGGTCACCAAGACTGTGCCTGAGAAGGCTTTGGGGGAAGTAAAAGCTGTGTTTGAAGAATTGTATTCCAATTACTTTGCAAAAGAAGGGACTCCCACTCAAGGAAATCAAATCTATGTGTGGGATTCTTGGAACCTGTTAGCAGGATTTGACAAAATTTTACAACAGGTGAAAGCCAGGGCAAATTCTGAGATTGAGGCTTTAAGAGGAAGAGAGGAAAAGAGTGTTGAGATCATGAATTGTTGGCGGAATGACAATAAAGCTTTGCCTCATAAAATTGCCTCCCTGGAGGCAAAGCTCTTCAAAACTTTGTCACAGGAAGGTAATAGCAATAAGAGTCAAGGGCAGGATAATGGTAAGTTGGACTTGTTGGACCTGGATCTGTCACAATGTCTGAGGGTGCTTATAGGCAAAGCTCCTCATATGTGCGGGTGAGTTCTTTTACCATGCCAGTCTGGCTCAGGTTCTTTACTTGGCGTATGATTGTGTGGGTGGTATCCTTCATCAGAAATCTTGCCAATAAGTCTCACTTAAAAGTGTCACAATCCTTATTGGTGTGATATTCATGCCAATTGTTGCACCAGGTACCCGCGTCATGCATAAGGCCAATGGATATCTCTGCAATCCATAAACGTTGCAGGCATTCCATTTGCTCTAGCTTGTTCTGGGTGGATTATATCCATGCTGTGGTGTTGTTGTCATTGGCTCCAGAAAATAGTTCTAAGGCAGTGCTACAAAGTTGTTGGGCACATGAGCTGACATGAATACTTTTTTCTGTTACTCAAGGAATGGCAGTAGGCGCTTAAAAGAACCCTTGTGCTGATAGGGCGTTAAAGGCAGGGACCGGCATTAGCATGCTCTGGTATAGTATAAACCCTTCTGGTTTTTTGGTTCCCAGTGTGTAGGGCGTCCAGTCTACAGGGAGGCCAGACATAATCCTTTTACATATTTGTTGACTGCGGCAAGTATGGGAAACAGGCAGAATTTTGAAGGGAAAGGTAGAAAGAGAACCTACCTGTGCTACCAATGTTGTAACTTTGCTGTTTTAGCAGAGTTATACAGGGGGAAATATTTGGATACTAGATAATTATCTTTATTTGGAGATAGGAATTATATAGTTGTGCTGAATCATTATAAGAAGAACATAATTGTGATGATCAATCAGTTGGATGGTTAGGGGAGGTGGCTTGATATAGATATTGAGTCAAGCGCTGAATAAAGATATCTATCCTTTGGAACCATTGATTGCTCATGTTGCTATTTTTGGATATTTGAGTTGACTTCCATATTTGGCTACTGGTCCCTGGGAAGTCAGATTGCGGGTCAGAAAACTTCTTGGTAGGAACCTTTCCTGGGGATTGACCCCGTTGTTTTGACACTGATGTTAAAGAAATTTTCAAATTTTCTATACCTTTTAAATATAAACCCAGTTGTTCTATATGCTTTATTTAATACCTTGTCCCTTATTGGGCAAGGCTTATAATTCAGTGCTACCTTTTTTACTGACAGGGATGCTACTAGATCAAGCTTTTTAAAAAGGCCTGGATTTTTCACAATAGTTTCTTTAATGCCAGGCATTAACAGTCCCAGTCAGAAAGAGCAGAAACTTAGGAAAACAGTGCAAAAATTGTCAGGTTTAACAGATTTAAGTCAAACTGTTGATAGGAAATGAGTTACAGAAGCTCCAGAAAAAACCTAAGATCTGAATATCTGAGCAAAATTAACCTTGATAAGCTAAAATAATATTAGAGCCACCCAATATTCCCTTGTTAACCAGAAGGGTTGTCAGAAGTTGAGCGTTAAAAGGTTCTTTTCTTACTGGTCCTGATATATGTTGTAATGCTAAATCATGAAACAGCCAAGGGGCTGAAGATTCAGATGAAAATTCCTGAGTCAGTAATTTTGATACATAATGAAATTTTCTTGTTGTTCAACTCTTAAAAGCTGAATCCTCCAAAAAATTCTCAATAAAGAAATCCAACTTATTTCAATTCTAAATGTTTTCTCAGTGTATCTGATTGTAGACCTTCTACAATATATTCCATACAATTTGATTTTAAATTATATTGCTACAGAAGATGGGGTCCTGTTCCCAGTCCACCCTCTTCTGGTTGTCTAAATTTTTCTCCTGTGCCCTCTAATTTTGGAGTTTTTACTTTCAAAACTGAAGAAGAAACCTTCCCCAGTTCTCGATGTCCTGAGTTTTATTTCCAAAGACTCTTTGGTCTTGTCCCAAGAAATACATCTCAGACTACTCTTGCTGTCGTTGATATTCTTCTTAATTCCCAGTGTCTATTTTAGAAATTAACCAAGAGATATATAAAGCCTTGTTTGTGGTTTATCATCAACTCTATGTGGATTTGGGGGTTTATCTCTCACAACTTAGAAATAGCTTCTTTCTATTCTGGAATTTCTGTTGCACAATTTGCTTACAGCTCCTTTCTCAGCTTGGGTGCCAGACCCCCAAGCTCTTGTCCCAACCACCAGTGAACTGTAAATTCCTCTTTTGGGTGTGGGCATACATCAATACCCATACATTAAGTCCTCTGTACATACTGGAGAACTCACCTTGTCTAGATACTCCCTTTAATTGGTGGTGGGAATTATCTGTTCTGCTACACATGGGTACTTTCCTCATTTCTCCTACCTTTTCTCTTTTGGTCACCTCCTTATATTGAAAATTACAGTCATCCCATGAATTTCATCTTGGTGGTACTCCCAACAAGGTATGAGCCAGGCTTGCTGAGCTAGCACCCCTTACTTACATTTTCTTGTTAATCCTTTTGCCAGTTCACCAAAAATATCCAAATTATTTGCAGTCTGGACTTTGATCAAGTTAGGTTTCATTTGAGTTTGAGTTAATTTAGCTTACTTATAAGTTGATTTTGCTTATTGCCACAGCTTTGAAAACTAATCTAATTAAAAGCCAATTCTTATGCTAGGCAAGAGTCCCTACCCTGAAGGCTTTTATATTAGCACTAATTGTTTTATTGAAGTTTTTATCAAGCAATATTTTAAAGCCTGAATTTATCACCATACACTGTTTTTAACAAGATTAATTCCTAAAGCTGCTAGTTTAAATTCTGCTCAGCAAGCTTCTACCTCTTACACCAAGTTTATTATCAGTTAGTAATGGTTTGATCTAGCCCTGGTCATTTCCATATCTGGGCTGTTTGCAGCTGATTCATGGATTGAATGGTGACCATAATAAGTATACATGGAATCATTAACAATTGGCTCACAAATATGTAAATGTTGGCAATAATCCAGATTTGACTTAATACAATAAATCGCTTCCCTACATGTATTACCAATATACTAGCTGCATCTCACATGGATGATGTACTTGTATCATGAAGCGACATTGACTTTATATTAGAAAAATTTTACAAGCAGAGATTCCTGAATATGTAACAAACCTGACAGGAACTTTTATTGCAATCTATGGAATGTTAATAAGTCTAAGACCAAATGATTGGGCGATCCTGAATAAATGGATCGCTGTGTCGTTATTAAAAACACCTCTGTTTTAATGTACAACATCAATATTATATAACTTCCCTCCCTAAAACTAAATAAAGACACTTTTACGCATTTTCTCTTGATTTACTGGCTTTACTTAGCTGTTGCCTTCGAAAAGGTAAGGACTTAAAAGCCCACATCATGGTAATGTTGCACCTAGGCTATAACAAACTCCAGTTGCAGCGAGCAATATTATTCTAAAGATATCAACCCAACCAGGAAAACCTTGTTACAATACTGTTACACCTAAATAGCATTACTTAGTGTTTAAATATCCTAAAATAATTATTTGACACAAGTGGCTCAAATCCAGAAGCTAGCTTAGCTTAGTCAAAGCACCCCTACTCATAATACAAGTGGGTTTAAATTCCGCTCAGTCACTTTAATTTATCTAAATCAACCAAAAATAATTTTTATAGATAAATGGCTGAGCAGAAAAAAGAACCCGCTTGTATCGAGAGTGAACTTGGCACAAGGAGGTGAACCTTGCTGAGCAGAATTCGAATTTCCAGACTTGGTGGCGACCCCTGCTAGTAAAAGGTGTGTGAATCATCACCCAGCTAAATACCTGTACCGTCAATTTAACTCTAATTTCTTTACAGAATTTAGTTTTGGTCAAGACTGGTTGATTTAAAAATGTAGACTTTAATGGAGGGTATTTTTAAAAATAATACGTTAATTCTGCTTTTCAGGCTAAAACCTGCTTTTCTCTTGGTCTTTACAGAACAGCTCCTGGGTTTTGACGGAACTATAAGTAAACTTTATTTCCAACGCCTTTATTCACAAGAGCAAAATCCCCATTAAGGCGTCATTAATAACAGCCTTGAAAATCATTTCCGCTGAAGACATTGGTAGTGATATCAAAATATCTAGATTTGATTTCTAAGAATAAATGTATCGAAAATAAGTGGGTACCAAATCATAATAAGCGAAAATATAAATCCACGCTAGCTAATTGAAAGTGGAGAAAGATTTCTAGCGCAAACAAAAGCATTCAAGCTTGACCTTGTGAGGTTTCTTCCATTTTAAATCGTATCCAATCAAAAAGTGGATTTCAGTTTAACATTATTTTTGATATCGTGAAAAATGGGCCCGCTGTTTTTAATGCGTATATTCTAAAGCAGGGGTACCTAAACAGAAACAGAACGTTTAAAACAGATCATTTAAAACAGATTTATTAGGTGACATCATACTTTGGAAAGCTGCAGGAAAGTTTCAGGCTGCCACTCGTCGTACTTGGATTGCTATGGCAAATTGAAGATTCTAGATGAAACAAAATGACTGCCCAGGAATAGTCCCTTCCTTAGCAGAGTAGAAAATACGAACTTTCTGGCCACCCTGGTTTACTAACTTCAATGACATATAAGCGGGCAGTCTCATACTACTATGACAGTAAGTTTTTTAATATCTACAAGTCACACAGAAACACAATTTTTTATCAGAAGAGGTGCTCATCCTAAACCTAATGAACAGGCTGAAAAACTCAGAACCCACTTTTTATTTCTTAATCTTTGAGTCATTTTGTTGAAATGGGCTATGTTGATTCATTTTGACTTTTTATTTCTTAATCTTTGAGTTCTTTTTTTTGAAATGGGCTATGTTGATTCATTTTGACTTTTGATTTTTTGATTTGCACTATATAAAAGCTTCTGTAAATTGTGAACACATGCTCTGACTAATTTCAAATAGCTTCTCTATGCAATCTATTTTTTAATAAAACTATGTAAACTTTGTAAGAAATGTTAAAAACATAGTAAAGTTATAGAAAGCTTTGGAATTAGCTATGCAATCATTTTTACCAAATTTCCACCTCTTAGTTTAATCAATTAAGATTTATTTTCTCCTTGACTTTAGTTCTCAAGCTATCTTGATAGAAATTATGATTCTAACTTTATTGTGAAATATAACCTTATCTGTTATTTATTGGATATGATATTAAAGCAAGAATTTCAATACTTTATTTTTCTGAGCTTTAAGCTTTATAGTATTAGGTCCTGTTTTCTTAATTTTGTACAAATAATATTTAATTTTAAGTTATGACAAAGATTTACAGATTTTTTGACTTTTAATCCTTGCCTGTATTCTCCTCTTTTAGTTATGATTGCCTTGAAGCTGCTACTTAAAATACTCAAACCAGATCTGATTTATAAACAGTTCATCTTAAAATCGACAAAGTTCAAGTTTACACTTTTATAACATGCATGGTTTAATATTTTAGAGCCAACAATCCAAGGCCCAATAGACTGACAATATTTTCAACAGCAGTACTATACTATTTCTGAGATCTTAATAAAACTATTGTATAATTCAACTTTTGGCACCAATGTTATAGTTTTTAACAAACAAAATTCAGCATACAACTTAATTTATAGTTCAAGCAACGATCTAGGATATAATAAAACTCAACATATTTAAAGAAAGTATTCCACTAGTGCTTTCTATATTTTAGCTACATTACTTTATTTCTTTGAGCAACAGTATTTAAATTCTCATTCATCCGAACTTTTTGGTTCATGCACTTTATCAGTGCATTTGAACTTTTATCTCCCCAAACCAGAAAATCAATTAATACATTCCTAATACACTTTAGATGATGTTGGGAACTTCATGTTCAACCCAGGTAAACAAACCTCAATTGAATATCCATTAATGAAGTAAGGTCACCCAATGAAGCCTCACAGGATGCGCATGACCCATAGCCTTGTCACAGCATATGGACTATATAAGCATATGGAGATTCTAGTAATACAATGGTTTAACTAAACTAAGTCTGTTTTGTAGCGCCCAAGCCGCGCCACAAAGACCCAGATGACTGCTTTTCACTCAGATGACTACATTGAATTTCTAGCACGGGTCACACCAGAAAATGCCGAGAACTTTGGACCACATCAGAACAGATGTAAGATTTTTTATCATTAGTCCTAACAGTTAGTCTTTGCAGGAGATGACTGCCCGGTATTTGAAGGCCTCTTTGAGTTTTGCGAGCTAAGTGCTGGAGGCTCTATTGGTAAGTATTTAGTCTGAAAATTATTAAAAACAGATGGTGCAAATAAGCTCAACTCTGGTGACAGTGACATTGTTATCAACTGGTCGGGCGGTCTTCACCATGCAAAGAAGACTGAAGCATCTGGCTTCTGCTATGTTAATGATATTGTGCTCGCTATTCTTCAGCTTTTAAGGTAGAGCTTATCTATTACATTTCTGATATGTTTAGAAAACATCAGCGGGTCCTCTACATTGATATAGATGTCCATCATGGAGATGGAGTTGAAGAAGCTTTTTATACTACTGACCGGGTTATGACAGTATCCTTTCATAAATATGGGGAGTACTTCCCAGGCACTGGTGATCTCAAGGACATTGGGCTACATCGTGGCAGGCATTATGCTGTCAACTTCCCCTTAAAAGATGGAATTGGGGACGAATCTTATGAGTACATTTTCCAGTCTGTTATCACTAAAGTGATTGAGTTCTATCGGCCTGGGGCCATTGTGCTTCAATGTGGTGCTGACTCGCTTGCTGGAGATAGGCTGGGCTGTTTTAATCTTTCTGCGCGAGGACATGGGGCATGTGCAGCATTTGTCAAGACATTTAATATCCCATTGTTGGTCCTAGGAGGAGGTGGCTATTCAATCCGCAATGTGGCTCGTGCATGGACCTATGAGACTTCAGTTTTAGTTGGCCAAGAGGTTTCTGATGAGCTTCCTTTTAATGAATACTACAACTACTATGGTCCTGAATACCAACTCAATGTTGCTTCCAACAACATGGATGATCTTAATTCCCGTACCTACCTTGATAAAATCAAAGCCACAGTCTTGGAAAATCTCCGCAACCTCCCATTTGCCCCCTCTGTGCAGATGCAGGAAGTCCCTCGAGATATTGAAATCCCAACTGAAGATGAAGAGGATCCTGAAATCCGCATTTCTGAATCATACTCCTACTCTAGAGTTGCACGGTACTATGAGTACTCTGATTCAGAAGATGAAGGCGATGACCGCAGGGATATTGAGCCTATCCCTCTGGCCAATCCCCAGAGACAGCGGCAGCGGTCTCTGATCCCTCATGATCTAGTGCCAATCAAGAGCCCTCGGAATGGTCTTACATCCAATCTATCCCCTCATCCTGAGTCAGAAGTAGAGACAGAATCTGATGAACAATGAAATATTGACCATTGCCTCCCAGAGCCTTAAGGATTCCTAATAGCATCTAACTATCAGCCTTACATTTTTCTCAGTCCAGAAGCCTATTATCCCTAAAATATTAGACTGAGCGTAAAATAAACAATTTCAACATTGCCTTGAGAAATTACGTGATGACATTGGATAGTGACATGAGCTTTCTATTGAGGGTCCAGACCTTTCAAAAGCCGATTCAGATGTAGTTATGTAGCAGTACTTCTTTTTTTAGCAATTTAACTTGTTGCAATAGACCTGATCCACTATTGGCCCTATCATATTTATCCAAGTGAAATATATCTTTTTAAGAACCAAGTTAAGCTTAAGGTATCCAGTAGCTTTAATAGCTGGGGAGATTAAGGGAATCAACTCAGCTTACAAAAAGATTGAAGACTAAGGAATTTATACAGTAGTTTTAAAAGCTGTGGCGCCAAGAAAAAATTCTTCAGATTTAAATGAAAAGAACTCAAATTTAAGCGAACCCCAAGTCAGGCAAGATTCAGTAATCAAATGATTTAAGTATTTTTGGTTAATAAATGAACTGTCAAACCAAAAACAAAATTTCACTAGCCCATCATATGAAATTATATCAAACATCAAGTGGTGTAGTTCAAACCACAAACAAAATGAACTGACACAACAAGTGAAATGGATTGGTGCTGCTCCAGAATATATTATAATCCTATCAGGATTCATATGGGGCACCAACAAAAGGGCTAAAATGAAACAAAATTTGAGCAATCTAGAAGCAAGATTCCACAAACACAAAACAAAACAAAGTCACACAAGATGTGTAGTATGAGCAGCCTAAAATAGAAGTATAACAGTTTAACAGCCAATCAACAGATATACAATTTAGGAACAGAGGCATTTTATTCATTTTCATGGCTCCTGATTTGTTTAAAATGGTTTTGAGAACTTTCCAAATATGAACTTAAGATTAGAATAAAAAATAAATCATAAAATTTTAAATTTCTACTTTTAGTGTTTTGCTACTTAGGGTTTATTCTAAGATGTTTTTTAACAGCAACATTTTTGACAGCGCCAGCAAACAAGCCAGCAGCAGCCAAGACAGCTTCTGTGAAAGTGAGGTTCAGTACATGGAGGCCCCCGTTTACACTCAGATCTTTGATGTGGGTAACAAGGAAGCTGGCCTGTACCTGACCCCTGGCCCATATGGGGTTGACTTGTTCAGTAGTCACCTAGCGCCCAGCTCTGCCCCTGCTCCCTTACCCATCCCTGTACAAGGTGCTGACCAACCAGCCAATCATAATGGAAACCCTGGTTTAGAACAACTGCCCTTAAATAGCCAACTTACTTCCCCTTAAAAATCAGGCTACAGTGCATGTGACCCAGCTTTAAGCGCTGAATTATTACTGCCCGGATTCTCCAGGAAATAGTGGCACTCAACCAGCATGGCCTGACCTGGGACCAAATTGCCACCCAATTAAAATTCACCCAAGCCACTGTCATTCGGAATTCAGCAACTTAATGGATAAGGAAAACATGGTTGGGACAGCCAAGAAGCAGAAGAAAGCCCCAGAGACCCAGATTAACCAAGCATTTACAATTATGCTTGATCTCCTGCAGCGGGACCCAAACTTCCCCTGGCCCAGGTCCAGAAACAACTTGTGCACCATGGCATATGAGTTTCTGAGTGTATGGTGCAGCTCTGGATGTATGGCAAAGTGGCCTCAGTCTTAGTGTTGACCAATTTTGGTGGCAAGCAATGGGATGGCAGCAAGGATTCCCCATATGATTATGCCATTGAATTAACCCTGGTCCAATGATTGACTAGTATAACAGATGAAATAATGTTCATCTCCTATTGCAAATTGTCCATTACTTTTGATAATTTTGGCAAGCAGGGAAAAGCTGCCACCCAAAAAAGGAGGAAGAAGGTCAATAAGAGGACATTCATTGGTGCATTTCTGGCTGTTTCAGCCAAGGGTTTTGTCTACTATTGGAAAACCCAGATTTCACTGATGGCTACAAGTACGGCCACATCCTCAGTGGATTACTCAACTCCTGGGGTAGCTTGAATTCCAAACACTGGGGTTTCTTGAGTCATCAGATAAAGGGTGGCTCCACTGCCCTCAAGGCCATCCAGCAACGCGGGCACCAGGCCTCTGTGTACCCCGCCAGTCAAGCAGACATCCATCTGGCCAATGCCATGTTATTTAATATTAGGGATAAATTCCAGGAGTGCCACTCACAGGCTTTCAACAATCTCTATCTTGGGGTCCTTGACCACAATTTTCTCTTTGGCTGCCAGATGGTGGCTGACTTGTTTGCGCAAATGGTTTTCCATGTGAACATGGGCAACCAAACACAAAAGAACAAGTGCCTCCCCTGGCCCACAGCTGTCTACCAGCCAATTGAGCCAATGACAGATGAGGAATATAACAGGTGTTATATGGCGGCCATCACAAATTAATCCAATTAGTTTAACCCCTGCTGCCCCATCCCCCACCTGCCAGCCCCTCCCACCTAATACCAGATCTCTCAGGCCAGCACCATATCCATGTCTTCTTTACTGCTCTATTATGTCTCATTGACATCCCTCTTCCTGTCCCAAATAAACGCCTTGTGTCAGGAATGACAATTTGGACGTACCTGAATCCCAAAGTACAGAACCAGAGTCAAACCCTGGACAAAACCCTTTGCAGACCGCCAGACCCATGGGCTGGGAACCCAATAACCCACTACTGATTGATAAAGTTGTTACCAGCCTGCCAGGACCCAAACCCTTAGCTGTCCCGCAGGATTCTGCAAGCAAACTACCAGTGCAAGATGCCAGGGATTTCCCCAAGGTGCCAACGCCTGACACCAGTGGTTTGCTTGGTGAAATACACAAGTTTTCCAATGAGAGTTATCCCAAACTCCCCCAAAGCCCAGGAAGTGGCACTGAACCTGAAGAGGTACCCAATGCCCAAGTCACCAAACAGAAGGATTCAAAGTCTTATCACCCCAAAGCAACCAGTGGCAACCCTCCAGTGCCAAGCACCACACTGCTATCCAAGAACCCTGATGACAAACTGCCCAAGCTCAGGAAACCAACCAGGAAATGAAGCCTGGCAGCGCGGTATAAGTATCTACCAGGCCAAGATCAATCCCCATTGTCATTTTAAAATAAATTTTATGAGATATTGGTTTCCTCAATTATTACCATATTTTATTCTTGTCATCTGCCAGTTAACTCAAAGATCATCTGATCCTCCTGCCAATTTGCCAGCTATGTACCGTCTGCCAGGTGCTTCATTTGGTCCTGTCCATTTCACAGAGTACCCCTTGAAGCCCAAGTACAAGGACTACACCGCAGATGTCAGGCCCAGAATGCCCTGGAAACCCAGCTGGCCTTCCTAGAGGCCAAACAACCCACAGCCTGGAAATCATTACCAATTGTATCCCAGAGCAAAACCCCATCTTTTGAATAACAAATAGCCTGGGATTCAAGATGCACACAAGCCTCAAATTCCTGGCTTCAATTCTATTAATGAATTTGGCCCACTTAATTATTGGAAAATGATACATCAGGCGCTCAATTGCTTGCAGGCTCTATAAATAACTGTGGCACCTTGGCATGCTGAAGCTCAAGCAAGGCTCCTGTTATACTGATTAATAACTATCCATCCCTAAGTTCTAGTACACAATTCCCGGTCAAAATTGCCAGTTTGACTGAAAATGATGCTACCAGATCCCTGGTGTCACAAAAGGTAGCACTTTCATCAGTAAGTATAAGTAGTGAGGGGGGAAAGCCCCTTACTGTTGAAATCATAAAATAAACAACTTATATGCCCAGGACCCATTATTTTCTTGTAGGAATGATCTATCTTTGCTCTAATATAATTGTTCTGTTTGTATCTATTTGTGAATCTACTACACACTGTAATCACACCTATCCATTACCTCCTGGTTCAGCTCCCATCACTTTGGTCAAACTATCTAGAGTTCTTGAATTGGAGTTTCTTCCATCCCCACCACCTGGATCTCCCTTCTGGCCACCCAAGAGTGACCATCCCGCCTAGCATGAAGGAGATTCCTACTACTCCCCCTCTGCCTAACACGCCTCCTGCTCAGGATTTTGGTAAGTTGGGGTTCTTCTATATCAAAGTATTGGGGCTGGCTGACCAGGCTGTGCCCCATACTAGGAGTTGGCATCCCCTAGATACTGCAGTAAACTACATGGTCAGAAAGGCACCAATTATGTACATGGCCTTCCAGGCCCAGCCTGCCTCCCTTGTGGGAGTCCAGCCAGACTGTGGCATGGGCTGTGAAAGCAGAAAATATATTAGCTGGGATGCCTTGGCCAGATCTACAGAGTTAACCGGATACAACTGAAAAGTCCCTTGGTATGTTACCAAGACCCCCTGTTCAGAGATAAATACAACTTTTTCTACCTACCAATTAGATATGGAACCACCATTCACCCCCAAACCAATGCCTGCATCCGCCGCTGAGCTTCCCCTGGACCATACCAATAAGCTATTTGGGATTGTATATATTACTCTCATGGGAGTAATAGATAATATTGTTCCTGCTGCCGGCCTGTGGTCATGAGTGGGTAAGTCAATGTCCTACCTCATTAAGTTAGCAACAATCCTTTGGCGGTCCCTGCCCACCCAGTCCGTAACCTGCCAGTTCCCAAACGCTAGCAAGCCGGCAGATCAGGGTTGATTTCCTGACATTATGACAATATACTTTAAACCTAGTACCTTTAGCCCCAATATGTTGATTATTCTTGGGAAATATTGTATGTTTTTTGTAATGATAATAACTTATTACACATTTATGATGACCAAGAACCTAATTTCTTCCCTGTGGAAGAATGTGAATGTGAAGCTGAACAAACCCAAGAAATCCAACACTGCTGCAAAAGCCACCAAAGGGCCCTCCTCCCAGGTGCAGAATGTGATAGTCAACCCATTCCTCACCAAAGTGGAGATGCCCCATATGGGTAAACTCACTCTCAAGGAGGCCCGTCACACCATGCCAGTGCTCTAACTACATTTCCAAGCCAATGTTTTGTCCTATTCCAGTGACACTAAGAAGGTACTTGGAGTAGCTGCCATGCTATCTGGGGATGCCCTTGATTGGTTTGGCAAAGCCACCTCAGAAGACGTGGAGTTCTGCCTAGGTTATGCCAAGTTTGAAGCTAAGTTGATGGCCACAGGGGAAGACTGCAACACCAGATGTTGCGCCCTGAACTCCTTGTTGGAAATCTGGCAGGGAGCCTGCCCCACCCAAGCTTACATTGACAAATTCCTTAAGCTAAAGACTTACACCCAACTGGAAGACAAACTGGCAGCCATTATCTTCTAAAAGGGAGTCAACCTAGCCATGATGGACCTGTTGAAGCACCACCTGCCCACTCTCAGCCTAGAAAAACTAGTTCTCCTGTGCAAGGGCCTTAGCATGAACCAAGAGAATGCTGGCCCCTCCCAGATCCACTCAAGTCAAGCACCAACCCCCCAAAAAGCTGTAATGACACCAAAAGAACTCCAAAGACATTACCACAAAGGAATCTGTTTCCACTGCCACAGGGTGGGCCACTTGACCAGAGCCTGCCTAAGAAGAACACCACCCCAATATCACTGGCACAAATAGACACTTCTTTCTGTTGCAAATGAACCAATTAGTGTTCAGTATTTGATTGGGGAAGACTACAGTCCAATAGAAAGGACAGAAATGAATAGAATAAGGTCTTGTTTATTATAGAATATTGTGATTAATATACTATACAGAGAAAGCCACAAGGCCACAGGGGGTGGCATAGTGGCGTGTTCCATGTAAGGTTTGAAGCCAAGGAATAAATTGTGTGGGGATTAACAAGTCAAATTGGCAACACTCCTAATTAGGAGATAGTGCCCGCAGTTCAATATTGCCATCAGATTGGTGAATGCTGTTAGATACATCAAGGGGCAACTCATTGAGTGCCCCCTCTATATTGTAAGATAAGTTGGTAGGCAAGGAGGGAAACTTGATTGCAATACCTCATTGCCCCCTGCTTGTTGTCAGACACCAGGATCTTAGTTTGCAGAAGATCTGGAAAGGTCCACACAAACAACTTTTGTGTGGGGATAGCGCAACAGGGGTAAAAGCAATTGTGGTGAAGCTTTTTGGTGTTTCCTTGGGCATCCTCAAGTTGATAGGTGTGGTTGTCATATACTGTGGCTATTTTGAAGGGTCCTAAGTGGTTGGGCTCCAATTTGGTGGATTTGGGGTTGAGGGCATAGACAGGGTCACCTACAGTGTATCTTGCCTCAAGGTACTTTGTCCCCCCCTCAATCTGTTTGTGCTCAATGTCTCAATCTTTGGCATGCCACTGGCTCAGGAAGGGAGTATTTGCCAAGGGGGTTTCCTGGGAACTGTGGATTATTATTTCCCTTGTTCTACCCCTGTCAAGCTGTCAGGGGTTCTAAAGTACAAGGCGCTGGGGCTGAACCCAGTGCCCCTATTTATTCTTGCTTGTAAAATGAGTAGGGCAGTGGGCAGGTGTTTAGTCCATGCAGCGTTGGGGCGCACCTGTGAGAGCTTGGCAATCAGTTGGACCAATAAACCATTTAGGTGCTCTACACGTCCATTGGCTTGGGAATAGTAGGGAGTTGTGACAATTCTTTGAAGGGCATTCTTGGCACAGTACACCTTCATGACATTCCCTACAAGCTTGGGTCCACCATCTGTGATAAGACGTTTGAGCTGCCCAAAGCAGGCCAAAATTTCTTTGTCAATAAAGCAGGTAATGATGGCATCAGTATGATTAGTGGTTACCCATGCTACTGGCCAACATGTGAAATAGTTGATGGCTGTAATGATGTACTTATTGCCTAGTCTGTCTTTGGGGATGGGTCCAACAATGTTGAGGGCCCACTGTTCAAAGGGTTCCATGGCTTTGATGGGCAGGACAGACTTGGGAGGGGAAGGTTTAGATGTGTTCTTTTTGCACAACACAAATGTTTTGAGGAGGTCCAAGATGTCTTGGCGCATATGAGGCCACCAAACCTTATGCTTCATGATTTTGAAGAGGTTACATCCTCTGATGTGACCCAAGGTACAGTGATAGTGTAGTATGGTATCCCCTCACTATGTGGTGGGAATGTAAGTAGTCTTCTCACCTGTCTCCGCCTGGCAACAGACATTGCCAGCATCAGTGGTGAATTGACTTTTGTTGTCCTTTAGCTTGGAGATGGTTACCAAATCAAGACCTTTGTAACAGGTAGCTTCAGGACGTAGGTAGATCATGAGCTAGTCTGGGTCTAGGCTGTTGCCTCTCATGATAGACACTACATATAATCTGGGGAGGGCGTCAGCTGTGACCAGTTCCTTCCCAGGTTTGTATTTGATGCGCAACTGCTAGGGGGATAGACACTTGACCCAGCCTGCTTAGTGGCGTGTTGATTAAGAAAGTGTGTTGAAGTACTGGAGCAACTTGTGGTCCAACAGGACCTGGGGTGTAAAAGTGGCCCCTTCCAGGTAACAGCGTCATTTCTTGACATAGTGCATGATTGCTGCTAATTCCTTGTCATGGATTGAGTAAGGTTGTTCTGATTCAGTGAGCTTCCTGGATTTTTATGCCACGGGGAGGAAGACACCCTTATTGGTTTAAACCTGTAACACACCCCCTTTGGCCTTGTCAGAGGCATCAGTCTCAAGTTTGTATTGATAGTTCCAATTGGGGAACTGCAAAACAGGTGCAGTTGTAACTCTCTGCTTCAATGTCTCAAAGGCTTGATCTCTGGCAGGAGTCCAATGGAAGCACTTTTTAGTGTTCAGGAGCTCAGTGAGGGGTACAATTAGTTCCCTGCAATTGGTAATGAACTTTTGCACATAGTCAACCATGTCCAAGAAGGTACAAACTTGACCCACATCAGTGGGGGTGGCATTTTTGTGGTTGCCTTAATTTTGGCAGGGTTGGGCTTTATCCTTTGGGCAGAGATGGTGTGCCCAAGGAATAGAAGCTCTGTCCAGAGGAATTCACATTTAAAAGTCTTGTCCTTTAAGTGATATTTACAAAGGGTGTTGAGTACAGCACAGAGGTGTTAGAGATGCGTGGTTTGATCTTGACTGAAGACAATAATGTCATCAAGGTACACAACAACACATTTCCTAATCAAATCCTCAAATGCTTTGTTCATCAACATGGCAAAGGTGGAGGGAGCGTTGGTCATTCCAAATTTCATGACACAACACTCAAACAACATGTAGAGTGTGCAGAAGGCAGTTTTTGTCTCATCCCCTGGTGCAATGTGTACCTGGTTGTACCCCGCAGTGAGATCAATCTTACTGAAGACCTTTGCACCCGCAAGCGTGTCAAACAGGTTGTCAATAAGAGGTAAGGGGTATTTTTTATTGACATTCACCTTTTTTAGAGCACAGTAGTTGGTTAATAATTGAAGGGGCCCATCTTTCTTGGCTACAAAGAAGACTGCAGCCCCGTATGGCAAGAGGGAGGGGAAGATGAAGCCCTTATCAAGCGCATCCACACTGTTTTGAAAGAGAGTATCATCTTACTAGGGTGTCAAGCAATAAAGGGGTTGTGATTTGGGCAGTAACCCCTGCAGTTGAACAGCATGCTGTATCTCTTGAGAAGGAAGTAGTTTTCCATTGTTTCACTGAAGACTTTCTCGTATTCCTTGAGGAGTGCAGCAAAAGCTAGTGGAGGTGAGGTGGTCAAGGGAGGGGCTGCAGGTGGTTTGGCGTAGATGACTTCAACTGAGCATTGATTAAAGTTGAGCTTCCCCCCTTGAAGTTGTATGTGCTGGTCTCAGTTAGCCTGTTAAATACAGTGTCATGGAGTAACCTGCCCATTTTGATGGTGTCACAACACCTTTGATTACTCCCTCTCAGGGAATTAACGCCCCAAGTAAATCACCAAGCAGCTCACCAAGTGGTTCACCGCCCAGTCAATAAACTGGTGGCACTATTATGAGTTAGCCATCTATGACGGGGATCACTCAATCCAGGTCCTAAATGGAACACAACTTGATTAAGCCTTGTGACTCAAGAGGAACATTACTCAGATAAGCCCCATGATCTCCATGACGTACATGGACAACATGTGACTTGTCATGATACTATATAATATCCTATATTCATATTTAATAAATTATCATTCTCTTCTTAATCTTCCCCTTTGTTTTGTTTATTATACTTCCCAGAAGTATAAACTCAACAGTGGTAGCACAGGTAGGTTATCTGTACCTACCCAACTCAAAGGAAAAATTCCTCCCAAGAAAAGAACCCAAACAATATCACTCCCTAACAGCTGGAGAGATTACAATTTAGGACAAGACGTTCCCCCAGGCCTTGTCATCTATAATAACGTACTTGTACCCATTGACCAGTACAACGCTCTTAAAGCCTGCAGACTGTTCCCCATCACACCAACCACAACAGAGCCTACACAACCTGAGATACCCAATATCATGTTTTAACGCTTACATACCGCTGAGATTGGTGCCTTTGCAGGACTACGCTGTGAGAACGCTTCTCTTTGGATCAACAGAACTGAGAGCAAGTTCAAACAAGTGGAGTACCCCAAAGACTCAGGGTCAGTAAAATTGCCCTCTGTGTCACAGGGACTGCTTCACGCTTTGTTACCAAATGGCTAGCCCAACATCCTGACCAGAAGGAAAATTGGGAAGTGTTCAGGGCCGCATTCCTCATAAAGTTCTCCATGAAGGACTTGGACGTGGTGATTATGACCAAACTTCAAACCTTCAAAATGACAGGAACCATCAAAGAATACATTGCA
The DNA here is from genome assembly GCA_014839935.2 of Entomophthora muscae. Taxonomy (NCBI): domain Eukaryota; kingdom Fungi; phylum Entomophthoromycota; class Entomophthoromycetes; order Entomophthorales; family Entomophthoraceae; genus Entomophthora; species Entomophthora muscae. The sequence goes on from QTSX02004294.1 coordinate 323,780, forward strand.
GCATATGAAGGACTACATGACCGTGCGCCCAACACCATCAACTTTGATGAACCTGGGCCACTCCTGGACTTCTACAATGGCCTTCCCACACACATTAGACGTCAGTTTGACATGACCCGCTGCAAGAACCTTGAGGATGTATTCCTAGAAGGAAAACACACAGCTCAGAAGTCTTACAATCTACATGCCACCAACAAGCGCAAGGAAAACCCTGCAGCTAAGAGAGAGCCTTGCCCCAATAAGCAAAACAACCAAGCCAACAGTACCCAACCTCAAAACGGGAATCACACTGCACAAGACAACCAGGCTGGCACTGAAGATACCAACAAGGAGGGAAAAGCTTAGGGGAGTGCTTAGGCAAGCCGCCCTCCCCCTCTTCAAAAGACTTGTACAGAGAACAGGACGTGGACTCCATCACCATGATCCAGGTTCCCTCCAGCAACCCTCTCCTGTTTGCTGCCAAATCTGGAAACAAACTCCTTACCTATCCTTTCTGTTTTTGCAGATACCAGGGCACAGCGCTATTTGACACTGGAGCCAATCAATTGCTTATTAACAAGAGTTTTGCAGACCTCATGAAGTTACCTACCATTTGAAGTAATGTCAAAAGAGTCATCATGGCGGACAACCACAGCACACCAGTTACCCGTGAGACCAAACCTTTCCTGGCCCAAATTGGAGACATCCAAGCAACAATTAGTGGCCCCATCATCCCAATCCCAAAATACAATATCATACTTGGATTAGATTGGATGCAAAAGACAAAGCCTCACATAGACTGGGACAGTGCCACCCTCACTATCCAGCAAGGAGAAGTCCACCATCATGTGTACCCAACACACCTTGAAACCCTCATGAGGGACCACATATTTGTAAAGATCATGGAAACAGAGAAAGAAACTGAAATCAGCAAAATCAATTGGAGCATATGTTTATATGAAGTCATCCACTTCAAAAACACAGAAACTCAGCACAAACAAAACCCAATTAGAGACCAACTAGTCAATGAGTTTCCCTCCATATTCCAAGAATCACTACCCGGACTGCCCCCAATTGGGGTATCTAACATGAGATTGACTTAAAAGGTAGCGTGCCTAAGGCACAACCCATCTACCGCCTCACACCACAAGAAGACAACACTCTGAAAGCTTACCTTGACAAAACACTTGAGAAAGGCCTCATCAGACCCTTGAAATAACCCTTTGGTGCTGCTGTCTTCTTTGTGGCAAAGAAAGATGGAGGCCTCCGCCTGGTCACAGACTACAGGGCCCTCAACAAGATCACAATAAAGAACAGGTATCCCCTGCCTCTGATTGATGACCTTTTTGATGCCCTGGGGGGTCCCAAATCTTCACAAAAATTGATTTGACAGCAGGATATCACCAAATTTGCGTGAAACCTGAAGACATTCCAAAAACTGCATTTCAAACTAAATACATGTTCTTTGAATGAGTTGTCCTCAATTTTGGCATGACAAACGCTCCCAGTACCTTTGTAACCTTCATGAATGAAGTATTTAAGGAACACATTGGGAAAAGAGCAATCATCTACCTGGACAACATCATCATTTACAGTCCCAACCTACAACAACACTGGGAAGACATCTGCGCAGTCCTCTATACTTTGCAGGAAAACCAACTAATTGCAAAACTGTCCAAATGCAAATTCTTCTTGCTGAAATCCCCTTCCTTGGCCATATCATTAGCAAGGACGGCATCAAGCCAGATCCAGACAAAATACGCACTATAACAGAGATGCCAGCCCCAAGGAACAAGAGCAAACTCCACACTTTCCTTGGAATGGTAGCCTATGTATGCAGGTTCATCACTGACTGGGGCACTCTGGTAGCCCCCTTGTCAGCCATCACTGGGAAAACAACCAAATTTGTCTGGACACCTTTACAAGATCAACATTTCTGCCAACTGAAAGAGCGCATGGTTACCGCCCCCATCCTACAATACCCAAACTGTGAGGATATCTATGAGCTAGAAACCAACACCTCTGATTATGCCATAGAAGGAGTCCTCCGTATCCAAACGGCCCAAAAGGACTTCCTCCCTGTGGCATATGAATCAAGGAAGCTATCAGACGGCAAACAAAGATACCCTATACACGATAAGGAATTGGTTGCGTCATACACTGCCTTATGAAATGGCAATGCTATCTGGAAGGAGCCCAGACGTTCAAAGTACTCACCAACCACAAGTCATTGATATTCTTCAAAACACAACAACACCTGTCAAGAAGACAAGCCAAATGGATGAGTCTCATACAGAGATACCCCATGCAAATTGAATACAAGCCAGGCAGAGAGATGCTTACTTCAGACGCCCTATCAAGGCTATACAATAAACACATCCTTTGCACTGATGGTGGCCTCAACTGGCCCATGTTAATCATGGGGAATCTCCAGGAAGGGTTCCCACCTGGCACACCAATGGAAATCCAAGAGAAAGTCCTCAAGAACAAACATCTGTTCATAAATGTATATGGTACTCTTCACTGAATCCTTCCAAATGGTGACACTGTACCCTACGTCCCGTCAACACAAAAGATTGACACAATCCTCTGTTATCATAGAGACTTGGGACACACCTGTAGAAGAAACTTGCATAAATATCTCAAGACTTGCTACTGGTGGCCCAACATGCTAGATGATATCAGAGAGGTACTGGAACAATGTGAAGTCTGTGAGAAGTACACTCAAACCAAAGCCCCACCCAAGTCAGTAGTACCCATATCCATCACACAACCCTTCAAGGTATGGTCGTTGGATATTGTGGGACCTATGACTGGTGAAAGTAAAGGCAAGAAGTACTTCATCACAGCCATCAAATATTCAACCAGATGGCCTGTAGCACAAGCCACAAAAGAGCACAAAGGCAATGACGTGAGACAATTCATTGGCAAGGAAATCATAGCAAAGTTTGGAAAGCCTGACCTCTTAATCACAGAGGGAGGCACTGAACTCAAAGCTATTTACACCAACATCTATCTTGCCAAAAATGGAATAAAACACATCACAGCCAGCCCATATCACCCACAAGCAAATGGACGTGTAGAACAATTAAACGGCTCTTTAGTGGAAGCTCTCAGTAAGTTGTCTGCCAACAATCCAAAAGCCTGGGTTGAAATGCTACCAACTTCCCTTATGGTCTGCAGAACACAAGTCAACCACAATACAGGCAAAAGCCCTTATGAACTTGTCTATGGCCAGAAACCCTCCCTTGTCAGTACAACCACGGGGCCACAACTGCCACTTCTAAAGAAGATACTAGACAGTAATGACCCAAAAGTACTACAAGCCAGAAAGGACCAAGAAGTGATGGAACAACAAAGGGTTCAGCGGGAAGCAATCCCATTGCAACAAGAAAAAATCCAAGTTGGAGACAAGATCTGGGTTGTCAATCACAACCAACACAAATTAGACCCAGGGTTATGCAAACCAGGCATTGTTATGGAGGTGAAGCCCAATAACACCTACCTCATCAAAGGAATTGGAGCTTGGACTGAACTGAAACATATGCACCACAACCAAATCCGCCTGTGCAAAGCAAGAACAGCTCAACAAAATTCAAGGCTCCCTGTACCCAACGCCAAACTGGATCAATATCAAGCCCATATACCAGATACTCTCAAGAAGATTCCCAAGGCTCCGCCTTCCAGCACCCCAGGGGGATATATCACAACATCTTTGATTACTTCCTCTCAGGGAATCAACACCCCAAGTAAATCACCAAGCAGCTCACCAAGTGGTTCACTGCCCAGTCAATAAACTGGTGGCACTATTATGAGTTAGCCATCTATGACGGGGATCACTCAATCCAGGTCCTAAATGGAACACAACTTGATTAAGCCTTGTGACTCAAGAGGAACATTACTCAGATAAGCCCCATGATCTCCATGACGTACATGGACAACATGTGACTTGTCATGATACTATATAATATCCTATATTCATATCTAATAAATTATCATTCTCTTCTTAATCTTCCCCTTTGTTTTGTTTATTATACTTCCCAGAAGTATAAACTCAACAATGGTATAAATCTGAAACCCCACCCCGTTTCTGTTGAGGGTGATTAAAGATGTATCCCAGTCAATATAGGGACAGTTGTTCTGGAGCCAGTCAGGACAAGCAATGATGTTGCAGCTGAGTTCTGCCATGATTAGCCTAGAGAGCTTAACCTGGATGTTCCCCATTCTCACAGAGAAGGGTACTGTCTCATGGGTAATTGCCACTCTTTGGGAATCAGCCACTTGTACTGCCTTGAGCCTGCTTATCACTCAGTCTAGCTGTTGAGCATCTGAAAACGCCTGGTTCACCATAGTGTGGTTGGCCCCAGTATCTACCAAAAGTTTGTGGGTGTTCCCACAGAAAGGGAGGGATAGGCCAGGCGGGTTACTTTATTTGAAGAGTGGCTTGCTTAGAGAACCAAGTTGTTGCTGTGGACCTGGAATACATTGAGGGTTTCAACTTCATGCACATTGTAATCACAGGGGTTCTTTGCAAGGAGAGATTGAGGGCAGGGATCAAGTGGGGTTGCAGAACCTCTTGTATATACAACCCCCAGGCCTTTCCCTGGTCCTTGATTTGCGCCAATTGGAGCTCCCCCTTGTGGGGACGCTTAGCCCCATTCTCCTGTTGGCGGGACTGGAGGCAGCCCACCTGACTGTGGGAACTTCCAGGTGCAGAACAAGACTGAGATAGTGTGTCATTGGACCTAAAGAAGCCCATAGAAGCCTGATTATTGGCCTGCACAATGTCCTTGTAGCAGTTGTTGATGGAGGTACACCAGCCCACAGGGACCCACCTGCAGATATGGAGTTTGAGCAATTGACTATTAAAGTGAGGAGCATGGCATTCCTGTTGGTTACAGCTTCTGGGGCGGCAGCAAGGGCTTGTTGCCAATCCTCAAAGTGTTCAGGGACGGACCCTGTCTGTTTAATGGCCAGGAGTTACAACCACAATGGGTGAAAATGTTTCACTGTAGTGGGATTTTACGACATCCCTTAATGATGCCCACGTGAAATCAAGCTCTTGGCTTGCCCAGTTAGTAAACCACACTGTAGCAGGCCCCGTGTGGCACCCAGATGTGGTGGCAACCCACATAGATTCAGGCACTTGGCAGATACAAAGGCGGGTTTTGGTAGAGTGGAGCCAGCTAACAATGTCAGCTCCTTCCACACCAGCTGTGAAAGACTTGAACTGGAGGTTTAACATGTGTTGTGAAAGGTCCAATTAGGGCAGGGGGACACTTGTGTTGCGCTGCCCAAGGCAGAGACAATTGTACACTCTTGTGAGCACAACTGGCCTTGGTAGATAACATACCCTTCAAGGATGTCCCCCTTGGGGATTAGAAGTAAAGTTTCTTGATGGGGAGTAGCCATACAGCCCGTACTCCTACCTTTCTTGGGGGGAATTTTCCTTTTAGGTAGGTTGTGAACCTACTTCTACTACCACTGTTGCAACTGAACTAATTAGAGTTCAGTATTTGATTGGGGAAGACAACTGTCTAATAGAAAGGACAAGAATGAATAGAATAAGGTAATGTTTATTGTAGAATATTGTGATTAATATACTATATGAAGAAAGCCACAGGGGATGGCATAGTAGCATGTTCTATGTAAGGTTTGGAGCCAAGGAATAAATTGTGTGGGGATCAACAAGTCAAATTGGCAGTGCTCCTAATTAGGAGAAAGTGCCCACAGTTTGATATTGCCATCAGATTGGTCCATGCTGTTAGATACGTCAAGGGGCAACTCATTGAGCGGCCCCTGCGTATTGTAAGATAAATTGACAGGCAAGGAGGGAAACTTGGTTGCAAAATTCCCAGTCTTACAAATTCATCCAAGTGACTATAGAAATGTTAGGAAACAAGCGCCAGATCAAAGCTTTTATTGATACATGAGCTGAAAAAAGCTTCATTGACACCATCCTGACAAAGGAACTAGGCTTGACGGCTTCAGAGTGTATCTTACAAGTAATCATGGGAAACAGCTCCTTGGACACTGGCTATGAGTTTGAACAAGAACTTCTGTCAACCATTGGACACAATGTATACCTGCTGTCCCTGATCCTCTTGCCAGGACTACCCCACCCCCTTATACTGGGTGACTCCTGGTCCGACAGACATGGCCTGATCCTGAACTATTGCAAACAGACTGCCACATTGGTACAACCTGAATCTTGTGACCCTGTCCCTTTTTGCATAAGTCATGACTGAACCCTGAACAACAGACTCTTAACCATAAAGATGGAACCTAGTGTGAGAACCTTAACTACCCCCTTCATAAATGGGACCATGTGTTTAGCAAAGAATAAGTCACAAAACTATCCAGCCATTTAATCTACAAACAAACTATATACCTGTTATCAGGGACCCAATCACACCATGGCACCATTTACAGCTGCAACTACCGCAAACAAGTGGCCTTGAAAGCATACCTGGAGGATATGACAAAAAAGGATTTCATCCAAGTGTCAAAAAACCCCTGCTTGTCACCCATGCTGTTTGTAGGGAAGAAAGATGGTGGGATGTGTTCATGCATAAACTATCAGAAACTGAACAACATTACAGTGAAGAACTGCAACCCTATTCCCAACGTTGATGACCTCTGTGATGTACTGACTGGAGCCCAGGGGTAATAAAAAATGACCTTAGAGATGCTTTCAATCAAATCCAAATCAATGACAGAGACAAATACAAGACAGTCTTCAAACCTAAATATGGGTTGTACGGGTACCTATTAATGCCATTTGGACTGTGCAACTCCCCCAGCAATTTCCAAAGGATGCTCAATACTGCCCTAGGTGAATACCTTGACCAATTTTTGTTGCATAATTAGACAACATATTCATCTACAGCAATTCACACACAGAGCACCTCCAACACCTGGACCTTATATTGGAAAACTCTCTCAGGCCAATCTACACACCAAACTTAAGAAATGTGAATTCTTTCAGCCTGCAGTCAAATTTCTGGGATATGTGGTGAAGACCATTGGCTTTTCTATGGCACAGGACAAAGTAGAAGCAGTAAAAGCTTGGCCAGTGCCTAAAAACAAAAATGATGTGAGAAGTTTCTTGGGTCTGGCAAATTATTGCAGGGATTTCACCCAAAAAAGTTCTCTGATTACTCTGCCCCTGAACCGCCTTTTCTCTGACAAGGTCACCTTCACCTGGACTGACAAGTGCACATCAGCATTTGAGGCCCTAAAATTTGCGTTCACTTCTGCACCTGTCCTGGCCATGCCTGATCTATCCAAGCCATTCATACTGGAAACCAACACATCCAACTTTGTGGTGGGCAAGGTCCTTCTTTAGGAAGGTGTGTAAAATATGCTACATCCTGTAGTATATTACTCCAAGAAGATGCTGCCTACCAAAGGAAACTACCCAATCTACAACAAGGAGATGCTTGCAATAATGAAGATCCTGAAACATTGGTGCCAGCACCTATGTGGCGCTGAATTCCCAGTAAAGGTCCTAATCAATCACAAGAGCTTGGTTTAATTCTTTAAACCCAGACAGCTGAACCAGAGAAAGGCCAGATGGGCTCTAGAACCGGCTGACTACACCCTGACAATTGACTATAAACCCAGGAAAGTAAACATAATACCTGATTTACTGAGCAGAAGAGCATATATGATTCCAACCACAACTGAGACCAAGGACCACAACACCCATGTAATCCTTGACCCCACCAGCCTAGACACCTAAATAATGTACATGAAAATCATGGCTTGCAAACCCAACATAATCAAGGCGCAGAAACTAGACAAGTACTCAGCGGAACTTATTGCCAGCTTGATCTCAGACCCAGAGAGCCGCCACCACAAGAAAAAATTCTCACTGAAAGGATCCACTCTGCTACTACATAACTGGATCTACGTACCAGAAGGCAGGATAAGAAACAAAATACTCATAGACTATCATGACTCAGAAAAGGCCAGCCACCCTGGCAGACTCAAGACACTCCAAAAAATCAAGAAGAATTATGCTTGGCCCCAACTGGACAAAGACATGGTCACCTAAATCAAAGGCTGTGAGACATGTGGAAGGACCAAAACCTGTAGACCCAAACCTGAAGGCCTTCTAAGACCACTAGACATACCAACAGGACCCTGGCAATCTGTTTAATGGATTATATTGTAGAACTCCCCCTTTCAATTTGTTCAATGCTATCCTAGTCATGCTAGATAGATTCATTGAAATATCCTAAGTTGTCCCTACTGCCATCCACTGTTATGAGGCAGAAACAGCTAGACATTTCCATGACCACATCCTAACTCAAAAAAGCACTCTGGCAGAAATCATCACTGATAGGGGCCCCCAATTCACCTCCAACTACTGGACTCAGGTGATGAAAGACTTAGGGGTAAAGCACTGTGTATCCACTTCCTATCATACACAGACCAATGGCCAGACCAAAAAAGTGAACCAAATACTTGAACAATACCTATGATGCTACGCCAACACCAACCAAGATAACTGGGCTGAGATGCTACCCATGACACAGTATGCCTAAAACAGCAAAGACCATGAGTCTACTGAAATGTCCCCTTTCAAAGCCAATTATGTATTTGAACTATCTTGGGATCCCAGCATTGGTAGTAAGGAGATAAACACGTCAGGACGTGCCTGGATCAAACAGATCTACAACACCCAAACTGTATGCCTAGCAAACCTGAACCAAGCAGTAAAAACATACAAGGCCTTCGCTGATCAAAAACAGACCCCTGGTAAACCCCTTCAAGTTGGAGACAAGGTGTATTTGGACTCCCAGAGCTTGTCCCTACATGTGCCCTATATGAAGTTAGCTTACAGAAGAAGCAGGTCACACAAGGTCACCAAGCTCATTAGAGAAGTTGCCTTCAAGTTAGACTTGCCCCACATGGAAGATCCACAACATGTTCCACTGTGCTCTACTGTTCAAAAAAGATGGGAACTCTCTTTCCCAACAGAAGTTTAAGTCTATTCCCCCGCCAATCTAGAAGGACCTCTCAAATGAGTATGAAGTTGATTACATCCACGGCAACTGAGTCCACTAAAAGACCCCCAGTACTATTTTAAATGATTAGGGTACCCCCTTGAATAAAGCACCTGGGAACCCTTGAGCTGTGACAGAAATAACTGGATAATATGAAGCCCTTTCTAAATGATGGGGAATTACCACCCAAATCCACATATAATTGATGATTAACCACCAATGCGGCTTTAAATATCTTTTAGTGAAATTTCCAATTGAAACTCCAGGATTAAGTAGAACAATCAATCCTAACCAGAGTAAACCAAGATAAATGACCTGGGAAAGCATAAGTTCATCTTCAGCGTAGAATTCTGGGCATTGAGAAGTGACACAATTTTCATTTTCCAGAATGGGGGGAGGAGCTACAAAATTGGCTGGCATGAAATTAACATTTTGCGGTGCCAACAGCAAAGTTCCAGATGCTGGGCCCCATCTTCCTGAAATGATTCTGTTCAGAATCATATTGTACAGGATATACTGCAACAACCCAAGCACAGGATGCATTTTTAAAATTTAAAATTAGAACTTGGGATAATTGATTTTTATTGAGTAAATTTAGAAGGACTCAACTCTTAGAGTTGAAACAGGGAAAATTATTCAATATATATCAGAAAAATCAACTAAGCAATACCACCTGAGTCTTGATCTCCTATTCCTTTGGTATCTTCAAGTAAGTATCTAGTCCAGGTTGCAAAAAACCCTTGCGTGACCAGTTTCTGACAACCATGCTGATTAATGAGCTAATATTGGGTGACCCTCATATTACGTTGATTTATCAACATCAGTTTACAAGGAGGAGCTGATATCAGCTGGCATACTGGAGCAGCCGTGACCCATTTTCAATCAACTGTTTGGTTTAAATCCGTTAACTTGGTCAATTTTGATACAGGTTTCCCGGCTTTCTGTGTCTTCTTACTTGGACGGACAATACCCAGCATTATGGAACCTACCGTGACATTACCCTCCGCTTTAGCCCTGGGCACAATACCACCATCTGGGAGATGGGATAAAGAGAAATTCTTATGGGCAGGTGGGAGTTTCATTGCAGCAAGGGTAAGTTCAGGGTGACCAATAGCAGTGGGATTGCGCTTGTAGAACTCGTGGATCAGATCAGAGGAATTTGAACAATTTTAGTGGGGAACCCAGGAGTTTTCAAAATCAGGATAACTTTTCCAAGATACCAAATATTCCAAACGGCAGCAATTCTTACAGGAAGCTAGAATAAAATTTAACTTGTACTCAGGTTCTCCTTCCACAAGAATGGGTTGGGAAGAGGGGGTCTCTGTTCCTTTGAAGGGAGTAAGGAGACACTCATGGAAGGTGTGGAAAATCTTGAAAGCAGGAGGTAAATCCAGCCAATAGGTGGAGGGACCAATCTGACGTTCTACCTTGAAGGGACCAACTTTCTTGGGACCCAATTTACAACAGGGAACCTTAAGTTTCATATTGAAAGCATCAACCATGACTAGATCACCTGGACTGTAAGTTGGACCTTCCTGGCGCTTGCAATCTGTGTATTTCTTGTAAGTTGTCACAGCGGCGGCAAGAGTAACTTGGAGCTCTTGATGAACCTGCTTCAATTCAGCGGCTTGATCAGTTGCAGCTTCCATGTTGCTAACCAAACAAGGACCCATGTTGGAAGAAGGATTGTAGCCCACATTGGCATAAAATGGTGATACTTGAGTTGACGTGTGCAGGGCATTATTATATGTGAACTCTGCCATGGGTAGATTATCACACCAGTCATCTTGTTGCGCATTGGTGTAGCAGCATAGATAGACCTCCAAACTTTGGTTTACCCTCTCTGTTTGTCCATCAGATTGGGGGTGGAAAGCAGTAGAGCGGCACAATTTGATACCAAGGATTCCAGTAAAAGCTTCCCAGAACTGAGCAATAAATTGAGGACCACGGTCACTTACAATCTCCATTGGGATGCCATGTAGAGAGAAGATTCTGTTCACAAATAACCTAGCGGTTTCCACTGAAGTAATTGTGGTTGAGCAAGGTACAAAGTGTGCCATCTTTGTGAAACAATCAACTACTACCATGATTGTGTTAAACCCATTGGAATTGGGAAGCTTGCCAATGAAATCCACCAACACAGACGTCCAAGGGCCCGCAGCAGGCTGAAGTGGGACCAGTAAACCAGTAGTCTTATTCCAACTGGCCTTGGATCAAACAAATACCAGGTAATCTCAAACAAAAGCGGCTACCTGCACAGTCAAATCTTTCCAGGAAAACTGGCGGCGGATAAGTTCCACTGTTTTGTTTTTCCCTGGATGACCAGCTGTTGGACAGGTATGATTAGCCTCCATGATTTCATCCCAAATAGTGCCTTCAGGGACCCACAAGCAGCCTTGATGATATAGGACTGAACCAATCTTATAATAACCCTGAGGCTAACCTACTGGGTTTGCACATGCTAGCTCTAATAGCCTATCATAACCTTTGGACAAAGGTTGCAGAAACTTAACCTTGGAATACAAGTTCAGGTCTGCGCCCTCAGCTAAGGACATGGTGGACAACGTAGCCAGTGGAGGCAATAAAAAAGGCACCACAGCCTTGTCTGGAATCATATTATGTGTGTTAAGCTTGGCGTCCATACTAGCATCTGGGAGATGGGAGAGACTGCTGCTTAGAGCATTGGCCAAGTGATTGTCAGATCCCTTAATTAACTTGTAGCGGAACTTGTATCTTGTCAGATCACCATGCCATCTGGATTGGCAACCCAACAAAACCCTGGGTTGTTGATAATATAAAAGAGCTTTGTGGTCAGTTCTTACTACAAATGGATGACGTGCCAACATGAGATGGTGGTGCCAATGCTTTAAAAATTCCACTACAGCCAACAATTCTTTGTCGTAAATCATGTAGTTGCGTTCTCAAGCCTCCATTTTCTGGGAGAAATACCCTACAGGTCTCTCAATCCTGTCACTAGCTGTCTGCAACAGCACAACAGCACAACAGCCACAGCTTATTTAGATGCATTGGTGGAAACAACAAAAGGAAGCTCAGGATCCACATGTCGTAACACTGGGGAGGACAACAAAAGAGCCTTGACTGATGATAAGCCACTTGCACACTCAGGCGTCCAGACTAAAGTTGTCTTTCCACTAGCCAAATATAAAGGGGCGGCCACCTCAGACAAGTGGGGAGTGAATTTCATCAAGAACGTACATGTACCCAGGAAACTATGAAGTTGGGATACTGTCACAGGCGTAGCATACTCTCAAACTGCAGCTTCCTTGTCAGGGGCAATGGTGTGGCTATCCTCAAAGATAATATTACCCAAAAAGGTAACCTTATGTTTAAAGAATTCACACTTACTTCTTTTGATGATCAAGTTTGCTTGGAGAATGCGCTCTACAACTGCCAACAAGTGGGCCTTATGGGACTCCTCATCCAGAGAAAACACCAAGATGTCATCCATATATGCAATGGAACAAACACCTAGGAGATCTCCCAGGACTGAATTAATTAACCGCTGAAAGCAAGCTGGGGCATTCTTCAATCCAAAAGGCATTACACAGAACTGAAATATGCCCTTCTTGGTTCTGAATGCTGTTAACCATTCTATTACTTCCTCAATCCTGATTTGAATGAATTCATTCAACAGATCAAGTTTTGAGAATACCTTTTCCTTCTCAACACACCAAGAAATTTGTGCTGCATGAGGCAAAGGGTAGGGGTCAGGAATCATGATGTTGTTCAAATTTCCATAATCAACACAAGTTCTAAGAAACCCATTGGATTTTTGGACAAACAACAATGGAGAGCATATTGACAAAGCCTTCTTAAAGATGTATCCTTTTGCCAACATGCCCTGAGTCCATTCCTCCAAACATGCGTCCTCCTTCAAGGTCAAAGGGTAAATATGAGACACAATACAAATCAGATCAACAGTAACTTTAAAGTCAAAGTCAAAATGAGTGTGTTTGGGAAGGACCTTGCCCCTATTTGTGTCAAACGCTGCGGACCAGGGGTACAGGCATGCTGGTAAATCTGAACTTGCGGGGACAGGAACAGGAACCAATTTAATGGTCTGAGAGGACTGCTATAGTTTGGACATACCTAACAACAGAATACAGATAGATATGCCCTAATACTGTTCCACTTGAAGTTCATTCTCTTTCAACAGGGTTGATACATTATTGTTGCGCCACCAGCCCACCTCCAGGATAATAGGATACATGAGGGTAGAGCAAATGGAGAACCTTGAAGTAAAAGACTGACCTGCAACTGCAAATGTCACTGGCTTCTTGAGCTGGAAAAAGGGAAACTTTTGGCAGTTCCTACCCCCAATAAGCATTCCTGGGTGATACTTGAGTTGCAGCAAATCTGTGGTCTCAACACTCATAAAGTTTTTGAAAGCACCTGCATCTAACAGAATGGCCGGCCAATAGATTGTTTGACCGTTATCAATGTTACCATAAAACAAAAAGTAACCAGAAGTAGATTTATTTGCAGCAAATGTTGCAATCTTGGCAGGATCCTTCTTTTATTTGGTGGTACAGACAATGGCTAAGGAGACAGGGTGCTCCTGAAAATATTATTCAATCATCTCTATGAACAGCAGCAGGAAAAACAGGATAATCACAATTGATTGGAACAAGGGGCAACTCTTCAGATTTGACTGGCAAAGACTTTGCCGGCACAGCATGCTGAATCATAGCTAATGAACTTTTGGGAGTGAAAACCACAGGCGCCTCATTCACCTTGTCAGGTTTGTTTAAAATTGCTAATTGTAACTGAGAAGAACCACAGGAAGAATGGTCCTGACTCTGGTTGGAGGATGCCTCTGCAGAACTAGGCTCAGAAAACCAGGAGCACACAGTGGGTTTAGCTTCAACTTCCATCAAACCTTGTTTGGAAACTGGCAGATTTGAGACCATAGAAAGAATTTGGCTTACCAGGGCCTCAGTTGTGGTTAACAGGGAATCCCAAATTGCCAGATCCTGGGCAGTCTGGTCAACTGCTAACCACAACACTGTGAGTTTATTCACTTCAGGAACATCAATTGTACAATAGTAGGCCAAAAAATGAGGAAGGAATACCAATAGTGGAGTAGTACCCTATTGGCAGGCATATAACTTACAATATACTTTGATCTCCTCAATAGATACACACAAAAATTTTAACAAAGGATACAAGGATGCACTTTCAGTTAAAACATGTGGATTGCGCTCCACCGCGGACAACAACCATTCACAAGCATCTTCAGAAACCTTTGTTATCACATGGTAAACTTGGGATTTGTGACTAAGGCTTGAACTGGAATAGAATGATAAAGATGAAAAAAATTCACACAAAATTTCATCAGTGGGTGGAGCAGGAAAACCATCTGGGCGCCAAAATGACATAGCACAGCAGAAATAGGAAACAGAAGATCCAGTCTCAAAAACTGCAACCAGAGATGGAAACCACAAATTAAAGAAAAGCCCAAACTGAAAAATCAGAAAAGAACTGATACAAATAAACATGGCAAACACAGATATCTTGACAGAGCAGGAGAAAAGAAACACAAATTCATGACAAACTGCTTCCAAAAACTTGGATGTAGAAGAGTTGAGTAATGTGACAGAAATTGCGGGATAGTAAGAAGCTGTCTCTAAGTGGTGGGGAATGACCACCCAAATCCACATAGAGTTAATGATTAACCACCAATGCAGCTTCAAATACCATTTTGTGAAATTTCCAAATGAGATACTAGGATTAAGTAAAATAATAATTCTAACCAAAAGAACCCAAGATAAATTTCCTGTAAAAGCATCAGAGAATCCTCAGAATAAAATTCTGGACATTGGGATGCAACACAATTTTCATTTTCAAAGACAAGGGGAACCACCCCAAGATTGGCAGGCATTGAATTAACATTGGTAGATGCCAACAACAAAGTTTCAACTGCAGGGCCCCATCTTCCAGTAATGATCTAGCCTAGAATAAGATTTTAGGGAATATAGTGCAAGAATCCAACTACAGGATGTATTTTAAAAAGTAAATTAGACCAAGGGATATTTGATTTTTATTGAGTAAATTTTTGGGAGGACTCAACTCTTTTAGTTGAAACAGTGAAAATTGACAATATATATCAAAAGTTGACTAAGCAATACCACCTGGATCCTGGGCTCCTATTCCTTCTACATTGTCAAGTAAGTATCTAGTCCAGGTTGCAAAGAACCCTTGTGTAACCAATTTCTGACAACCATGCTGATTAATAAGCTCCTATAGGGTAACCCTCAAATTACGTCAATTTATCAATGCCAGTTTGCAAGGAAGACTTGGTTTCAGCTGGCAGACTGGAGCAGCTGTAACCCATTTTCAATCAACCGTTTGATTTAAATCTGTTAATTGGGTCAATTTTTTTAATGATTTGCTGGCTTTTTGAGCCTTTTTACTTGGCCAGATAATTCCCGGCATGATGGAACATACCGTAAAACCCTACCTTCTTAGAGATAAATACAACTTCCTTCCTGCCTACCAATTAGACATGAAACCACCTTTCACCCCCAAACCAATGGCTGCATCTGCTGCTGAGCTTCCCCTGGACCATAACAATAAGCTATTTGGGATTGTATATATTACTCTCACGGGATTAATAGATACTATTGTTCCTGCTGACAGCCCGTGGTCATGGATAAGGAATTCAATGTCCCACCTCATTAAGTTAGCGCCAATTTTTTGGTGGGCCCTGCCCACCCAGTTTTCATCCTGCCAGTTCCCAAACGCTAGCAAGCCAGCAGATCAGGGTTTTTTCCCTGACACCTTGCTGCCAAACATTTTTATTTATATAAAATTTTATACAGAGTTTCAATTGTTTATTTTCTCTTTGTTTTTATTTTTTGTTTCCTTTATGCTTGGCTTATTTCTATAAAATCATATATTTACTATGTTGTTTATCTAGATCCAAAACACATGTATTTTAGCTCTTTAAACAGCCCTTTATGAAAGAATCAACAACAATTTGGTGATCAGCTAAATTCAAATTAGTAATACTTTTTTGTGTTTAGAGGAAGATGTTGCTGATCCAAATTCAAAACCTTAATGATAAACTTTAAGCCAATCAGGAGCCATGTGAGAAAGTGATTTTTGTGACATAAATGGTTATTTGATAATTCTTTGATACATGTGCACTAATTAATATGATTGGCTGGATCTTTTGCTATTTTACACCATTGCCGCTGTAGCAAGTTGTTGATGGACTAGTGCTAACCCAGAAGCTGATTGGGCACTAGTCCACCAACAACTTGCTACAGCGGCAATGGCGTAAAATAGCAAAACATCCTGCCAATCATATTAATTAGTGCACATGCATCAAAGAAATATTGAATGACCAGTTATGTCACAAAAATCACTTTATCACACAGCTTCTGATTGGCTTAAAGTTTATCATTAAGGTTTTGAATTT
This sequence comes from Entomophthora muscae, assembly GCA_014839935.2. NCBI lineage: Eukaryota > Fungi > Entomophthoromycota > Entomophthoromycetes > Entomophthorales > Entomophthoraceae > Entomophthora > Entomophthora muscae. The sequence goes on from QTSX02004294.1 coordinate 340,217, forward strand.
GGATCAGCAACAAATTCCTTTAAACACAAAAAAATATTCCTAATTTAAATTTAGCTGATCACCAAAATGTTGTTAATTCTTTCATAAGGGGCTATTTAAAGAGCTGAAAAAATACTGCAATTACAAAATCATGGTAAAACACAAAGCAAACAACACATATTGAGATAAGCGTAAAACATATACATAATGCGTAAAAGGATGGGATATTGTAGTAAATGGGAAAACAAACAAGGATAAACAAAGAGGCAATAATATCAGAACAACACAGAATTTATTGGGGTGAAAACTATAAAAGCATATGCAAAGGTTAGTAAAAATCAATGAGAAAACCAAAGAAGCTGATAAAGGACCTTGAGTCTGCATTGCATAATTCAAAGAGATTGAAAAGAAAATCAAAGCCAAAGCTAAGTTTGCTGTCCTTTATAGGCAACAAAATTGATAAAGTGTTGGCCAAGGATCTTATAGACAAGATGCCTGACACCCCAGAAAAGACTATTATGTGTCTTCCAAATGTAAAGAAGACTGTGGTTGAGGGCCTACAGTTTAAAACACACCCTTTTATGAACTTTCTGTCTGTCTGTCTGGTTTGATGATCCCAAAATATACAAACATCTAAAGCCCGCAAAGAGGAAGCAAAAAGAGGATACCAAAATTCTTACACAGCTTGTTGCGCCAAAGATGGCCCTCCCTGAGGAAGAAGATGGAAAATAAGAATCAGAAGAAGGTACCTAAAAAGTATTAATAAAAATTACAAATGATTATCTTTTATTTTAGAAATAGTTGAGGGTGTTTTCAAAAAAAGTTTCTTGTTCTTTACGTTCCCGTCATGTTCTATGCCAGTTATGCCAGCCACATGAGCAGAAAGTGACCTTTCACCTCTTGTTGTTTGCAAATTAGAGGACAAGATCAATGGTGTCTTCCCAATGTTACAGTATGCCCTCTCCCACCTGAAGCATGTCAATGATGTTACAGAATGGCTGTATAAACGTATAGGGACACACAGCTGGTCCACTTGAACCCAGTGGCCCTTAGTGGATTTTATTGTGTAAAATCTATTGAGCTTGTTTGGGAAGTCCTGGGGACGCTCTCATTCAAGAGCATACCGGATATGAGACAGGCTCACAGGGGCGCTTGCTTCTGCTTTCTGGTAGAGTATAACCTGTCTTAACTTTTGGAGAACTTTGGGGTATGCTTTGAAATTGGCTGTTGCCAACACAACAGCTGTAAAAAAACTAAAATTCTCTTGGCAGACTTTGGGTTGTCCTGAAGTGGGGACAAGGCAAAAATTTCCCTGGCAATGAAGAAGATGATCTCTAAAACCAAACATGAGAAGAAAATTAGTGCCATTTACAACAAACTTTGAGTTCACAGAGACATTTTCTGGGCAAATGCTTCATATTGTAGTTTACCTTGGGTACCTGCTTTACTTTAGGATGGGCACCTGTGCTGAAGACCTAAACAGTGTACCATTTGAAATTGACAAGGCCAGGCTCACCCTGGACAGCAAGAAGGGTTTTCCAGGATTTGACTCAGTAGACCATGTGATTCAGGATGCCTTGATCCTGGTGGGAATTTATGGGGTTTCACCCCACCAGAAAATCTGCTCCTCCAATCCCACCTGAAAATCCTCTGTGGTGATTCACATGAGGAGATATTTTTCAGACAAGTGCTTTATGTTGGCCAAATAAAGATTGAATGCCTAAGACAGGTAAATTTTAGTTGGTTTATTGATATTTCTAGCTTTTTTGAATGGAGAGCCGTGGTCTAAACCTGGTTTTGGTAATAAGATGGCCCCTTACCAGTGGTTTGAAAGGATAGAGAAGTTGTCTAACTTGGTATGCATGTGGTAAGATAGCACTAAAATCCTGATATCAACTGGGGTGAGAATACAGTTGAATAACCTTATCTAAAAATGGGGTAAATTTTCTCTTTCTATGACTTTAGGGAAGTTTTAAAGGAGTCTTAAAGTTGCTTTAAAAATTGTGGATAGCTCATAATCATCATTAGGGTAGCAGTCTGTAGAAGCAGAAGTAGAAATTAATTATTTGGAGGTTTTTGGGAAGTAAAGTTGGTTACTTTGCGCCTGAAAGCTCAAGATAACCACTTGGGTGAGTAAAACATCAATAGGGCATGAGAAATGCTTTCTTCTGATGAATTAGTTATAGTTCACTAATTTTCAGGTTACCAAGTACTGGGGGAAGCATTGTTTGGTGTAGGCAGTGGGGCCAGAAGGAAGCATCCACCACAAGATAGTAGTCAACTTGATAATATAGGATTCAGAGCAATCAATGAAAGACCAAATAACATAACTGGGGGCCATAGATTCTACCAACCCCTTCAAGGTAATATATAGTACCCTGAAAAGCTGGGTGGAAGTGATCTTGGTGGCAACAACTGATTCTTACAGGTGGTTGGGCCGCGGAGTTAAAAAGGGGCATTGGTACTAATAAGCTGTTTTAGTAGTTATATTTTTTATAGAAAAGCCTAGAATGGATAGTGTACCAACTTGCTTAATAGTTGAAGGTTTCTGGTTTTTGCCAAGGGGTAGAAAATAAGCATATTTTCTAGGTGGAATTCCAAATAGGTTTGGTTGATCAGGTACTCATTGAAATGGACAGAGCCATAGGGTGCTCCTTCTGGACAGAATAACACAGGCCAAGGGTCCACAGGAATAACAGAAGGGCTGTTAGTATGACAGAAATTGACAGATAGTAAGAAGAGGTCTCCATTTGTTGGGGAATAACCACCCAAATCCATAAGGAGTTAATGATTAACCACCACTGAAGATTTAAATACCGTTTAGTAAAAGTTTTCAAAAGAAACACTGGGGTTTAACAAAATGATTAAATCCAAATAAAGGAGTCCCAGATAAATAGTCTGTGAAAAGATCAAAGTGTCTTCAGCATAGAACTCTGGGCATTGAAAATTCACAACTGTCTTGGATTCAAATTATTCAGGAAAGACATCAAGATTGGAAGGCATTGGGATAACATTAGGAGGCGCTGACAACAAACCTAAGGCTGGGCCCCATCTTTCAGTAATAATCCAACTCAAGATCAAGTTATACGGAATGTAGCAGAGTAAACTAACTACCAGATGCATTTTAAAATAAAGTTAGACAAGGTGTCAGGGCCCAGAAAGCCCTGGACGATCAGCTGGCCATCCTAGAGGCAAAAACCACCACAGATTGGGAATCTTTACCAAGTATCTCCCAGGGCAAAAAAAACCCTTTTTAACTAGCAAATGTCCCAGGATTTGAGAGGCACACAAGCCTCAAATCTCTGGCTTTGATTATATTATCAAATTTAGCCTCTTGACTATTGGGAAATGGTACATTGGGAGCGCAATTGTTTGATTGTGTGATTGGGAACTTGATTGCTTGTGGGATCTATAAATAAATGTGGCTCCTTGGCATGCTGCAGTTCAAGAAAGGTTCATGTTATACCAACTAATGAGCACCCACCCCCTGGTCCAAGTACGCAAATTCCAATGAAAATTGTAAGTTTAACTGCAGTTGATGCAATCAGCTCTCTGGTGGCTCTAAAAGCCTCAAAATTACCAGTAAGTATAAATAGTGAGGAGGAGAAGCCCTCCTCACTGTTGACATCTTTAATAAAGCAAGTTTATACCCAAAAATCATTATCTTATTTCAGTAATTGTTTATTTTTGCTCTAATTTAATTATTCTCTTTGCATTTATTTGTGAATCCACTACACAATACAATTTTGCCTACCCATATCCCCCTGGCTATACTCCTGCTACTTCTGTCCGTCTTCCCTGCACCCTTGACGTGGAGTATTACAACCCTCATCACCTGGATCTTCCACCTAAAATGAAGGAGATTCCTGCTGTTCCCCTACCCAATGCGCCTCCCGCCCAGGACTTCAGTAAGTTGGGGTTTGTCTACATCACAGTATTGGGGCTGGCCAACCAGGTTGTGCCTCATACTGGGAGTTGGCGCCCCTTTGCTACTTCTGTCAACTATCTGGTCTGTATTGCGCCTATTGTGTACATGGCCTTCCAGGCCCGGCCTGCCTCCCCTGTGGGAGTCCATTCAGACTCTGGTATGGGCCGTGACACCAGGAGATAATTTGATTTATTGATTAATTTAGAGAGGACTCAACTCTTAGAGTTGAAAAGTGAAAATTTTCCAATATTTACCAAATTTAACAGCTAAGCAATACCATCTGGATCCATGGCTCCTATTCTGTTTCCATTATCCAAAGCATGCCTCATCCATAACGCAAAAACCCTTGAGTGATTAATTTTTATCAACCATTCTGATAAACAAGGTTGTATTGAGTGACTCTCAGATTACATCTATTTATCAATGTCAACTTGCATGGGGTGATTGAATCATACTGAAAAACTGGAGCAGCACTGACCCATTTCTGATCAACAGTTTGATTTAAATCCAACAACTTGTTTAGCTTTTTAGCCAACTTCAGGGCTTTGCAATTGGGACAGGCAATATCAGGCATTATGAAAACTAATGTGACAGTTGGAGTCCTGAGAGCCCACAGGGATGAAACATAGATGTTAAAACAATAGAGCTAGATAGGTAAAATTTTCTTGAATCAAGGGCTCATTTAAGTTTATATCAGAATGACAATAGTGTCATGTTTACATGACTGGGGTTTTATACTACCATGTTTGATTTCTCTGGAAATTGCCAGTTTTGGTCCTTGGGTGTTTTATCATCAGTAATCTGATTCATTGATTGGCAGGCTTGACTGGCTCTTGATTGGAGGGTGTTGGTAAATAGGTAAAATAAACTTCTTTTTCCCAATACTATTCCTAAAATCAGGAACCACAGCCAAATACAGACTTGTCTGAATGCTGCAGGTAGGCACTAATTGGATTTCATTAGGGGGTGTGATTTTGGATTTCACCAAAATTCCCTTTGGGAAAACCACTACCTCTGTATAAGTCTTGGCCCTTGGTGGCACATCTTGGCTAGAATTTTTGTCCAATCTCAGGGAATCTTGTAGGTTTTGTTTATTGCTTATCAATCAATCTACTGGATTGATTCTGAAAAAACGCAGGCAGCTGGGCCCTTGGACCTCTGGGCTGGCAGGCCAAAGAGTGTGAGGGCCAGTGTTTGATTCCTGCTTTTGATTTCTGTTTATTATCAGAAGCAAAATGTCATTTGTGGTACTGTAGATTCAGAACCTATTGGGAAAAATTCAGTATTGTTAAATTCTTTTGCATGAACTCACCAACCTAATTGAGTAATTTGTATCCCATAACAACTTACTTTTTTTATATAAAATGATGAAAAATATTCCACTACATTGATGAGTTTACACAAAAGAATTTGACAATCCCGCATTTTTTCCAACAGGTTCTGAATCTACAGTACTGATGGGGGTTAAGTCTAGGTTGATTCACTTGCAGAGACTTATTGACTAAGTCTGAGGTGCTGACTGATGGATACTACCAGGAGATAGAAGCCCATACAGAGATCATATGTTAAAGACAGTAGAGAGAGAAAGCAGAAGGACTAGGTGGAGTTCATCTATAGTGGCTGGAAATAAAGAAAGAGAATGGACAAGGAGAGAAAGATGTAAAAGATTAAGAAGAAACAAGAAATACATATTAAAGTAAAAATAAATAAATATAATTAAAGAATATATAATAAAAAGAAAGGAATTAAAAAATAAAAGAATTAAATCAAAGAGAAAAAAATAAAATGATTTAAAATAATAAATATGAATTTATTAAGTGGGATGAATAGAGAAGGAGAGCAGGAGTTAAGAGGAAAAGTACAGGGAAACTTTAAAAAAAGAGGAAAACATTTTACTTTTGGCTATAGCACAAAGCAAGAGCAAGATAACTGGGCTTTTGAGTTTTTCCAAGGGGGAAATAACAGAGAAATGTTGAGCAAAACTTGGGGGGAAATTACTAATATTTTATATAAGGAAAAACAAGCAAATTGACAAAGGATGTCATGAATGACATTTTAATTCTAGTATTGAGCACAAGTCAAAACCAAGAACCAAACCCTGGTCCTCAGGAAATGCAACCCGCAGACCAAGAGGGCCAAGGAGCTGGCTGGCTGCTTGCATTTTTTTGAGCTCAAATTTGAAGATTGTTTGATGACTTGCCCGCAAACCCAAGGAGATTTCCCAAAAGAAGCATTAACCCTATTATAATGCACCCAACCAAAGGTCCAAACCTATGCAGAAGCAGCCGCTTACCAAAAGGAGGTTAATGAAAGACTTAAAAATAAACCCTCCAATAAGCTCCTGTCAACATCAGTCCCCAGCACCAAATTGATGATGTATTTGGTCAGGTCACATGATGCAGGGAATAGAGGGAGAGAAACAGAGCATCACCACATAAATTCTCTAACACCAGCCAACCCAGAATTAGCTGCCTGTGAAGCATCCCTTAAATTCCAAAGTCCCATTGAAAGAAGCCTGTGGGCCTAAAGCCCGCAAATTTTAGAGATGTGAATTTTGATAGTATAAGAACCACTGCTATGTTGAGAATGACAGTATTGTCATTCTGATAATAAATTTTAAATGTACATTTGGTGCATGAAAATTCTACCTTAGCTAGTTTTAGTTTTTTACCATCTTCACTCCAGTCCCACAGGCTCACAGGCCCCCACCACTTCTACCAAAAAAACTGTGGTCCCCTTGCCTGTGTTATTATGTCCACCAGGAGCACTCTTTGGACCAGTAAATTTTACCAAGTATCCTGCAAATCCAGCCTATTCTGAGTTCACTCTGGAAAACATACTTCTTTCTGACCCCTTGTTAGAACTAGAGTCACAGAAACAATCAGCTGTGAAGGATAGTGGTACACTGTTCTGCCCAGAATATTCTGCAATAAGTATAATTATTTTCCCACATATCTGGTATCAATGACCCCACCTCTAACCCTGCAGCCCAACCACCCCCAAAATTGCTACCACTTGTGCTCCACTTCTACCCAGATAAATGAGGTATTCTATATTACCCTTAAAGGCTTGGTGAATTCAATGGTGCCCAACTCTGGCCCTTGTTACTTGCTTGGTTGATCCTTATCCTATGTTATCAAGTTAACTCACATTCTATGCCAGGCATTACCCTCTGGCCTGGCAGTTCCTTTGCCTGTGTCAAACAGTGTTCCCACCAACAATTGATATCCTGATACAGGGAAATATAACAGGAAAACGTGAAAACTGTTCAAAACATGGCTTGGGAATGGTCAGAGTTTTGCCAGGAAGCAACAGCAGCCTGTTTGAGCAGAAGGTAATGTCAGGTAGCTCAGGAAACAGTTTGGGCTAATAGGTGGATCCAGAACTCTAATTGGCTTCATTTTAAGGCTTGATTTATTAACTTTTTCATTGATAAAGCAAGGTAAAAAGCCTAATAAACCAGGGGGCTGAAAGGAAAAAGTCTTCCTGATTAACTAGAGTAATTATCAAGGTTTAATTTATTATAGACAAGAAAAGTAATGGTTTAATTGTGGAAAAATAAACAGCTCAAAAGAGACTCAGACTGAAACAAGGGGCTATAAAAGGGGTAACAAAGTGAAACAAGGGGACCATCTACTTTGGGGAACTAAAGAAGGAGTCCAAGGTCAAGGCCAAGAGCAAAAGGTCCAAGAGCAAGAAGCACAAGAGTAAGGAGTCTCAGACAAGGAGCCCAAGACCAAATAGCAGAGGGACAAGGGGCCCAAGGCCAAAAAACCAAATACCATACCCAAAACAGTCTATAATACAGAAGGGTTCCAGGGGGATCTTTCTTCTGTACCCAATAGATGCCACTCACAGCCCATAAACCCTTTATTGATTTCCCATAGTTTACAATGAATAATATTTGCCGCATTTATTATCCTAGCATAGCAGGGGAGGATCTTTACAGGCACTGCTGTAAGAAGTTTGCAGCTATCTAATCTTCTAAAAAGAATTTAGACCAACTTACTGAAAGGATCAAGATGGCCATCAGAGGCAAGGAATTCCTGGGAAGTGAGTTTAAGAGACTGTTCCAGGAATGGTATTGATCCAAGAAGAGAAGCACACCAGCTGAGGAGATATTTCATGGAGGAAATTCTAGGATGATCATAGGGAAAGTAATGGAAGAATTCACAGTCTTCAGGAAAATTACAACGCTTTAGCCAAAGGACCTGATCACTTGTTGAATGATATTTCCTCTTAGCTGGCACCTGGCTTTGACCCAGGATATGTTTTGGTGTCTGAAGGGCTAGAGCAGAACATTATATATGGAAGATGGTAATGATAATATAGTCAAGAGAGACCCAAGAAGCATTTTTTGGGTTGGAGTGAAAATCTATATATTCCAGCCAAAACAAGTGTGTCCTGGATGACATGGATCACAAAGTCATACCTGGGGGCAACCTCCTTCTCATCAAGTGTTAATCTAGTCTTGTAAAGCCCAATATTCACTTTGTCAATGTTCTTGGTCTCTGCAGCCATATCAAAATAGAATAGTATTCCCAGATAAACAATAATATTTAGGTATCTACTTTAAAGGCCTCCAAAAAGCTCACTTAATTGATTTAGAGCACATTGATTTTCTTTTTATGTTTTGCTTTGAAGAACATTATCTTCATTGTGATAAGAATCCCTGTTTTGAACCTACCCCAGGACATTCTAAAGTCAACAAGTAGAGTCTCTGTCTTACTTACAGCTGCTTCATTGATAACAGAAAGCTGGGTAACAGCAGTCACATAGCTGACCAGGAGGTAATAAATAGTGTGCTCAATTGAGAAGTAGAACCTAAACCTTCCTTATTTGTGATTCATATTGGGAGTGTTCTCATATGGAAGCCTCTCAAGGATGTCTCATAAAAGTTTCATAGATTTTAAATTATAGACTTTTCTTGGGTTTGCTGGCTTAATATGTAGCAGTTGTGTATCATTGTATACAAAAACCTCCCATTCTGTTGAGTTTTTGCTGGATTACAATTCTTTAAGGGCCTTCTGGGACATTTTATATATCCCAATAACCCTGTCATTGAGATCACAGTTGACTGGCATGATCAGGGTCAGCTGTCAGCCCACACACTCTGCATAGTTAGCATAGAAGGTAGTTGGTACATAAAAGATCAGGACATGCCAGGAAACTACATCTGAAATCCCTAAAAATCTTAAGTACCTTACTTTTCTAACATCTCTTAGTAAATTTGTGATTTTGTTTTTTCTTAGATTTTTTGTCTGGTTGTGCCATCCTGGGTGCAAATAGTTATACAGGCCCCACCAAATTTTTATTGTGAGTCCTCCTTCTGGGCTTTAGATGTGTGAGCATCTCTGGGTTATCAATCCAGACAGCTGGGGTGAAAAGCCGTTTTGGTTTAAATCATAACTGTGGGGTTCCTGGTCACCAGTCCCCAAAGTGTGTCCTGGGTGGCAACTGCCAGAATTAACTCATTCTGCAAGTTGACTTACTATATTTCAACAATCAGAATTAAAAATACTTTAATTTCAATAGCATTAAAAAGTCAGAATTAAGTTTTAACTCATGCAGAAAATTAAATGTTGACACTTTTTAATAAGCAGAAACCTGTTTCCTGAACATTTTACTTAATAAAAATTAAGCTTCAAAATACTTTTTAGGGTAATGTGACAACATAGATTTTAAAAATTCCATAAAGATTATACATGATAATTAAAAAATTTCATAAAAATACACTTTTATTTTACTATGAAATCAGCTATCTTTACAATAATAAATTTTTCCCGCTTATAAAAACAAAAAAACCAATACACAAAAAGATACTACATAAAAAGGTTACATATTATAGCAAAAAAAAACAATCAGAAACAGTAATATAAAGTTTTTTTTATATTGAAAACTACAAAAAACATATAATTTACTATTAAAATACCAATATATACCATGTAATACAGTCTAAAGCATCAAACTATCAATAGAAAATCAATGATTTTATAAAAACAGTATCATAAATTATAATTGAGTTATTTAGAATAACTAATTATTTAAAAATATTATACTTAATATATAAGAACTATATAAAAATTAGGCAATACTCAATAAATTTAATTGAAAGCTAGACTGTGATCACCTGGTTGCTATTAATAACTGTGGCAATCTTCTTGATGTATTCCCCAATCTCTGAAAGCTTATATTTGGCCTTGACAACGTCTTTGATCTTCTCTTGATACTGTTTCTCTTTGGTGGTTCTCTTCTTCTTAGATGGGCAGTCCTCAATATCCCTGATGGATGCAGCAGTCTTCCCCTGTTGGACTTTGAGGTGCTTGTAGAAGGTGTTGTATCTGGGCTTGATTCCAAAGGAGGACTTTATATGCTTATGCCAGCCCTCCAAAGATGAAGTAGTTTTCATCTCATCCTTAAGAACTGCCTGGTAGCAGTTCTAGTTGGCTTTGGCTCTGGGCTTGCTCCGGCGCTTAGTGACCTTACTTCCAATCCACTGTGGCTCATAATATCCAATGAAAGGGTAGAAGGCACCATCATGTTTCTTGGCATATGGATCCTGGCATAGGAGCTCAAAGGCTTGTCCAGCATGCTCTGGCTTTACAAAGGCTAGTGCTACAAACTGCTGAATTAAGAACTTGCACTTTCCTGATGTATCTAGAAAGTGGAGCTTGCTGAGCTCAGGTAGACCCTTTAGTTGCCTGTTGACAGCCTATCAATAACGGGAAAAACACCCCTGGACCTCTCCATCAAAGGTATTTACAAAAGCGTTATACTGGGCAGTTTAATAGTCCATGATTATAGTTAAGGGTCCAAGTGCTTTATCTTGAGCTTCTTTTTCTGCAGCAAGGGTGGCTTCATCCTTTTCATCATCATCTGGATTGGCTCTAGTGTTATGGCCAGGGGGACTCTTTCTATTATTGGGTAGGGCTTTGATGCCCTCCTGAAGGATTTTAAAGACCTTTGTGTAGATCTCTTCTGTTGCCCCAGGAAGCAGAAAGTAGGCAAATGGGAGCACCTTGCCTTCAACAAGGGAATGTACAACCCATAGCTGGTAAAAAAGGTGGGGGCATACTGCAAAGGTACTGTCACATAACCAGGTCTCTGAATCCCTCAACTGCTCCAGGTTCTGTTGTGTAGCATAGCATATAATTCTTGCCTCTGCTGTAGGACCATCATCATGTAAAAAAAAAGCTTCATCGCCATTGAACATCTTTAACTCCTCTGTCAAGACTAAGTCTCCTTGAACCATGGCTGATTTCTTATGGGGTACTAGGTCACAGCGTTTGTCACATATGTACTTCACTAACTGGTCGCGGTCAGGGATGAGCTTCAGGTTCTCATTACTTAGGTTTATGGTGGCCTTAACTGCCAGATCAGAAGCCTTGACATCTTTGGAGACTGGGACCATTTGATAGAGGTACCACTTTAGAAGCTTTTCAATAAGATTTATTGGAGCATTGCATGTGTGCTCTCCTTTTTCACTAGTGACTTTATCCCATACTTCTGTATTGATTCTGGCAGCACAGCTTCTATCTTCACATACATAATGCTTGCTTCTTCCTGCTCTCTTCTGATTGTTGCAATTAAAAACATAGCCATCACAGACTAAACTTGCACCTCCTTTGATAGACATTAGAGGGAAAAACCAAGGGAACTTCTTTGGGAGCTTAAACTCTCCTTTGACGTTACATATATTGTGAACCTTTAGGGGATCCCATGAACCATTTAGTGCTTGATGATATTCAGACAGGTAATCATCAGGATCTTCTTTATTGATACTTGATGAGGAGGATGGAGGTGCAGATTTGTGGGCAGTGGAGGGGAATTATCTGGAGTTGGATTCTTGCACTTCTTGGACTGGGATGAGCTTGATTCTTTTGAGCTTGATTCATCTGGGCTTGACTGGGGTTCTAAACTCTTGGGTGTCTTCTTACTTCCTTGCTTGTTTAGTGGAACCTCATCTCCTTCTGATTGGTACCAGCTTGGAGAAGAGGAGGGGGCAGGGGAGGGCTCTTTGCTTTCAGGGTCTGGGGTCTTCTCCTTTGTCTTCTGGATCTTTGGGGGCTCTTTGGCTGGTTTTTTGTTGGGGTAGTGATTTTGGGCCTTTCCAGAGGCTTTGGTTACTTTCTTGGTTAACTTGGGGTTATTTTGTGGCTTCTTGGAATATTTGTACTACAATAATTAGAGTAGAGTTTATAAAGTAAGAATAATCATGTTAAACATGGATAAAATTAAATAAAAATCACTTGTTTTAAATTTTATTATTAAGTAAATAGTTTATAGAAGTATGGAAAGTAAATTTAGAGCTAGTTTATTAGTAAAAAATAGAAAAAAACTCATGTTTAAATAAAAAGTTGACATTCTGGTAGTCACAATAGTCAAAAATATTTAATTTTGTTTGTCAGCATAAAAAACACTTTAATTTTGACGTTGACATACTGACAATCAGCATTAAAGTAGAAAAACACTATGTAAATCACTTATAAAGCTTGGTTAATATTTTCTGGAGTTGGTTTTTTAAGTCCAAAATTAATTATTTTAAAATTTAAAAAATTTAAATATTTGCATGTGTAACTTATGAAAACTAAATAATAGGGATTGTAGAGGGAAGTCTAAAGTACAGCCCTGGGTACTTGGCCTGAATTACCATACAATTGTATGTGTGCTTTTTGTTAAGCGGTAGTGTTTTACTAATAAACAAGTGAAGGTGTTGAAATTCAGGCAGTCAGTGTTCTTTTATAGTAACTCTCCTATTAAATCTCGCTTAAATTATGTCACTTTGTTTGCTTAGCCAAACCCCTTTGTTGCAATTCAGGTGACGCGTCAATTTGACACAAAGTTGACATTATAATTACATATATAATTTCTAGTTTTAACATATGTGATTTGGCTTAAGTGGACTTCTGGAAATAAGCTATAGTTTATCCAGTGAGTTTAAAATAACAGTAAATATCTAAATAATACAAAGAATGCTCTGAAAGTTGACATATGTCTTTGTTTAATGCTTATCTTATTATTTATTTAATAAAAACAGTAGTATAAAATATAAAAATAGTTATTTTTAGAATATTGTATAATTTATTAAGAAACTCATGGATTCTTATTTGGGATTTACATCCAGATATTACTTACTGTAGTCAACCTTAATGTAAAAGTACAAAGAAACTTACATTTTCATAGTAAATTATATTAGTTTTTTGGCTTAAAATTAAGCCTTTGTTTAAATGGTGTCAACATTATGTCTGTTCCTTTTTAATTTTGCAATTCTGACTTAATAATTCAATGTGAAAAATTAGCTTAGCTTTGGAAATGCCCAATTTTGGCGGATAAATACTAAGATAATGACAACTTACTGAATGTCAACAATTTGTTGACATTCAGTAAGTCAACTTGCGGAATGAGTTAATTCTGGTGGTTGCCTCCTGGGTCATAGCCAGGGACCGTCTTAAAGGAGTTGTCATTTACTAGTAAAGAGTGTTGGCTAGCTAGAATTTTATGCTGAGCCTGCATTAATGCAGACTCTTCTAATACTTTTCCTATTACTAGGCGGTCATCTCCACCATGCACTTGTACTTCAGCTGGTGCTAAACCTTCTGTAAGCCTGTACCAGTCTTTCAGCAGCCTAGTAAAGTCATTTCCAATAAACTCCTGTTCTCTATCTGTCATTTTAAGGTGTCTAGTCTCCCTATCCCACTATTCCTAGGAGGTTTTACTGGTGGCAAACCTTCTACAACTCTGACAATAGGTATCCTTCTCCCCTTGACCAGGGTAGAAGATGTGGGACAATTCACTCATTAGGGTTATATTTACTAGTTAGAACTTTGGGCAGGGGTCAAAATGGGCTTTTATTCACAGTCAGATGAAAGATACCCTTAGAAACCTTCTGATATATTTCCTGGGGGTGTTGGAAGAAATAGGGATTTGCCAATACTTTGGAGTCCTCCAATAATATCTTGGACTCCTTGTACTTGGTCTTAGGCTCCTGCACTCTGCTTCAGCTCCAACTCTTTATCTCCAGCTCCAGCTCCTTTATCCTGGGCTTCTGCACCTGTATCTTGGGCTTCTCACCCTTGTCTTATGCTTTAGTCCTCTGTGGATTCATTGTGGCATTTTTAATCCACTTGTGTCAGTCCTTGAAAAGCCTCAGATAGCTTCCCTTTTATAGCTCCTTATTTCAGTCCAAATTCTCTCTCAGAGCTCTTGTTTCCCAAAGCTTAAACTATCCATTTTTTCTCTCTCTACAATATATTAAACTTTATAACTTACTTCAGCCATTGAAAACCCTGAGTTTTCTGTATTGTTTCCTCACTTTTAGGCTTTAACTCTTTAGTTAAAGCCCTCAAAACACTGATCAAACAGGCTTTGAACTACAGCCAATCAAACGCTCAGATTCAATGGTTTTACCAAAAAGTTTACCCAAATGACTTACTCTTGACCATGGTTTGAACCTGGTGCTGTCTTGCTCTGGATAAACAACTGCTCTGCATTTTAAACGGTTTTGCTGTAATTCCTCTCACTTTTCTCTGGCAAAACTTGAGCACTTTTGCCTTTGTTTTACTTAAGGGATTTTCAAACACTCAATTCTTCAACGTTTCTCTGTATTTTCTTCAGTATTTCACCACTTTAAACTTGACTGTTGCTTGCCTTTTTCCTCTCCTAACTATTTTGGCAAAATTCCAATACTTGTTCTCACAGTTTCTCTGTCCTGTTTCTGGCCTCTTTCTAGCTCTTTTCCACTCAATCAGCCCTTAATAATTTACAGTTTAATTTCTGTAAATTATTTCTTCTTCTTTTGCTTTCATTCATATGATAATTAATTTCATATTTATATCATATCTTTAGGCAGCATAAATTAATTCTTTAACTGCTTCTTTCTGATTTTTTCCTCTTCTAAAAGCCCAAAACAAGCATCCTAGCTCCTGTATTCATTCTGGCTAGTCCTTCTTAGTCATTTTCTAGTTCCTCAGATAGTCCTGCACCATTATCCTCTGGTTCTTCAGCTATTCTTTCACCATCATCCTCTGGTCCTTTGGCTAGTCTTTCACCAAGATCTTCTGATCCTTCTCAGTCTAGTAATCAGTCCATTTCAGTCAGCCATCAGTCCTTTCCATTCAGCAATCAACTGATCCTCACCATGAATCACCTAGGTTCCAATACTCACAATAATCTCATAGTCCCTCAACTAGTCTTCACTGTGATCATACATTCCATCTTACTAGTCTTCACTGTAGATCCTCCACCATGAATCACCCTGATTCCATTGTCAGCCCCTGATACCAATACCTAAGACTAGGGCAATAATTCTACAAGGCTACTGGCGTTTGACTGGGCCCTTGCAAGCGACCTCTACTTGGGCCATTCAACCACAGACAATCCTTATGTCTGTGCAGTTGTCTTTAATCACTCAGGTGATTAAGCCTGAGCTTTCAGGTGCAAATTAATCAACTTTACTTCCCAGAGACCTGTTCATTATCAAGTTCTGCAGCTTCTTCCCCAAGCAGCTACCCTGGCAATGTCTCTGGGCATATCCATGCCCAAATGGTGGCTTTAGGACCTATTCAAAGCCTCCAGGAAAATACAGACAAGGACATCTTACCCCTCTGTTAGGTAAAGCTCCCCACTTGCAGACCTCCTGTAAGTTCACAAGGGCATATAGAGCTATCTTAGCTCCATCCCCTTCTCTGGCAGCCCGCGTTACCCACCAGGGTGGTCCACTCTCCACCCCTAGCAGCCATCATTCCCTGCTGAGTAGAGACATCTAACTAGTCCACAGCAGCCAAAGTTCCCTGCTGGGCTATCACATTCCTCACCCCTAGCAGCCAACATTCCCTGCTGGGTGAGGACAACCAACCAGCCCCTAGTAGCCAATGTTATCTGCTAGGCTGGTACATTCTATGCATCTAGTAGTCCCTTGTTACCTACTAGACAGGCCTTATCTTCCCTAGTATTCAATTCTCACTACTAGGCCTATACCTGTCTTAAAATCACAGCACATTATCAATTCTCAGCATTACAACTTTATTTGAAGCCAAATTAACCCTTGCCTGCAAAACTGCTTCCATGTTAATTGTCACAGTAACCCTTTGACTACCGCCTTGTGGATGTTAAGAAGATGCTCCAGGGTCTTCAGAGCTGTTCCAAGCACCTTTTCCTGTAGAACCACGGTGTTGAGCCTTGCTATCTAATCCCGGTAAGGGCTGCTAGCCTCCTGTTGCTTTAACTTTTGGTTCAATTTGTTTGACTTTATCAGCTGCCGCTTGGTGTTTTCTCACCAGCTCTTTATATACCCCCTTTGCTCAGCCAGCCTTACTGACCCCACTTGTTATTTTTTACTGCATCCAGAGTATCTCAGTATAATTTTAATCTAACTTTATCTATTGTTTTCCATCTCCAGGTTAATATAAAATTAACCCAAATAGCCCTATCCAATCCGTACATTGCTCTTTGTGTACAAGCTCTGCAGGATCTCTTTTTAGCACACTGGCATATTTTGTGGCTTTCCATCAGAACCTAAGCTGAGGTTGCCTTTAGCGCTTTGAGCAGCCCAATGCACTGGATCCAGATGTGTTGGCTGTCCAGCCTGCTGTGTATTGTTGAGCCAATGCACATGTAGCGCTCTGATTGGTGGCCCACAATCCGTATCTGACCCCAACCAGATAAAATTATCCCCAGCTACAGTGGTGGGAAATTTGCTCTCCAGGAAAATAAGGTGCTGATGGTAGGGGAACTGATTGGCACCGTTCAGGGATGAAGGTGTGCCCTGGGATATATATACCATTTAGTATTGAATTGTGGGACCAATTGGTTTAGAAACTCAGTTTGGGCTCACAATAACAGTTATTGGAGTTTCTCCATCTATCTCTTTAGGGTATCTATAAGAATGATACCTACAGTGTACTGTGCAAGTATGAGAAGCCTAAGACCACCACTAGGGTAGCCATTTGAAGATTTATTTCTAAACTTAATGACCTGGGGTGCTTAGGAAGTGGAGCGAATTGCTCTTCAAATAAAGCCCCGTCTAACCATGTGGGTGATAGGACAGAGTGATGACACATGTTTCTAGTCCAAGTAAGGGATGATTGAGAGGGATTTATCATTGCCTTATGTAGTGCACATGCAGCTCATGCAAGGCTATCACAGAAAGCTCCCAGCACCCCAAAGAATTGTTGAGAGACATCTTAAAACATCTCTCCAAGGCAGTTTGCTACAATGAGCCAGGGAGAACTTTGGGTGAAATTTCTCTCAGTAATGTTACTATGGTGAAAAAGGTGCTAATAGAAGTCAGAAAACGCTTCACAAAGTGCTTTGCTATTAGGGAAAAGCGTTGTATAACTCTGGGAAAAGTTGGTGGACCAGGGGAATGCTAGCACCTCAGACAGAAAAATCTTAACGCCTCCCCAACAAAACGTTCCCATCCCTATTTATGGGTTAGTAAAGCTGTTAGGATGGAGATAAAAGCAGTTCAGGATGATTCACCAAGGATTGTTGGTTGATTTTAAGCCCAGTTCTACTGATGGAGGACATTGGTGGGAAATCTTGAAGCTTGGTAGCAAGATTCAAAAACATTATAGGGATGATTTAGTCTTTTAATAAGGTAAGTAATTTAGCTGATTCTGTGGTAGAAATAACGCTGCAAGAAATTTCTTAAGCTTTACACGGAAACTTCCTATTGGGGAAGCATTTAAAACAGGAGCTATATACCAGAGATTGAACAGTGAAACTTGAGAGATCTATAATAGGTTTTTGAGAGACATCAGAGAGAAAAGAAGATATCAGGAGAAAAACGTATACAGAGAAGCTTGCTATTAATCAGTGCTGATAGGGTACAGCAATCTCTAGTGAATCAGGGCTATAGAACCACAGCTTGGTGAAATTTTAAGGCAATAGACAATAGTGTAACAGTACAATACACTAGTAAAAAGGGTTCTAAGGGGACCTTTGATTATAATTTAATGTTGTAACTGTGCTTTTTTAGCAGAGTTACAAGGGGGAAAATATTTAGAAACTAGATAATAATCTTTCTTGAGAGATAGTGATTATATAGTTATTGTGAATCAATGGATAACAGGAACATGATTGCGTTGATCATATAGTTAGATGATGAAGGGGGTGGCTTGATCCTGGTAATGAGTCAAGCGCCAAAAAAAGGTATCCATTGTAAGGGATCATCATTTGTTCATGTTATTAAATTTGGAAATTCAATTTGACTTCTTAGTCTGGCTTTGAGTGACTAGATAATTGGATTGTGGGTCGCAAACCTGCTTACTCAGAACCTTGCTGGCAGGTCAAACCTGCTATTTTGACACACATACACACCCTGACTGAAGCTCGGCCTCCTCTGGGGGTAGGTTGTCAGTGAGGTTGTTGGGAGCCCATGTGCCATACTAGACTAACTGTTGTTCTGTGGCGGGTAGGACAGTCTTGCATTGTTTATGTCTTGCCTTGCAGGGTCTCAGGCAATCATGGTGGAGGACCTTGTCTTGTTAATGTTTCCCAAGTCCTTGCACAAGGTAAGTGTTGTTTTTGTTTACCTTTAGGATAATCATCAGGCCTAATTTCTCTGGCTGTAATTTAATTTTGTCAATGTTCATGACCCAAACTTTGTTGCCGACTCATGTCTGTTTTGGATGGGGATGAATGTCTTTTACAAACGCTTTTCTTCCCTTTCTGATTGATTGCTGTTGGCTTGCATGACCTGGGGGTCTGAACGGGGTGGAACCTTGCTTAGTATTTCCAGCTTGGGTCCTGATAATTCTTGAATGATATTGGGCTGTGTGTCATAAACTATCTTGAAGGGTCTTTTCCCGGTGGATCTGTTCACACAAGTCCATTATACAAGCAATGCAGTTGGTATCTACTTGTACCATTCCTCAGGTCTCCCAGAGGTGAGCTTGGCCAAGGCTTGCATGAGGCTGCCATTCATTTGCTTCACACATCCATTGGCCTGAGGATGGTAGGGTGTTGTCACTGTGTGCTGGACCCCATTCTTGGTGAGGTATATGTTGGTATCCTCAGAGGTCAATTCTTTGCCTCTGTTGGTTATCAGGAGTTCTGGCTTTCCAAACTTTCTAATGATTTCTTTCCCCATGAACCATCACACAACATTGCCTGTATGTGTCTTTACTGCTTGTGCCACTGGCCATCTTGTGGCAAAGTCTATTGTGGTAATGATGTACTTCTTCTCATTATGTTTTCCTGGCATGGGGCCCACAATGTCTAGGGCCCACACCTTAAAGGGTAGTTTTGTGTGGATAGGTAGTAATGACTTAGGTGGCGTTTTGCTTTTTGCAAATTTCTCACATACTTTGCACTGTTCCAAGACTTCCTGAACGTCTTGGTACAGGGTTGGCCACCATGCTTTTTGTGTGCCCTAGATCTCTATGGTAATGTAGGATGGTGTCAACTTGCTGATGTGTGGGTCCATAAGGGATGGTGGTTCTGTTGGACATTTTTCAGTGGAAGGTTCCATACACATCTGCAAATAAGTGTTTGTTCTTAATGACTGTTTCCTTTGTTACGTCTGTGGTTCCAGGGGGAAGCCTTTGTCCTTTGTTTGGAGTACCAGGAGGGGCCAGTATGAGTCAAGCCAATTCTCTCCCCTTGTGGCTCTGACGTACAGGCGCAAGAGTATGTCTGCCATGGCAAGTTCTGGACCAGGCTTATATTGTATGAGCATATTGAATCTCTCCAGGAGTTCCATCCAGTGGGTCTGTTGGTGGAATAGATTTTCCTGGGTTTTGAAATATATAAGCAACTTGTGGTCGGTCAACACTGTGGATTCTTCCTATTGTTCTAGGTAACAACGCCATTTGACTAGGCAGTGCACAATTGCTAACAACTCTTTGTCATGCATAGGGTATCAGCACCTGCTGTCTGTCAGTTTCTGTGATTTGTAGGCTACAGGCAGGAAATTACCTTCATTGTTTTTTATTTGAAGTACTTCCCCAATGGATGTGTCTGAGGCGTTGGTTTCCATTTGGTACTTCCCATTGCATTTGGGGTACTTTAGGATAGGTACTGTTGTGAGTTTCTCTTTGAGACGTCTAAAGCAAAGTTCTTGTTAGGGGGTCCATACAAACTTGGATTTGGCGCCAGTTATGGCGGACAGGGGTGCATTCAGGATGCCGCAGTGAGGTATAAATGATGTACATAGGCAATCATTCCTAAGAATGTGCGTATTTCTGACTTTTCTTTGGGTGGTAGCATTTTGCAGATGGCCAGGATCTTCTGACTGTTGGGTTTAATGCCATCTTTTGAGAATATGTGTCCTAGTAAGGGCAGCTGCTCACGGAATAACTGTCATTTGGAAGGCTTGGCTAGCAGCTTGTGCTGCGCCAAAGTGGAAAAGACTACCTCTAAGTCCTTGTGGTGCTGCTATATCAAGGGACTATAGAAAATAATGTTGTCTAGGTAGACTAAGGCGTGCTTGCCTATGTGAGTTGCAAATAACTTGTTCATGAAGGTCACAAAAGTTGACAGGGCGTTTGTCATACCAAAATTGAGCATCACACATTTGTGTGAGCTGTATTTAGTGCAGCAGGCCATTGTGGGGATGTCTTTTTCTTTGATATGGATCTGGTTGTAGCCTGGAGTTAAGTCAATCTTGGAAAAGACTGTGGCGCCGCCCAGGGCATTGAAGAGGTTGTCAATAAGTGGCAGTAGGTAAAAATTCTTAATGATAACTTTGTTTAGGGCTCAATAATCTGTGATCTGGCGCAGGGTACCATCCTTATTGGCCACAAAGAACACAGAAGCCCCAAAAGGAGACTGTGAGGGGCAGATAAGTCCTTTCTCCAACGCCTCTTTGAGGTAAGCACTTAGGGCATCATCTTTGTTTGGGATCAGACAATAGATAGGCCATGCCTTAGGTACAGCTCCTTTGAGTTGGATGAAGTGTTGGATATGCTTTTCTGGAGGCAACCCAGGTAAAGCCTCCTTGAAGATTTCTGGATGGTGGGCTACAATTTTGCGGTCTTGAGGTGTAGTGGTGTCCTGGTGGTCTTTGGAATGTATGATATTGTACTGGCAGGAGTCCCAGTCAATTGTTTTGAGGTTTTTTTGTCCAGGGTCTCCATGATGCGCACAAAGACGTGATTGCGTAGGAGCTGGTCTACTGAGTCAGGATAGATCTGGTGGTTGACGCCCTCACGTTTGATGGTCAATACCAAGGTCACCCAGTCTATGTGGGGGTTATTCCTTTGCAACCAGTCCAGACCCAGTACAATGTCAAACTTGGGAAAGTCAATGACAGGTCCTTGGATGGTGGGATGCAGGTTCTCAAGCATGACAGAGAAGGGAACAGTTTCCCTTGTCATAGCAATGTGATGCTCATCAGCTAAAACCACGCTTTTAATCCGCAAAGGATTAGTGGTTAGCTTAAACTTGTCTAAAAGGCTGCTGTTGACTAGGGTTTGGTCTGCGCCCAAGTCCAGGAGTGCTGAGCCTGTGTAACTGCAAAAGCAGAAAGGGTAATACATCAGTTTATTGAGATGTCTGGTGATGGTGTAAAGTACTGGGTCCTCTGAGGGTACTTGGATCATTGGGCACTGGTCCACGTCCTCAGGTTGATAATTGTCATTGGGCAAGTCAGGAATTGTGCGGGGAGAGCTTGGCTCACTTAGTGCTCTCCCTGGGCTTTTTCCTTGTCTTGGTTGTCTTGTGTGGTAGTGGCACAGAAATGAGTACGGTTTGATTGGCTGTTGTTCCTGTTTCTGTGTCCATTGGAACCTGCAGTTTTATGGTTTGCGTTGCTGTTGTTGTTCCCAGGGGGTGATCAATTAGAATACCCGACTGGGTGAGAGTCTTTGGGCCTCTCTTGCTTTCCAGTTTGCGCCTTGTGGAGGGCGTTAGATGTTTTTTCTGCTTTCTCTGCCTCATGGTACAGACTTTGCATATTGGTCACTTGGTCCAGGTTTATGTGCTTCATTACATGTGACTTGAGGGCGTTATAGTACATGATGTGGGTAGCTGGAGTGTCAAAGGCCATGACAGAGGGGGCACGTAGTTGGAGTTCCTTGTAGGTGCGGGTTAGCTCCTTCACATTGCCAGTCTGGGTTAGGTTCTTTACTTAGTGTATGATCATAAGTGTAGTGTCTTTTAGCACAAATCTTATCAAGAAGTCTTGTTTGAATGTGTCCTATCCTTCTCTGTGTGTTCTTCATGCCACTTGTTGCACCAAGTGTCAGCGTCATGAGTCAGTCAGATGAAGATCTCTGCAATCCAGAATTGTTACAGGCATTCCATTTGGGCCTGTTTGCTTTGAGCAAATTGGATCCATACAGCGGTGTTGTCATTATTGGCCCCAGAAAAGGATTCCAGGGCTGCACTTTGAAGTCTCTGGGCTACATAGGCTGGCATAGTGTTTTTGTCAGGAACCAATTCCTGACATCATTAATTATCCTTAAGGGATTTTTAAATTGTTTTCAATTATGATTTGGATTTCCTAAAAGATATCTCAACAAATTCCCTGATTATTCAATCCCGCCAATGATTGTTTCACCTCCAGGGTATTGTGAAACTCTATATTGCTTATCACCAAAATCCAACTGCAAGGTTTCATGCTTGTGATCAACTCTGAGCTCAACCATTTGCTCCTGATACGTAACAGAGGTGTTTGAGATCTCCTGATGTTGGACCTTATGGTTATTTAAGTGGATAATTCCCTTCCTTAATTCTTGTTTGTTTAATAAAACCTTTATCCTGTTCCCAATTCCCAGATTTACTGCTTGCTACAATAGTTTGAAATAGGAAACCTAGCCAGTGCCTAGAATGCTTACTACTAATATTGGTGGTAGCTTGGGTGTATTAGCTTTGTTACTATGTATGACTATCTTCTTGATCTCCGACAACACTGACTTGGTCCTCTTGGTTGTGATTCCTGCTATGAAGAATGTGAGAGCTACTGCTGGGTTAATGAAAATGACCACCTTGCCTGAAATTAATATGGAATACTGGATGGAGTACAGAGACCTTATTCTGGTGAAGTGGGTCCCTGACAGTTTTCTTCAGTTGCTCAAGGCATAGAGGAGGAAGCCTGGAAGAACCCTTGTGCTGACAGAGCATTAAACGCAGGGAGTGGGATAACCATGTTCTGGTAGAGGATGAACCCATCAGGTATCTTGGCACCAGGTGTGTAAGGTGTCCAGTCTACTGGGAGGCCAGACATGATTCTATCAAGGATTTATTGGCCCAAAATGTACGGGCAACAGGCGGAATTTTGGGGATAAAGTAGGATGAAATCCCTACCTGTGCTATCAATGTCGTAACTGTGCTGTTTTAGCAGAGTTACAAGGGGGAAATATTTAGAAACTAGATAATAATCTTTATTGGGAGATAGTGATTATACAGTTATTGTGAATCAATGGATAACAGAAAATGATTGTGTTGATCTCACAGTTGAATGATGAAGGGGGTGGCTTGATCCTGGTAATGAGTCAAACGCCAAAAGAAGGTATCTGTCATAAGGAATCATCATTTGTTTGTGTTGTTAGATTTGGAAATTCAATTTGACTTCCTAGTATGGCTTTGAGTGACTGGATAATTGGATTGTGGGTCACAAACCCACTTACTCAGAACCTTGCTGGTGGGTCAAGCCTGCTGTTTTAACATTAATAAAGATATTACACAACATCTAACAGATAGTACCTTTTTTAAATAAAAAATTCCCTAGTATCTATTATCCAAATGCTGGTCAAGAGGATCAGTATAGGCAACAATGTAGGTAGATCACTTATATTCAAGCCCCATATTTGAAATGGTTAAGGTTAACAAAAGGGTTGAAGATTTTTCTGATAGGTTAAGGGTTTCTCCAAGGTGAGTTTACAGAGTTGTTCCAGGAACTGTATTGACTGCAGCTTAGCCCAATACAGGCAGATATCATGGTACATGCAGCAGATACAAGATTTTTTCAGGAAAGGTGTTGTAAGTGTTTTAATATGTATAAGCCTGGTATAATGCGCTTTCTGGGGAACTAGTACACCAGAAAGATAGTGCTACAATCCATTAAAACCCTGGCTTTGGCTAGGCTGCATCTTAGTGGCCTTAATATAGAAGGTTTACCACAATCTCATTGATCTGAAGTTTAATAAATGATTGATTTATATCTATCTACACCTTCCTAGAGTTTAAAAGTTACTAAGTAGTGTCAAGGATCTGGATGTACAAGTATTCTGGCTACTGCCAACTCACTGAAAATCCAGTCATTGCCCAATTTGGTACCCTCCCAATATACAGTTTGACATACCGGAAATGTCAACCAAGCAATATCACCTAACTGTCCAAGTATCCAGTGACTTGAACCCATCCTGCACATGACCAACCCCTAGGTTCAATCCAACTAAATCTTTGCCACAGCTAAAGCTATATAAGCCTAAAGTATTATCCAATAAAAGATACTTCTCTCATTTTCATATTTGAAGCTTCTCCAAAAGGCGCTCCTCATCACTAGCCTGAATTATTTGCAAAGCATGAAAAAGCTATGGATAGTTTAAGCAACCACATGCTATAAAACTAGAAGATCCATGGTTGATCTAATCTGGGAGCTGGGGTTCAAAAACTTATTACCCTTATTTCTGGTAAAAAAATCTGCTGGGTTAGATGGGAATCCTTTCTCTTCCTTTTTGGAGCTTGCCTCTAAACAAAATATGGTGAAAGTTTAATGTTTTCTGTCTTCTCTTTGTATGGCTTCTATGTGCTTTACATTTATGCTCCTGTACATTTGGGATACTTTTTATGTACAAGGGATGAACATCCAGGTGTTGTTTGGCAAGAGGAGTATCCATACATAAGGTTGATCTGTTCAGCTGTGTACCATTGACTTTGTGGGTGGTGATGTTTTTTACTGGCGATTGAGGTGTTTGTTGTATCATTAAAAGTATTAACAGCTCTTTGCTCCCTGCCATCTCTGAAAAATTGTGTTATATTTATGTTTTTTCATATGCGACTTTAGCTTGCTCTACCCCAACTTTGTTTTTTATATCTCAGTGCTAAGAAAAGTAAAGTATGTGACAGATAGCCTTACAAAGGTTCTGGTATGAGCTTGGATCGTTTGCTTGATTGACAGCCATATTGCAGTTAGCCAGGGGTATGTTTATCCCAACACTTGGATATTCTGGGCTGATTTGGTTATATCTTCACTGCTGTATTGGATTATATTTAATGGATAACCTTGCGAGCAGGGATATTGCTAGCTAAGATTATCAAGCCTGCCTCGATCATGCTTGAAAGATTTATTTATATGTGATAAATTATACTGGATCGATGTGATGGGTTGGTAAGCTATGGCTGCAAATGTACAAGTTGTTTGGGATCCGTATGCTTCAATGTCAGGGGTAGGGTTAGATATTGCCAAAGGCGTATGATCTCTGTTTCGGTTGGGATGAAGTCATTTTGATTGACTACTCAGCCTAATTGTATTATCTTGGAGGTTATTGGGTTTTATTTTGGGTGGGCGTTGAGTTATGGTATGTAGGGTTTGATGGTGTAAGGGTTGATGGATTGTTTGGGTTTATTGTTGTGGAAGTATGAGTTTTGGATGTATATATGTTGTCATGGTTTAAAGAAATGGTTGTGTAAAATAGGCAATTGAATGTTGTTTAGGTTTTTGTTTATTTGATGCTGGCTGGGAATAGATATTTGCGGCTGGGGTGTAAAGGTGTAGTTCTGCGATCTACGGCATGTGTGGCTGTATTGCGCAGCACGTGCCCCTGGCGTGAGCTTATTAAAAAGGTTGCTTGTGGGAATGATTTATCGTCCATGGGTCGTTGATTCCTGCAGTGGATGGATGAATGGTGTTGCATGTTTTTTAAAAGTTGCGTGTAAAATTTAAATTGGCAGTAAAGAAATGGGATTGAGTAATCAATGAAGCTCGGCTAAATCCTAAAGGCTTCTTTGGGATTGCTGTTTAAAGAGAAAGGATTGGTTTGCAGGGGCAGTCAATTATCCCGAGACGCTGGCAAGCTTAGGTATGGCAGGCTAAGTCGATGGTGTCAGGGGGGATATACAGAATTTATATGCTAAATGGAGTGTGCGGGGCACCCCCATTTAGTGTGGAGGCCAATGGGGCTAGCCATACTAATTGGCAGCGGTGAGTGAAGAACAAGGCATGTCCCGTTCTGAATCCGACAAGAGCATCCTACGCGGTTCCTGGACCAAGCAGGAAGATGCTACGCTGATTGACATGGTCAACAAGTTTGGTGCTGAGCGATGGGTCGTCATCGCAAAGGGCTTAGGCAGCCGTACTGGCAAGCAGTGCCGCGAGAGATGGCACAACCATCTTGACCCTAAAAGTAATTTATTTCTTGTTCCCTACTAACAACAAAGTTAACAAGTCTCCCTTTACGCCAGAGGAGGATACAAAGATCTGGAATCTCTTCAACTCTCTTGGCCCACGATGGGCGTTGATGGCCAAGGAGATGCCTGGAAGGTAAGCTTGTTTCCAACACATCTAACAGACAGGCCTGACAACTCAATCAAGAACCACTTCAACACATTCCTGCGTCCACGCCGGCTTCTAAAGCGGAACCACTCGGACGAACAAACTTCCGCCAAGAAGCAGCCCGCCAAGCGCAAGAAGGCGATCCAAGAGCCCCGCCCCATCCAATCCCACGAGCCCTCTCGCGCCTCCACCTCCACCGAGAGTCCAACTCCGTACGCCCAATGCCCCATAACCACCCACTCCCTGTTTGATCATTTCGATCCTGAACTGATTCAGATGCCACACATCTTCCCCGCCTACTCCCCCCTTCTCCTTAACCAGCTTCAATACGTCCAGCCCCCTGATGAACTCCATCCCCAGCACCCTCACCGAAGAAGATCCCGATCTGGATTTCCTGATCAGGCTGGGCAACGAGCTAGGCATTGCCATCGAACACACACTATGACCTGTACATCTCCCGACCATCCTAATCACCTACCTCCAAATACATAAAGTTTTATTAAATTTTTAATTTATAACCCCCAAATTCCATATCGAGCGGATCCCTAAAATCGGAGGTGATGAATCCCTTTACGGATTACCGCGCTTCAAAGGATCTGGCCGGCATATAGTTGAGCCGGCTAGTTCCCGCATCCGTCCGATCTAGCCGGATTCGCTCTAAACGCTAACCATCCTTTAACTTGGAATCGCCACCCCCAATCTAATCCTTCCACCCTAGGCACCAACAACCTAGGCTGATCACGCGCGCTCAAGGCAGCC
This sequence comes from Entomophthora muscae, assembly GCA_014839935.2. Classification (NCBI taxonomy): domain Eukaryota; kingdom Fungi; phylum Entomophthoromycota; class Entomophthoromycetes; order Entomophthorales; family Entomophthoraceae; genus Entomophthora; species Entomophthora muscae. The sequence goes on from QTSX02004294.1 coordinate 367,321, forward strand.
TTGGCCGGGATCAGTATTTGGGACTTGGCGAGGCTACGTTCAGCCTTGGTTAATAAAATTCTATACCAAGGTAAGTCATCTCGGATCGAATCAACCAAGCTCCTCCAAAATATGGGGATTTAATCCATAACATCTCTCCCCTTGCCCAAGCTAAACATCCTACATTACCATCATTTTTAAATAGAAATGTCAACCTTTAGCCCCCAGCCAGATGCCTCACCTGTAAAGCTACAGCTTTGCTTAAAGCATAGTCTAGGTATCACAACATCTTTGATGACTCCCTCTCACAAAACCATTTCCCCAAATAACTCAACCCAACAAGTAAAAGGTGACCCAAGACCTACCCCAGATATTATACTTGGATCAACCCCTTAACTTTCTAGAGAAATCTGCACCTCCAAACCTATACAATCTACCTGGACACTATATGTTATGCTTTCATCTTTATAGATCCCTCATACTATTTCAATAAAGATACCAATCTCCTTTAAACCTTCTCCTTGAAACCATACCTCCTAAAAGTATATCCTCAACAGTTGTAGCACCATTAGATCATCTATACCTACTAATTTGAGGAAATATACCTCCAAATAAGAAGAGCAAGAAATGGTCATCCTTACCAGCCACCCCCAGAGTCCAATTATCAGTGATATTCTTATCTCATTGAACACTCTAACTAATTCATCACAAGTGGGACTTTGAACCAACCAACCTGCCAAAGGATCCCTGAGATATTCCCAGTAGTTGTCCAGCACTTTTTCTCAGCTGAGATCAGCACTCTTGCATGCCTAAAAAAATAAACCACCTGCTAGATCTAAACTCCCAACCCAAGTTTACTCAAACTGACATCCCTCTTTATTGCTTTGGGCTAGGGAACTCTTGTGTAGATCCACTGGGATCACCACAAAGTTTGTGGGTGGCATGATTAAAGCTAATATAACCCAGAGTGAGACCTGGGACATCTTTAAAAGGATATCCGTTAAAAACATTTCTCTAAAAAATACCAACACCATGACTGGTCAAGGATCAAGTATCCCCAAAGGATATGAGCTGTTGGCAAGTAAATTTCAGCTTACAAAGCCATCTGCAGCTCAGCATCAAGCCTTATCTGCTTTAATGATCATCTAACCAGGTAAGCTTTAATATAATAGTCTCCCTCCCAATTCTATGAGACACTTTGAGCTGAACATATTTATTAATCTTCACAAACCCTTCTCTGACTGAGAGTGTTTGCTGAAAAAATTTAGCTGCCTTCACCAGAGTACCAAATGCAATCAGATCATAACTCTCATAAAATATCTCTCCTTAACAAGAAACCCTCTTTCACTAGAAGCTATAACCCTAGATAGATCTTTTGCAACACTTAATCTAACAACATGCCAAGCAATGCAGAACCCCCTCCTAACCCAGAAAATGAGCTTAGATGTGCTTAGGCAGGCTAACACCTAGCGCATATTAAGACCTGTACCAGGACCTGAGCGTGAACTCAATTATCATGATAAACTTCCCACTGAAAGCCCCATCCTGTTACTTCTCAGTTGGTAAAAGATCTCATCCCTACCTATTTTTACTTGTATGTCACCATGGTACATCTCTTCTTAATACTGGTGTGAATAGGCCCTCAACTTTTATAGGATCTTCCAACCCTGTGAAGCTATCTACTTTTGTGACCAAGATTGACTCCTTGCCCCCTAACGTACATTACAGTACACTGGGGCTCATAGAGACGCCCCGTGATGTATCTAACGGCATCAGGAATTCTGGCACTGATGTCAAAATACAGGCGGTACATCCTAGTTATGGGTGTAACCAGTTTAAAAGCACTGATCCCTTGATTAGACATTTGCTTCTCAAGCCATACTTGGATCCTGCCATGGTTTCACCTCCTTGGTGAATTAGTGGCTTTTACTTCTGGTATATTAACTATCATCTTCTAAATAAAGCTACATTATATCTTTATTACTTGCCCTTTCTATTAAACTGTTGTCTCTCCCAATCTCAATACTGAGCTATAATTAGTTCATTTGCAACACAGGTATGGTACAGCTAGCAATGACTGATCAATGAGTTATCTTTAAATCCAGGGAACAATTTTGAAAATTAGAAGGCTGATTCAAGTTTTGATGTATATGCGGGCTTTGACTTTCATCACCTTGCAAGAATTGAGCCTGTCAAAACCACAGGCTTGACCCATCAGCAAGGTTTCAACCAAGTGGTTTCATGACCCACAATCCGATTATCTGGTCACCCAAAGCCAGACTAGGAAGTCAACTTGAACTACCAAATCCAACAACATGAACAGATGATGATCCTTTACAGTGGATACCTCAATTTGGCGCTTGACACATTATCAGGATCAAGCCATCCCCTTCTTTCATCCAGCTGTGTGATCACCAATCATGTTTCTGCTATCCATTGATTTATATGAACTATATAATCACTATCTTTCAATAAAGATTATTATCTAGCTTCTAAATATTTTCCCCATGTAACTGCTAAAACAGCACAGTTACGACATTTGTAGCACAGGTAGGCTCTTCATCCTACCTTATCTTGAAAAATTCTGCCTGTTGCCCGCACATGCCGCGGCCAACAAATCCTTGACAGAATTATGTCTGGCCTCCCGCCTGACTGGACTCCGTATACTCCTGGTACTGAGATACCTGATGGTTTTGTCCTCTATCAAAAAACGGTGATCCCGCTACCTGCCTTCGACGCCATGTCTGTACAAGGGTTCTTCCAGACAGCCGCTACCATCCTACAACCAACTGACAAAAACATCATGCCCGCCTATGTACCTCAAAGACTTTGCAGCGCTGCCTTAGAGCCCTTTGTTGGGGCCAACAATGACAATACTGCTGCATGGATCCAGTCCACCCAAAGCAAGCTGGCTCAAATGAAATGCCCACAGCAATTCTGGATTGCGGATATTTCCATTCACCTGACCCATGACGCTGGCACTTGGTGTGTCAAGTGGCACAAAGAGCACACTGACAAGAACTGGGACACCTTTAAACAGGACTTCTTGGCAAGGTTTGTGCTTAAGGATACAGCGCTCATGATCATACGTCAAGTAAAGAGCCTGACCCAGACAGGCACTATTAAAGAACTCACCCGTGCCTACAAGGAACTCCGTCTCTGTGCCCCATCCAACATGGTTTTGATACCCCAGCAACACGCCTCATGTACTACAACGCCCTCAAGTCGCACGTTATGAGACATGTGAACCTGGACCAGGTAACCAACCTGCAAAGCCTATACATGAAGCGGAAAAAGCGGAACAAACATCCAACGCTCTACACAAGGCACAGACTGGGAAACAAGAAAGGCCCAAGGACACCTATCCAAGCGGGCGCTCCTCTTGACCACCTCCTGGAGGCAACAGCAACAACAACAACCACAAACCCATGGGTTCAAATGGGAATGGAAATGGAAATAACGGCCAGTCAAATTGTACCCATTTCCATGTCACTGCCACCCAAGGCAACCAAGATGAGGGAAAAGCCTGGGGAGAGCACTAAGCAAGCCAAGCTCTCCCCACGCAACTCCTGACTTTCCCAACAATGAATACCGACCCAAGGACCTGGACCAATGTCCAATGATCCAAGTACCCTTAGAAGACCCGGTACTATACACCATCACCAGACATCCCAATAAATTGATGTCTTACCATTTCTGCTTTTGCAGTTACACAGCCTCAGCACTCCTGGACTCAGGTGCAGATCAAACTTCAGTCAACAGCAGCTTTTTGGATAAATTCAAGCTGGCCACTAATCCTTTGTGGATTAAAAACGTGGTCCTGGCTGATGAACACCACATTGCCGTGACAAAGGAAACTGCCCCCTTCTCCGTCATGCTTGAGAACCTCCACTCCACCATCCAAGGTCCCGTCATTGACTTACCTGAGTTTGACATTGTACTGGGACTAGACTGGTTACAGAAAAAAAAACCCACTGTTGCAACTGAACAAATGAGAGCTCAGTATTGGAATTGGGGAAGACAACAGTCCAATAGGAAAGGACAGAATAATAAGAATAAGGTGTTGTTTATTGTAGAATATTGTGATTAATATACCATAAGGGGAAAGTCACAAGGCCACAAGGGGTGGCATAGTGGGGAGTTCCATGTAAGGTTCAGAGCCAAGGAATAACTTGTGCAGGGATCAGCAGATCAAATTGGCAGCGCTCCTAATTAGGATGAAGTACCCGCCATTCAACATTGTCATCAGATTAACTCATAACGTTAGACACGTCAAGGGGCAACTCATCAAGCGCCCCCTGTGTATTGTGAGATATGTTAGCAGGCAAGGCTGGAAACTTGGTTGCAATACCCCCCTTGTCCCCTTCTTGTTGTCAGACACCAGGACTGGAGTCTGTGGAAGGTCTGGGAAAGTCTGCACAAACAACCTTTGTGTGGGGATGGCACGGCAGGGGCGCAAGCAATTGTGATGAAGTTTCTTGGTGTTTCCCTGGGCATCCTCAAGTAGGTAGGTGTGGTTATTGTAGACGGCAGCTACCTTGAAGGGCCCTAGGTGGTTGGGTTCTAATTTGGCAGAGTTGGGGTTGAGGGTGTAGACGGGGTCACCTACGGCGTATCTAGCTTTGAGGTGTTTTGTCCCTCCCGCAATCCGCTTGTGTTTGATTTCCCAGGCTTTGGCGCGCCATTGGTCTAGAGAGGGGGTTGGCACCAGGGGGGCTTGCAGGGAACCTTGGACCGTAGTTTTCCCTGTTCAACCCCTATCAGACCATCAGGTGTTCCAAAGGCCAGGGTGTTGGGGCTGAACCCAGTGCCCCTGTTGATTCTTGCTCGCAGGATCAGTAGGGCGGTAGGAAGGTGTTCAGTCCACGCAGTGTTAGGGTGCTCTTGTGAGAGCTTGGCAATCAGTTGAACCAGGGAGCCATTTAATTGTTCCATGCGTCTATTGGCTTGCAGATGGTAGGGGGTTGTGACTATATGTTGGAGCGCATTCTTGACGCAGTAAGCCTTCACAACGTGCCCAACAAGTTCTAGCCCGCCATCTGTGATGAGATTTTTGGGGCGCCCAAAGCAAGCCACAATCTCCTTGCCAATAAAGCAGGTAACAGTGGTGGCAGTGTGGTTGGTTGTTGCCCAGGCCACTGGCCAGCAAGTGAAGTAGTCAATGGTGGTGATAATATATTTCTTACCCAGTCTGTCTTTGGGAAGCGGTCCCACAATGTTGAGGGCCCACTGTTTGAAGGGTTCCATGGCCTTGATGGGTAGGACAGACTTGGGCGGTGCAGGTTTGGATGTATTTTTTTCACACAATACACACATCTCAAGGAGGTCCAAGATGTCTTGGCGCATGCGTGGCCACCAGACCTTACGTTTCATAATATCAAAGAGGTTACGCCCTCTGATGTGACCCAAGGTTCAGTGGTAGTGCAAGATGGTGTCCCCTTGTTGTGTGGTGGGAATGTATGGCGTCTTCTCACCTGTCTCTACCTGGCGGCAGACATTGCCAGTATCAATGGTGAACTGACTCTTGTTGTCCTTTAGCTTATAGATGGTGAGCGAGTTAAGGTCCTTGTAGCGGGTTGCCTCAGGGTGCAAGTAGAGCATGGGCCAATCTGGGTCCAAACCGTTGTCCCCAGTGATGGACGCTATGTAGAGTCGTGAAAGAGCGTCGGCTGTGACGAGTTCCTTTCCAGGCTTATATTTGATGTGTAGCTGATAGGGGGATAGGCGCTCAACCCATCCTGCTTGGTGGCGTGTCAAATGAGACTGTGTGTTGAAGTATTGGAGTGACTTGTGGTCTGTCAGAACGCGGGGTGGGAAGGTCGCACCTTCCAGGTAACAGCGCCACTTCTCAATGCAGTGTACAATGGCTGCCAACTCTTTATCATGGATGGGGTAATGTTATTCCGAGTCAGTGAGCTTTCTGGACTCATATGCTATGGGGAGGAAGACGCCATTGTCAGTTTCTACCCTTAGCACGCCCCCTATGGCCCTGTCAGAGGCGTCAGTCTTGAGTTTGTACTGTTGGTTTTGGTTGGGAAACTGAAGGACTGGTGCTGTTGTGAGCCTTTGCTTCAACGTCTCAAAGGCTTGATCTCTGGCAGGGGTCCAATGGAAGCGCTGTTTAGTATTGAGGAGCTCAGTGAGAGGTGCAATTAGTTCCCCACAATTGGGGATGAATTTGCGTACATAGGCAACCATGCCTAAGAATGTCCGCACTTGGCCCACATCAGTGGGGGCAGCATGCTAGTAATTGCCTTGATTTTGGCAGGATCAGGCTTTATCCCTTGGGCAGAGATGGTGTGCCCAAGGAATAACAACTCCGACTTGAGAAACTCACATTTGGAGGGTTTAGCTTTTAGCTGGTTTTCCCAAAGGGTGTTGAGGACAGCACAGAGGTGTTGGAGGTGCGTGGTTTGATCTTGACTGAAGACAATAATGTTGTCAAGGTACACCACCACACACTTTCCAATCAATTCCTCAAAGGCTTTGTTCATCAACATGGCAAAGGTGGAGGGAGCGTTGGTCATTCCGAAGTTCATGACACAACACTCAAACAACCCATAGCGTGTGTGGAAGGCAGTTTTTGCCTCATCCCCTGGTGCAATGCGGACCTGGTTGTACCCTGCAGTGAGATCAATCTTGTTAAAGACATTTGCGCCTGCAAGCGTATCAAACAGGTTGTCAATCAACGGCAGGGGGTATTTATTTTTAACTGTCACCTCATTTAGGGCGCGGTAGTCTGTGACCAGGCAAAGGGACCTGTCCTTCTTAGCTACAAAGAAGACTGCCGCTCCATATGAAGAGAGCAAGGGGCAAAAAAAGCCCTTATCAAGCGCGTCCACAAGGTGCTGGCGGGGGGTCTCATCTTCCTTTGGTGTGAGACAATATAATGGTCGTGCTTTAGGTAACAATCCTTGAAGTTGTACAGTGTGCTTGATCTCCCAGGGTGGAGGTAATTGTTTGAGTGCTTCACTGAATACGTCCTTGTACTCCTCAAGGAGTGCAGCTAGCGCTGGTGATGGTGGCGTTGACAAGGGAGGGATTGCAGGTGGTTCTGCACGGATAACTTCAACTGAGCATTGGTTAAAGTCAAGTTTCCCCCCCTTGAAATCATACATGCCTGTTTCCGTCATTCTGACAAACACAGTGTTGTGTAGTAGTTTGTTCATTTCTGTGGGGTAAATCTGGAACCCTACCCCATTTCTATTGAGGGTGATGACAGAGGTATCCCAGTCAATGTAGGGGTGGTTGTGCCGGAGCCAGTTGAGGCCAGCAAATACATTGTGGCTGAGCCCTGCCATGATTGGCCCAGAGAGCTTAACCTGGACGTTTCCCATTCTTACAGAGAAGGGCACTGTCTCGTGGGTGATGACAATTCTGCGGGAATCAGCTACACATACTGCTTTGAATCTGCTGGGTACTCAATCTAATTGTTGGGAGTCAGCAAACACTTGATCTACCATGGTGTGATTGGCCCTGGTATCTACCAGTAGCTTGTGGGTGTTCCCACGTAAACGGAAGGGATAGGACAAGTGTGTTACTTTATTTGAAGAGTGGGCGGCTTGCAACACAGGATCATCACTATGGACCTGAAAGACGTCCAGAGTTTCAACCTCTGAAGATTGTAGTCACGGAAGTTCTTTGCAGGCAAGGGCTGAGAGGACGGGTTGGTTGGGGTTGTAAGGCCTCTTGTTGCTACAACCCCCAGGCTTTTTCCTGATCCTTGATTAGCGCTAGCTGGAGCTCCCCCTTGTGGGGGCGCTTAGTTGCACCTTCTTGTTGACGAGGTTGGCAACGGCCCACTTGACCTTGACCACTGTTAACTGCAGAACGTGGCTGGGACAGAGCATTGCTGGTGCAACAGAAGCCCATTGAAGCCTGGTTATTGGCCTCTACAATGGCTTTATAACAGTTGCAATAGAGGTGCAGCAGCCAATGGGAACCCACTTGCAGATATGGGGTCTTAAGCCATTAATAATGAGGGTGAGCAACATGGCATTCCCATTGGTCACTGCTTTGGGGGCGGCAGCCAGGGCTTTTTGCCACGCGGCAAGATACTTGGGGACGGAACCAGTCTGCTTGATGGCTAAGAGGGGAGTTCCCAAGATGATGGGAAAGAAAGTTTCACTATATCAGGACTTGGCGGCGTCTCAAAATGTTGCCCAGGTTACATCAAACTCCTGGCTGGCCCAGTTGGTGAACCACACAGCGGCAGGCCCTGTAAGGCAGCCAGATGCGGTGGCAACCCACATGGACTCAGGAACCTGACAGATACAAAGGCGTGTTTTGATGGACTGGAGCCAACTGACAATGTCAGCTCCTTTGATACCGCCAGTGAAGGACTCTAGTTGAAGGTTGAGCATATGTTGGGATAGGTCCAACTGTGGAGGGGTGACGCTGGCGTCACGCTGCCTGAGGCGGAGCCAATTGTATACACTGGTGAGAACTAACTGGTCTTGATAGATGACATATCCTTCGGGAATGTCCCCCTTGGGGATTGGAAGGAATGTCTCTTGTTGTGGAGTAGCCATACGGCCCGTACTCCATCCTTTCTTGGGGGGAATTTTGTTTTTAAAATAGGTCAAAACCTACTTCTGCTACCACTGTTGCAACTGAACCAATGAGAGCTCAGTATTGGAATTGGGGAAGACAACAGTCCAATAGGAAAGGACAGAATAATAAGAATAAGGTGACGTTTATTGTAGAATATTGTGATTAATATACCATAAGGGGAAAGCCACAAGGCCACAAGGGGGTGGCATAGTGGGGAGTTCCATGTAAGGTTTGGAGCCAAGGAATAACTTGTGCGGGGATCAGCAGGTCAAATTGGCAGTGCTCCTAATTAGGATGAAGTACCTGCCATTTGACATTGTCATCAGATTAGCTCATAATGTGAGAAACGTCAAGGGGTGACTCATTGAGCACCCCCTGTGTATTGTGAGATACGTTAGCAGGCAAGGCTGGAAACTCGGTTGCAACACCACGTGGACTGGGCGACCTCTGTGCTGACCATCAAGCGTGAAGGTGTCAACCACCAGATCTACCCGGACTCTGTGGACCAACTCCTACATGACCACGTCTTTGTGCACATCACAGAGAATTTGGACGAGAAGGAAAACCTGAAAGCAATTGACTGGGATTCCTGCCAGTATGAAATCATATACTTCAAGGACCACCAGGATACCTCCATGCCTCAAGATTGTGACATTGTGGCCTGTCACCCAGAAATCTTTAAAGAAGCGTTACCTGGGCTACCCCCTGAGAAGCACATCCAACACTCTATCCAACTCAAGGGGGCCATACCCAAGGCACATCCCATCTATTGACTGACCCCAAACAAGGATGACGCCCTGTGTGCCTATCTCAAGGAGGCACTGGAAAAAGGACTTATCTGCCCCTCACAGTCTCCCTTTGGGGCCGCTGTATTCTTTGTGGCTAAAAAGGACGGTACCTTACACCTGGTCACAGACTACCGCGCCCTAAACAAAGTCACCATTAAGAATTGTTACCCACTGCCACTGATTGACAACCTCTTTGACGCCTTGGGAGGAGCCACTGTCTTCTCCAAGATTGATCTAACTGCAGACTACAATCAGATTTGTATCAAGGAGGAAGACATCCCCAAGACAGCCTTCTGCACAAAGTACGGTTCCTAAAAATGTGTGGTACTTAACTTTGGCATGACCAATGCCCCGTCCACTTTTGTTACCTTCATGAACAAAGTGTTTGCGCCACACATAGGCAAACATGCCCTAGTGTACCTGGACAATATTATTGTCTACAGTCCCTTGGTGGAACAGCACCACAAAGACCTGGAGGAAGTCTTTGCAACCTTGGCACAGCACAAACTGTTGGCCAAGCCCTCCAAATGCCAGTTCTTCCGGGAGCAACTACCCTTCTTGGGACACATAGTATCAAAAGACAGCATCAAACCTGACAGTCAAAAGATGCAAGCCATCTGCAAGATGCCACCTCCCAAGGACAAGTCAGAACTATGCACCTTCTTGTGAATGGTGGCCTATGTATAACGCTTCATACCCAACTGTGGCATCTTGACTGCCCCCTTGTTTGCCATAACAGACGCCAAGTCTAAGTTTGTATGGACCCCCAACGTGACCTCTGTTTTAGACATCTCAAAGAAAAGCTTGCAACAGCTCCCATCTTAAAATATCCCAAACAAGACAGAGAGTACCAGATGGAAACTGACGCCTCAGATGCATCCATTGGGGGAGTACTACAAATTAAGAATAGTGACGGTGACTTCCTGCTCATAGCCTATAAGTTGTGCAAACTGACGGATGGCAAGTGTCAATACCCAATCCACGACAAAGAACTACTGGCCATTGTACACTGCCTAGTCAAATGGCGCTGTTACCTGGAACAGCAGGAAGAATTCACAGCACTAACCAATCACAAGTTGCTCATCTATTTCAAGACATAAGCAAACCTGTCACACCGCCAAGCGCGGTGGATGGAAATATTAGAAAGGTTTAACATGCTCATCCAATATAAGCCTGGGGCCGAGCTTGCCATGGCAGACGCCCTGTCCTGTCTGTATGTCCACGCTTCTAGGGTAGAGAATGAGCTCAACCCATACTGGCCTCTCCTAGTGCTACGTACAAAAGACAAAGGGTTCCCTGCAGGCACAACCAATATCACCAAAGAAACAGTCATCAAGAATGAACATCTCTTTGCTTACATATATGGGACTCTTCACAGAAAGATGTCGGATGGCACAACCATTCCCTACATCCCCACACATCAACAAGTTGATACCATTCTTTGCTACCATAGAGAACTTGGGCATACCAAGAGTCAAAATCTATACAATTCCTAAAACATAAAGCCTGGTGGCCAACCTTATACTGCAATGTCCAGGAAGTGTTAGAACAGTGTGAGGTCTGCAAAAAGTTTATCAAAAGCAAAGCCCCGCCTAAGTCTGTACTCCCCATTCAAACCCAACTACTGTTCAAGGTCTGGGCTCTGGACATTTTGGGCCCCATGCCAGGAAAGCACAACAACAAAAAATACATCATTACAGCCATTGATTTTGCGACAAGGTGGCCAGTAGCCTAAGCGGTGAAGGCACACACTGGCAACAACGTTCAAAGATTCATTGGCAAGGAAATAATCAGCAGGTTTGGAAAGCCAGAACTCCTGATAACCAATGGAGGCAAAGAATTGACCTCCAAAGACACTAATGTGTACCTCATCAAAAATGGGATCAAACACATTGTCACAACACCATATCATCCACAGGCCAATGGACGTGTAGAGCGGCTTAATGGTAGCCTCATGCAAGCCCTAGCCAAACTCACCGCCGGGAGACCTGAAGACTGGTATAAGCAGCTACCAACTGCATTACTTGTGTGCCAAACCCAAGTGAACAGATCCACCGGAAAAGGTGCGTTTGAACTGGTATACAGCACACAGCCAAATATCATTCAAGCATTGACAGGACCCAAACTGTAAATTCCAAGTCAAGTCCCCCTTGCTCAGATTCTCAAGTAGTAGAGGCCAACAGCAAACAAGCAGCCAAAGAAAAGGAACGCTTACAAAATACATTTGTTCCCATCTGCAATAGACATGAAGTCAGGGACAAAGTCTTTGTCATGAATGTTGACAAGAGCAAACTACAACCCAAGAAAGTAGAGCCAGCAATTATTCTAAAGGTAAACAACAATAACACTTACCTTGTGCAAGAGCTTGGGAAACGCAAGCAAGACAAGACCTTACACCACAATTGCCTACAACCCTGCAAAGCAAGACAGAAACAACGAGAAACCGCCCTGCCTGCCACCAAGCAACAACTGATTCAATACAGCGCCCGGGCTTCTGACAACCTCCCTGACAACCTGCCCCCAGAGGAGGCCGATCTTCAGCTGGGGGGTCAAAACTGCAGGCTTGAACCACCAGCAAGGTTCCAACCAAGCGGGTTTGTGACCCGCAATCCAATTATCCGGTCACCCAAAGCCAGACTAGGAAGTCAACTCAAATTACCAAATCCAACAACATGAACAGATGATGATCCTTTACGTTGGATACCTTTTTTTGGCGCTTGACTCATTATCAGGATCAAGCCACCCCCTTCTTCCATCTAGCCGTGTGATCACCAATCATGTTCCTGCTATCCATTGATTCACATGAACTATATAATCACTATCTTCCAATAAAGATTATTATCTAGCTTCTAAATATTTTCCCCATGTAACTCTGCTAAAACAGCACAGTTACAACAAGCCTTTCTTGCAAGCCCTAACCAAACTTTCTGATATAAAGCCTACATTTATATTCTATTTCAAGTTTTGGGATGCATCTTCTGTTAGGGCTTTTACAGCATCTTTCAGTTAAATTGATTTTTAACCCTCTTGTTACTGACCACTGGGGAAATGCCATGTAAACCTTGTCCCTAAACTCTGCCAATGTTGAGCGCCCCCAAGCATAAATGAAATCAGAAGACACTCCTGACTCACAATGGCCTGAACTCTATTCTGAAGGCCCTTTTTACCCTCTCAATCACTGTACATTGGTGGTTTAAAATTATCAATGATTATTCTACTCAATCCAAAGTTTACCTTTGGCAATTTCACTAAACAGTATTTTTGTCCCTGCATTTGGCTTATGAAATGATTTGTGGATATGAATCTTTATCCCTCATAATTTCAATTTTGGATTTTAATATCCTGCAATTTCTGTCACAAAAGTGGCATGATGCAGCTTTTTGGCCCCTTTGGGTCCCAAGGAGGGTTCTTGCAGGTGTCATGAGTGACAATTTCTTATTATTGACTCTCAAGACAGAATCCCACTCCCAGGATTCAACCCCTGGACCTCTGTGGGCTGCCAGTCCACATTTTTTTGGGTTTGAGTCAATAATGGATTCAAACTTGGAGAAATTTCTGAAATCAACCAATGAGGCACAACCTATAATTGAACCCTGTCTTTCAAGGGATCCCTTTAGTCTAGCCAATAGAAACACTGGTCTGAATAATACTCCTGTGCCAACCTGGCCCGCTGCCAATGAAGCATTGCATGAATTCCCCCAAGAACAAAGCCTATCAGATGATGGCAAATCTGATTCCTCAAAAAAAGAAAATTAATATTCTCCATTCCAGCCCAGCCAATAATGGCCCATTGACTTTGGATGCCACCAAAGACTCTCAAACCCTGGTAAATTCTACCACCTGGCCCAAAGATATTTGCAAAAGTTTTTTCATGGAAGATGAGCATACTTATACCCTGGGGCTGCTAGAAAGCTGCCTGTGGTGTTCCTGGTCACCAGTTCCCAAAGTGTGTCCTGGGTCATAGCCAGGGACCAACTTGGAGGAGTCGTCATTCCCTAGTGGTGGTAGGTGGTTTGCTAGAAGCTTGTACCTAGCCTGCATGACGGCAAACTCTTCCAGTACTTTTCCAATCACTAGGTGGGCATCTCCACCATTTATCTGTACTTCAGCAGGGGATAAACTCTCTGTGGGCCTGTACCAGACCTTTAACAACCAATTAAATTCATTTCCTATAAACTCCCTTCCCCTATCCATCATCTCAAGATGACTAGTTAATCTCTATCACTCCTCCTGGGAAGACTTATTAGTGGCAAATCTCCTACAACTTTGATGATAGTGATAAGGAGCGCCTTTTTGGGGAAGATTTGAATATAAAAGTAGGAAGAGAAGAAGTATATTTTATTGGATAATACTTTAGACTTATATAGATTTAGCTGTGGCGGGGATTTTAGTTGGATCAAACCCAGGGGTTGGTCATGTGCTGGATGGGTTCAAGTTGCTGGATACCTGGACAGTCATGTGATATTGGTTTGTTGCCATTTCTGGTATGTCAAATGGTATATTGGAAAGGCACCAAATCAGGCAATGACTGGATATTAGGTGTGATGGTAATAGCTGGAATACTAATACATCCAGACCCTTGAACCCCCCTTAAGGGGTTACTCAGGTACATCAGGAGGGGGCTTTGTCTTGACGGCTGCTGCCTGATGTTCCTGGAATTGTTTACTAGTGGGCACCAACTGGGTCAAGTGTTCTCCTTTGCTAGGGCGGAGGCAAGATCTGTGATACTTTTTGGTGATGGGCTCTTTGGCACCCTGGAACTTAAACAGGTAGGTGTTCCTGTCTGGTTGGTATCTGATAATTCTTCCTGGTCCTCTGTGTACTGAGTCTAGCTTCTTTCTGTTCCCAGCTAGGACCCAGACGGGGGAGTCAATGAGGAGTGGGTCCTCTGTTGAGGTTACCTTTTGAGTTTTGAGTCTTTTTATTTCTGCCAGTTTGGCTTTGAGGCGTATGTGTTGTAGAGATGGTTTCTGTTCTACTGTGGGAGGTTTCCCTGGGGGGGGTCTTTACATACAGTTGATTATTGTGGGTACCTATTTCTGGCTTGTACCTGTATGTTAGTTCAAATGGTGAGTAGCCTGTCCCTTGATTGGTACAAACCCAGGATACTAGTAATGCATGTTTCATATAGAGTGGCCATGTGTCTTTGGCTTTGCCATCCATAATTTTTTCCAGGGTTCTGATAAGGCTGCCATTCAGGCGTTCAACTCTGCTGTTGGCCTGTGGCCTGTAGGGCAAGGTTGTGGAATGTTTGATGTTCTTTGTTTTTAGATTGTCGTTTACTATGTGGCCTGTTAGCTCTTTTGCTCCATCTGTTATGATGTAGTCTGGAGTGCCGTAGTCTGCTATGATTGCTTTATTGATGAATCAATTTATTGTTTCCGCCTTGTGATCTTTTGTTGCCCAGCAGATGGTCCAATGTGTGGCAAAGTTGATGGCTACAATTAGGAAACATTGATTTGTTTTGGTTTCTAGGAAGGCTCCCACTACGTCCAGTCCCCAAACCTTAAATGGTTTGGGGTCAGGTACTGGGTTGACTGTTGGGTGTGGCTCCTTGGTGCTGGCATATTTTTCACACACTGTGCACTTCTTTAGAACATCAATTATGTCTTGCTTCAGGTTGGGCCACCATACTATCTCTTTTAATGTGAGATATAGGTTGTTAGCCTTTGTGTGTCCTAGCAGACGGTGGTGTCTTAGTATAGTGTTGACTCTTTGTGCAAGTGGAATGTATGGGATGTGTTTATCCTTGATGATTCAATGTACTGTGCCATTTGATATGTGGAAATGTTTTTCATTCCTTACTAGCGTATCATGGGTTAGTTGATGTGTGGAGGGATCCTTTCCTTTTGTCTTGTACTCAGTGTTGTATAGGTTGGTCCAGTCAGGGTCCAGGTGGTCAGGTTGATTCTCTCTTGGCTGGCATAACCTAGAGAGAGCATTGGCTGTGACCAGCTCTGCCCTCTTTTTGTATTGGATTTCCAGGTTAAGCTGTTCCAGCAAGGACATCCATTTGGCTTGGCGCCGCGCAAATGCATTCTGAGTTTTGAAATAGATTAAGGATTTGTGGTCAGTTAGCACTTGGACGTTTAAGTGTCTTTTGAGATAACATCTCCATTTCTTGCATGTGTGGTATATTGCTAGCAATTCTTTATTGTGTATTGGGTACCTTTGCTCAGTGTTTGTTAGTTTTCTGCTTTCGTAACATACTGGCAGGAAATCTTGTTGCCCTGGCTGGCGGATGCGTAGGACTGCGCCAATGGCAGTGTCACTAGCGTCTGGCTCAAGCTTGTAGCACCTGTTGTTATTAGGGTATTGCAAGATTGGTGCTTTGATCAAAGCTTGTTTTAATAGCTGGAAATTCTTGTTGCATTCTGGAGTCCAGATGAATTTCTTTTTGACATTACCCTTGGTTAAGTCATTGATTGGTGCGGTTAGTTTTCTGCAGTCTTAGATGTATTTCCTTAGGTAAGCTACCATACCAAGAAAGCATCTTACTTGTTTCACAGAGGTGGGGCGTTGCATGTTATTTATGGCTTTTATTTTATCTGGGTCTGCTTTTATGTCACTGTCAGAGACAATGTGGCCCAAGAACAGGAGTTCCTTTTCCATAAATTGGCACTTACTAGGCTTAGCGTATAGTTTGTGCTTTGCAAGTCAATCAAGTGTCTTGCAGACATGTGTGAGGTGTTCCTCTTTTGTTTTTGAAAATATGATGATGTTTTTGAGGTAGCATAATATATTTGAGAGACCGTTTAGTGCTTGGTTCATCATTGTGACAAACATTGCGGGAGTGTTGGTCATCCCAAAATTCATTTCTTTACATTCAAACAACCCAAATTGTGTGCGGAACGCGGTCTTTGGTATGTCTTTCTCTTTAACTTCAACTTGGTTATAACCAGATGTGAGGTCAATTTTTGAGAAGATTTTTGCTCCAGAGAGCCTTGCAAATAGGTCTTCTATGAGGGGAAGTGGGTATTTATTTTTTACTGGACTTGCGTTTAGTGCTCTTTAGTCAGTTACTAGATGCAGAGTGCCTTCTTTTTTTCTTTACAAAGAAAACCGCTGCCCCCCCACAGGGATTCAGATGGGCAAATGAATCCTTTTGCTAGATTGTTCTCTGTGTGTGTTTTGAGGGTTTAGGTTTCCATGGGGGAGAGTATGTAGAGGGGTGCAGGTTTGGGCATGGCTTTGCATAAGTTAATGCCATGTTTGACCTCTCATTTGGGGGGGGGTAACTCTGTGAGTTCTTCCTTGAATACATGAGTGTATTCATTTAGAAGTGCCGCGAGTTCTGGGCATTGGATCTTTTGTGTTTGTATATTATTAAATTTAGAGTACTCATTATGTGAAGGGTACTGTCTTTGGTTAAATGTTCAGAGTCATCTTGATTTATGACTTGGAAAAATACTGTGTCTCTTAGAATGAGGTTGTTGGGTTCTTTGAGAATGTTGAAATTGACTCCATTGCATTTGATGGTCATAGTTTTGGTTTCCCACATATGCTGGGGTTCACTTGGGTGAACCAGTCCATGCCTGCTACAATGTTGTAGTTCATATTGTTCATGACAATTCCTTTGATGGACGTTTGTATGCCTTGGAGGTCAATTCTGAAGGGAGTTGTTTTGCCTTTGAGTAGAACTTTTGATTTGTCTGCCATCTTGGTGTATTTGAAGTTGGATTTGACAACTGGTATTTTGTACTTGGTTACAAAAGGTTTGCTAACCATGGTGTGTTGTGAACCAGAGTCAAATATAATTTTATGTGTATGTGATTTTTAAGTACATTGATAGACAAGAAGTTGTGAGCAATCTTTAATTTTTATGTTCATAAAAATGGAGGATTGCGGGACACTTGGGATGCAAGCAGCAAAGTTTGTGCCTTGGTACTTCTTATTGTCAAGTTGGGGGGAGACAGGGGCACTTAAGCCTGTTCCCCCTCCTCTTTTCCCTGTTCCTCTGTTTTTAGACCTTTGAGGTCAGAGAATGTGGGATCAGATTTGTAGCAGGTTGCTACTATGGCGTTGTTAACTTTGGTGGTTTCCTCTTTCTTGGGACGGGAGCAGTTTGCGCTTTGGCTACAATTGCCATTGTTACAATTGGAGTTGCCGTTGTTATGGTTGGTATTTTAGCGTTTATTGCCATTTGCGTTTTCTCTGCCATTGCTGTTTGAGGAGTGGTTGCTGTTGTGTGCAGCATATTCCATGTTGGCGCGTTTTTCAGAGCACTTGGCTTCAGCAATGAGTGCAGGCATGGAGGTATTCATTTCTGGGCAAATGAGGGCAGCAACAGAGGGTTTCATTATGTTAATGAATGATTCTCTGGTGTGTACATTGTCAGATTGTGCTGGGTTTTGGATCTTGCAATGTATTTCTTTGAATTTGTTGGCGTAAGCTGCAATAGTGGTCTTTTGAGGAAGATCACTGAGCTGTATTGCAATTTCTTGGAGAGATTCAGTGACTCAGAAATTGTGGGTAATGTTGGCTTTGAACTCTTCCCATTTGTCAAGCTGGTTGTTGGTTTGTGAGCCAACCCACGTGGCAAACCAGTTAGCTGTGGCCTCATATAGGCAATTGATGGCTTCCTGGACCCATTTTTTGTGGGGGATGCGACTGGCGCGGAGTTTGGCGATTGTGTGGTCTAGCCAGTTGATGATGTTTTCTTTGTTTTTATCAAAGAACTTGTTGATACCAATGTACTTGGTGTTGGTAACTTCACCTGTGATAGGTGGTTGTGCGTTTGTTTGTGGTTGAAGAGAGCAACTGAATTGAATTATCTTGGTGCATGCTTTGGGCATGACCAGTCCTTCAAATACGGTGCATCCACTAGGAATATCTTCATCAATGTTGTGGGCGTAGAAATACATTTTCCAGGTATCCTGGGATGTGGCCTGGTTGAGTACGTGGGCAAAGGTGGGCAGGTTCTGTTCAGTTATTTTCTCTTTCATTGGCATGGTCAAAAACTGTAGTGCTACCAATGATAAGGAGCACCTTTTTGGGGAAGCTTTTAATATAAAAGTAGGAAGATAAGAAGTATATTTTATTGGATAATACTTTAGACTTATATAGATTTAGCTATGGCGGGGATTTTAGTTGGATCAAACCCAGGGGTTGGTCATGTGCTGGATGGGTTTGAGTTGCTGGATACCTGGACAGTCATGTGATATTGGTTTGTTGCCATTTCTGGTATGTCAGATGGTATATTAGAAAGGCACCAAATTGGACAATGACTGGATATTAGGTGTGATGGCAATAGCTGGAATACTTGTACATCCAGACCCTCAACAATAGGTATCTTCTTCCCCTTGACTAGGGTAAAAGATATGGGGCAGCTCATTCATAGAGCTTGTATTCTGATCACTGGAAATTTGGGCAGGGGTTGTAATAGGCTTTTATTCACAATCAGAAAAAAGATCCCCTTAAAAACCTTCTGATATATTGCCTGGGTATGGGAAACAATATGGGTTTGTCAATACTTGGAGTCCTTCTACAATCTCTTGAGCTCCTTGTACTTGGTCTTAGGCTCCTGCACCTTTGTCTTGGGCTCCTGGGTGTTTATCTTGGGCTCCACATTCATTTTCAGCTCTGGTTCCTTATCCTTAGCTCTGACTTCCTTAACTTGGGCTTCTGCACCTTTAAATTGGTCTTCAGCTTCTTCTGTAGTCCTTGTAGCCTTTTTAATCCACTTGATCCAGTCCCTGAGAAGCCTCAGATAGCTCTCCCTTTTATAGCTCCTTGTTTCAGACCAAATTCCTTCTCAGAACTCTTGTCTTTCAAAGCTTAAACTATCCGGTTTTTCTTTCTCAACAATATATTAAACTTCATAATTTACTTCAGCCAATGAAAGCCCTGGATTTTTTGCTTCTGCTCCTCATTTTTTAGGCTTTAACTCTTCAGTTAAAGCCCTTAAAACACTGATTAAATCAACTTTGACTTACAGCCAATCAAATGCCTTGATTCAACAGTTTTGCCAAACAGTTCCCCCAAATGAGTTGCTCTTGACTATGGTTCAAACCCAAAGCTGTCTTTCTCTGTATAAACAACTGCTCCGTGTTTTGAACAGTTTTGCCGCAATTCCTGTCACATTTCTCTGGCAAATCTTGAGCGCTTCCACCTATGTTTTACATAGGGGAATTTCAAACCCTCAAATTTTCAACGTTTTCCCAAGTTTCCCTGCATTTTCTTCAACACTTTGCACCTTTGAACTCGCCTGTTGCTCGCCTGTTGCCTCTCCTAGTTGTTCTCAGCAAAATTTGCTTATTTGCCCTCACAGTTTCTCTGTTCTGTTTCCGGCCTCTTTCTGGCTCCTTTCCATTCAATCCAACCTTAATAAATTTACATTTCAAACACTGTAAGTTATTTCTTATCCTCTTTCTTTCTATTCATATGATATTTAATTCTTTTATATCATATCCAGGCAGTATTAAATCATTATTTAACTGCTTTTTTTCTTAATATTTCCTCTCTTAAAAAACCAAAACTAGCATTCTAGCTCTTCAGCCTAGCCAGCAATCAGTCCATCTTAGTCAACAAACAGCCCATTTCAGCCACAAACAGCTTAAACCAGTCCTTCAGCTACTCCTGCATCCTGATTTTTTGGTCCTCTGGCTGCTTTTTCATCATGATCAGCTACTCCTGCATCATGATCTTCCAGTCATCTAGCTTTCCTGCATCATAATTTCCAGTTCTCTAGCTTTCCTGCATCATGATCAGCTACTCCTGCACCATGATCTTGTTTCCAAACTTCAACATAAACCAACAGTCCCTCAACTAGTCTTCACTGTGATCATACAGTCCTTCTTACTATTCTTCTCTTCTGATCCCACACTATGAAACACCTCATTCTTTTATCTCAGTCCCTGTTACCAGAACCTGTAGACCCAGGCATGAGTCTACATTGAACTTGCATTTAACTGGGCCCTTGCAAGCGGCAATCCACTTAGGCCATCCAACCATAGATCAATAAAGTCTATGAAGTTGTCTTCAATCACCCAGGTGATTAAGTCTGAGCTTTTAGTTAAAAAGAAATCAGCTTTACTTCCCAGAGGCCTGATCACACTAAGTTCTGCAGCTGCTTTCCCAAGCAACCGCCTTGGTGACACCCCTGAGCAAATATATGTCCTGCAATGCTTACTCTGGAATCTTCCCAAAGCTTTCATAGGGACATAGACCAGGACACCATACCATTCTGTTAGGTAGAGTGCTTGCTCACAGACCTCCTGCAGGTGTATCAGGGTATGTAGAGCCCTCAGAGCTCCTCCCTTCCCTGGCAGCCCGCGCTACCTGCCAGGGGTCCAAAACTTACGGTCCTGGTAGCCAAGTGGCCTACCATGATGGCACACTCTCCTACCCTGGAAGCCTGTGTTACACGCCAGGGTCTAAACATCCTCCAACCTGAGTAGCACACTCTACCCATCAGGCCATATCACTCCCCTCCCTAAGCAGCTAAAGTTCCCTGCTGAGCTATCTTATTCCTCACCCCTAGCAGCCACAGTTTCCTGCTGGGTGAGGACCTCTAGCCCACAGCAGCCAATATTCTCTGCCGGATGGAGACAACATTTGCCTCTAGTAGTCTTTTTCACCTACTAGTCAGGCCTTATCTTCCCTAGTAGCCATTATTTCCTACTAGGCCTCTACCTGCAATAAAAGCCACTAAACTTCCACTTGGCCAACATTAGTCCCACCTGGCAACCACCAAACATGTGGACTGTCACACTGCCCATCAACATTTTTGCAATAAAGTGTAATGAACCTCTGGTTCTCTCTGTCACAGTATATTACATACCTAATTTTAGCACTTCTTCATTTTCGGATTGATTTTCTGGCTCCACTTCTTTCACCAACCAACCCCAAGAAGCTGCAGATGAGCTGCCCAAGTTATACTGTTTCCAGGCGCACCTCACAGTCCAGTAAATCTCACAGAAGACCCCCAATCCTGCCTATTAAGAGTTTACCTTAGAAGAAATTCTAATCTACAGCCCTAAAGCCAGAACTATAGACCCTGGACTCATTAGATGTGAAAGCACCTGACATATCAAGCAACACTTACTATTTTGGGATAAATATAACTACCTGCCCACCTACCTACCTAGTGCCCATGACTCCTCCCTGACCCCACGGTCCAACCTCTCACAATAATCCATGGCCACCACTGAATCTATCTTCACTCAGTTATTTGGCATCCTCTATATAACACTCACTGGTCTGGTCAACTCTATAATGCCCGCTAATGGAACTTGGGCCCTGCTCAGAAAATCATTCTCTTATATTGTAAAGTTAGCACCTATCCTGTGATGGGACCTCCCTTCTGGGCTTGCGGGCCGTCTGGCCGCAAGTTTCTCAGAACCTACTACAGGCTGGATCCCTGATAGCAGGAGTCCCTTCACCATTTGCTTTTGGATTCTTCATTTGGCTGTTATTGGTTGTCAAATAGGTAAGATAATATGGTCCCTAGTTCAGGTCTCATTACTCAATTTGGGACATCTGCTTGGTTTGGCCTCATGACTATTTTCAACCTTTTGATTGCCTAATGCAGGTCTCAGCACATCTGTATAGGTCCTGAGCCACAAGGGTAGGCTCACTTTGATTCCAAGCCCAGATACCAATTATGGTTCAGTTTCTGACTCATTTTTTACTGCTTTTAACTAAAATTCAATTTGATGATGCAATTGCTTGATTGTGAGGGGTTTGAATTTGATCCTTGTGGGTGCCTTTCACATGACTTCTGGTTATCAGTCATGACAGGCTGCCCATTATGGAAAAAGTACCTGTAAATTTAGCATTTGGCTTGATTGAGTTAAATTTTAATACTAGTGAATTAATGTAATAGACTTGAGGAGGAGGGGAAATAATTTATAAGAAACTTTTTCTTAAATATAAGTTTTAAAAGAAGGTTATTAAAGGGGAAATCTATTAAACCTATAGTTTTTAAAGAAAAGCTATTCAGATCAAAGGCAATATTTGGCAAGGCTATTTAATCCAAAAGCCTTTAAAAAAGAACTCTCAAAGAAAAGGCTGTTAATATTGATTACTTTAACAGCAAAGCCTTTAAAGTTAAAATAGACTTTCCAAAAAAATGTTCACCACACTATGACAACTTTATCTAGGACTGGTTTATTTATTAGGCCAGCCAGAAACTCTAAGTACTCTAGCATATTTAGACATTCTCCCCAGTAAGGGTTTATATAAATTTTAAATGTGATATTCAATTGTACTACTACTTTATAGATTCAACTTTAATGGTGTGCTAGCAGTACTTGACTCCTGCATACTTGATGCTATTTGCTTACTTTTTATTTATTGAAAAGTTTTCTATCAACTGGAGTCGCTAAGTTTAGTTCGAAGCTTCTGAAAAGTCACATATTTGTTTCAAACCGTCTATTTAAAATAAGATTAATTAAGGTGACTTGCTTTTTGACAAGCCCTTGTTAAGGTTAATTTCTGAATTCGGTTAACTGGACATTGCATTGTAATAAAGCTAATATGCTGTACACCCAAAATCCGTAATTTGGAGATCACCTTTTAAAGCCTGGATGTGTATTTATAATCGTGAATTCCTTGGAAGATTGAGTTTGTGACTATCTTGTGAATTTCTTTACTCCTAAATAATCTGTGAGGGTTTTAAATCTTAACTAGATACCATAAAGTAATCGTTTTTGCTTTGCGAATTCATGTTTTGACTTTTTGAAAGTCAAACTGAATACTGACGTTTCAAAATGCTTGGTTTTTTACAAGTTTTTGAATGCTTAAGAGTTTGGTATTTTATTTATATACCTTTTATGAAATAGAACTTTGACTTGAATTTTTTTCTTTAATCTTGTGGAATTGTCTGATTTCTATATATTTGTCTATAGTTTTCACCAATTGATGTATTTATTATGAGCTCTTTTAACAAAGATGCTTTTTATTTAATCAAAGGGGAAGCATGTAAATTGATGTTGGGGTGCCACTGCTAGAAGATATTTTATTTGCCATGTTTAAATAAAAACGGTGATTTTATAGTCATCTTAATTCAAAAAACACCACGAAATAATAACTACTCGAAGCATTAGTATTAACTTAATACATCGTAATTTCAAACCAATATTTTTGTGTATTGCTTTGCAAACTAGTAAATCGAGTCTTAAGCTGGTTTGCTTTTTAATTTTTTCTCCGCCGAAGTTCCGCTCTACTTAATTTAATATTAAGTTTTTATCCGTGTTTGATCAGATTCAAGAATTAACTTGAACCCTGGCTCACGTCTTTTTAAGTAACGAAACAGCTGGTTTTATAAAATAATTAAATTTTATTGGTTATCTACTTACGTGATTTTATTTTTTACTAGATTTTATTATCATCTACATGTAAGCACAATGTCTAGGTGAATTCGCTATTCTAGTATTAGAGAATATGATTAATACATGTGCTAAATCACCATTTCGATTTCAGAAAGTAATGCCTGCATCACAGCAAACAAACAACCAAGATGAACTTGCGCCTCGGTCTACTATATCTGCAGAGCTCGATGCTCAAATAAGCGATGCAGGTAAGGACCCCCAAACTTTGGACTAAAACATTAAGTGTCCTCGACCCTTACTCTTCACTTTGCAAAATAGACATTTTATAGCTTTGTGCCTAGGTCACTTCAAATTACGACTTTAGTCTATCAATGCAACCAAGAAGCACTTGTGTTAACCTTTTTCTATCTCATTGGGTTAAGTAGTTATTTAATAATTTGATTTTTGAATTCGATGATAATACTTCTTTCTCAATTCTGTTTTTCAGTCACTGAACAAAGGACAATAGCGGCAACACTTTCAGGTGTCATTCTTGGTGACAGTACTCTAGAATCAGGCCCTAGATCAGTAAAGCTGTTTTTTATTAGCCTCTAATGATATCAAAGTATGAGGAACTGCAAGAAACCCTTCTTAGCCAGAGCCAAGAAAATCAAGCAGCACTTGATGAAATAGACCAAGTATGTATAAACAGGTTTAC
Source organism: Entomophthora muscae (assembly GCA_014839935.2). Taxonomy (NCBI): domain Eukaryota; kingdom Fungi; phylum Entomophthoromycota; class Entomophthoromycetes; order Entomophthorales; family Entomophthoraceae; genus Entomophthora; species Entomophthora muscae. The sequence goes on from QTSX02004294.1 coordinate 391,611, forward strand.
TTCTAAGTTCCATTAGATTGAGGAATCAGGGCTATTGGATGAGCCAAACATAGATTCACTCTTAAATCTTTCTGATCACATTTCAAAAATATTCCAGCAAGTTGATCAATTAGAGGTATTGATCCTTATTTGCAATTCTTTCTTTAAAGCAGTTACTGATTCATTTCTGAAGAAAGTTGTCGACTTCATGGAAAAGAAGGCCCTAGCCCTCGATCAAAAGATGGCCAGTCTGGATAAAGAGCAACAAGAATGGATTGGCCGACACAACACTACAAAATAATTTGCCCATTTTTTGTTTCAACCTTTGAATATGCTTTTTAGCACCGTCTGCATTAAACTAAGGCTAGACAATCGATACCGCTACTAAATATAGGACTATCAATACAAAACAGCTTCAAGCCTAGATGTGAGCCTCCGTTGGATATACATTTGGGTCATTATTTTTCTTGTTATGCCTAGGCGCCAGATTGGTTATTTTATAACTTAATCACATTATTCATATTCAAATTATTCAGAAAGAGTAAAATATAATCAATCCCAAATATTTAATTGATCTTGGGCTTGGGTGATTTTTTAAAAAATAATTCATTGATTTTATAATTGAAAATTGCAACTTATAGTACTACTGAAAATATCTTAAGTGCTACTACAAACCAAAAATATTTATGATGAGTTGCATGGGAGAGTAATAGCAGCCCCAAAGCTATAAATGCTATTACCCTATCTTTGGCTCATCATAAATATTCTTAGTTTGTTTCAGAAAAAAAGGTTGTTGTTTTTGAAAGACTGATAACTCTATTTAAAATACACCCTCTAGTAAGCTGCCCTACTTCATGAACTTGCCCCAATACACTACTAGCATCTTCTGATATTTTTGTTTCTCTGGTATCATCACGTGATTTCAAATGATAAAATATCTCAGAATATTCTGAGAAGCTTTCAAATGTTAAAGGTGAAGTATATAACTTCCCATCTTTCATCAAATATGAAAGATTAATGCGCAGATTTTTAACTTCAAGCTCTCTTTTTATAGGCCTAAATTTCCTTTCATAAATATAAAAAAATGCTTTTTGGGAAACAATTGAACCAGTTAAAGATGAATTGTATAATTCTTTTCTTCTTTCTTCTTTCTCACAAATATTTTTTAGATCATTAATGTTGTTAATATAAAGTACATTTTCTTTTTCCTTTAAAATTTTTGATATTACACCAAAGTGACCATCAACAATGCTTTTTCCATGGCATTCAACAAAACGGTTATATTTTATGGAACCCTTAATATATTTAGGTGCCTCTTTAAATAAGTAATATAAAAATTCATATGATCTAAAATGATTTCCATTATCTGTCCATACTTTTATATTTTTTATTTTTTTAAATCTATCTAATTTAAGAAGACTTATTAGACATTCACCTGAAAATAAAGAATCATGTGATAATATTTGACACAAAAAATCATGATATTCATATTTAATTTTATTGTTTTCTTTAAAAACTAATGCAAACCCTAATAATGAGATTGGTTTTTTTGAATAAAAACAATTATTGGTCTCAATTGGACCACCTCCAACCTTTAAGTTTTCTTTATAATCTATAACTACAACACAAGACTCATCATCTAGTTCATTAATATCTTTTTTATATTCACAATTTTGATGAACATAAAAGTCTTGGTGCTGATTAATAGTCTTTAAGCCATTGTCTATAGATTCTGGTAATGGTAAGTTTTTACTTTCACATTCTTCCTTCTTTTTTTCTAGTGAATTTTTTAAATTACAAATATTGCACATATCGGTTTGTTTTTTACTTTTTATTATATTTTTAGGGATTAATTTATAGTAAGTGGAAATTGAAACTGAAATTTCATTTTTTATTTTCATATTTTCATATATTTCTTTTTTTGTTTTAAGTAGAGAGTATTTAATTTCAGCTGAGTAATTACTCATCTCTTTTTCTATATCTTTATAAAAATTTTCAGGCACTTTTTTTGTAAACTGGCTTGTTTCAAAATAATTTTCCAGCAATTTTTTAATTATTTTTTTAGTTATTTCTTTTTTTAATGAATAGTTATTATTTTTTTGGCTTTTTTTGTTTAAGCTTACATTTTTATTTTTATTTATTTTTCTTGAGTATTCAAACTCACTTTTGGTTATATTAAACCCCATATCATTAAGCTCTTTTAAAGAGTAACTGGAAGTAACCAGAGATCGCAAGGCTGGGAGATGTTTTTGGGGAGAAGATTTCATGAGATCCTTTAAGTTTTCAATGAACTCATTGCCTTTTTGATTTTGAATAGTTGGCAGGAACTGAGCTTTCCCAAATTCAGTTTGAGTAAGGAAGTGCTTGATGAAATTATCAAGATCATCACCAGCAATAAAGAGGAATGCCTTTTTTAACATTGCAATTCTCTCTCTTTTTGTTGAAGCTCCCAAGGAAAAAAAGGGTAGCATGGAAGAAGTAAATTTAACTGAGGACATGGTAGTATTTTGAATCTGTAATTAGGTCAGATCTTTGATGTGTGCCTTAATGATGGAGTAGTTATGATCAGAATGTGGTCTTTGAATTGGGTTATTTGGATTAGAAGCTTTGTGGTACTTTAGCTCTTATATACCAAGCTAAATGACACCATTCTGAAAGAAATGGTGTGATAGCTTTTATTATAGTTTGAACTTGAATTTATGTTTGCAGAAATTAATTAAATACCCAGTTTTCATGCACAAGTGATATATGTGAAGCAGCTAAGCATTATTATTACATCATATCCTCTTTGTAATCAATGCAAATCAATTAAAATGATGTATTCAGTTAATTGTAACTCTTCCGCATATTTTTAAAATGATAAAATATTAAAGAATTCCATTTAATGAATGCTCAATTTGAGGTTCGAAGCTCACTTGAACCTTAAAATCAATCTAAACAGTGATAAAAACATCCTAACTTCAAACTATCATAAAATCCTAGAGAATTGAGCTTTTTAAATAAAATAAAATGCGAAAATAAAGCTCTCAATCTTATCTTTAATTTATTCAAATAAAAAATATCTGTTGTGTATTCAAAAAAGAGTATTTATTAGCTTTGAAGTGATCTACTTTATATCATTAGATATAATCATGTAATAAAATCTGGATTATGCTCTTTTAAATTACTTTTGCTTTAATATTGAGCATAGTATACATATTAAAATTTTTACACCAATAGAAAGATAAGATTCTTAGCTTCATTTTGATAGTTTACAGTGTGAAAAAATATTAATTTTTCATTGAGTTATTAATGTTTTAAATATAAATTGTGTAATTAGTTACTTTTTCAAAATCGAACTGTGTTATGCTGCGACTTGAGCAGCATGTGCATTAGAAAATGGCCTAATCTCTAAAATAATGACCCATTTATTATATTTTAATAGCTGAGCTTTTTGCATTTTCTTTTTTAAATTTTTTATTCTTTAAAGGGATAAAATCAAGAGGCTCACAAGTTTAAGTAAATAAGTCTTATGGCTTTAGAGACTGAGTTATCAAATTTCTACTTTAGTTTGTATTGCAGCTCAAAAATATTTGCCAGCCATTTAAGTTTTCAGACCATAATGGCTGAGTTAGTTGACCAGAAGCCAATATTCATAAATGAACCAAAAAGGCTAACATGTCCCCTTTTAAAACTACTAGGAACCCCTGGCAAGCCAACTAAGAAGGTCAAGATCCAACCAGCTCAGTTTGTCCACCTAATCCTTGGAATCAGGATTTGTCCTCAAGCCAAGTCTCCTGCAGATCCAACTTTATATTCATTATCTTATTTCCCAGTGAGCTCTGCTATTCTATAATACAAGTGTTAAGCAATCTTGGGTTTTGCTTTTAGTTTCAAAGCTATAGGATGTCTATACAACTTAGTTAGCCTTGCCAATGTCATATAATCTACCTGTAATTTGTACCAGGACATTACAGACAAAGCAGTAGAAGAGAACTTGTAAATAGTTGTTTGTTAAACCAAACACAATCTAGCCAATAGCTGCAATCTTTCCAGGAAAATAACTAAGAACTTGCTGCTGGTCCTCAATGTGCCTGTCTACTTTTATACTACAACAGATTCTACCCTGATCTTTCGGATATTTTCCTGTGGCTACTTGCACAAATGATCCTGTTCTTGGTGGTTCTGCCTGACCTAATTGGCTGTCCTTGACCATGTTATCATAACCAGCTTTTCCTGTGTGTTTATGATGTTCCAGCTTCAGCTTACGCTCTTCTTGAGCTGGCATGCTGAGAATTGTCGGATGGCTATTCTTTTACGCACCTCAGATGGCACTAAGGAGTTTTGCCATTTTTCAGAGGGTGCTTACAAATATTTCAAGCTCATCTTCATAAATAAAAAGCTTAGAATGTTGGTACATTATTTCCCATATTGGGTCCCAATTATATTTCCCTAGCTGGGTGACGTACCTTTGGCTGGCTTAAGTCAATTCAAGTTGGGGCTTACACAGAGTATAATAGCCAATTCAATTTTATATCAAATTGAGTATTACACAGTATGTAATTACAGTGCTGTAAATTCAGAATCTAAACGTAAAAATGCAGGATTGTCAAATCCTTGGTCCAAATTTCAAATCACTTTTGTGGGCAACTCAGCTGAGTGAAAAATAAAGTATTTAATAAAATCAAACATTTAATTTGACTTTTTTTGGTTTATTTAAATTGGCAAATTTCAAATCTCTTGAGCAGATAACTCAACCAACAAAAAACAAAACTCAGCAAACAAATGCAGGATACATGAATCAGAAATGTGGGATTCTAATGTATGATTTGAGATTTCCTGAATTTCAAACAAATCATAGATATCATGTAAAACTTAATGAATCTGAAATTGCGGGATTGTCACATCCAAGAACCAAATTTCAAATAAAAATGAGGTGAATTTGAAATAAATATAATTTATGAGTGTCTCAAAAAGGATGATAAAGGATCTAGAGTGTATTTGTGCTGATTCTTTTAGGAAGCACAGGCATTCTCAAAAATCACCCTATTCCATTTTAGGACGGCTAAAATTTAGATCATAATATTCACCAGCTTACCATATTTAGCAATAAAATTGACTAAACTATACACTTCTCTTTTTGAGTTTGGAATTTTTAATAAAAATTTATTGTCTTCTTTCAATAACAACCAAGTCAACGAGCTGTTCCCTGGCCTTGACAAAATCATGCAGGGCTACGCTGGGTCTCTTAACGGTGAAGCCTCTGTCTATGGCCACTCCCAACCCGCAGGCCCCACCGCAAGCCCCACCCAGGAGTGTGTTCTTTCTCCTGCAACTTCCAGCATGGCTTTGTTTGCCTATCATGCACAGGCAGCTGCCAACCCAAATCCCATATCAACAATTGCATCTGAAACCAGCCATTTGAGCCATGGGCTCACCCAGAGAGCCACAAATCCCAAAACAGCAAATCAGATGGTATTGACCAGTTCCCAAGATGGACACATCCCTCCCCCAGCCAATCAGCCTGCAAGACGCAGAAAAAAATTGATCACTCTGGAGATTGTTCTCAAAATAGTTGAAAAGTGAGGAATTCTTATGTCCCTCAGGGAAATTGCAGCCGCAATGGGGTTTGCAAAGTTCACTGTGGCTGCAACCCTGCAAGCTCACGCCAACTGTGGCCCCCTACCAAGAAGACCCCAACTGGTGCCCGTTCTTCAACTGAAGGTGAAAAAGCCCACCCTCTCATGATGGCTATTATGGAGTGTGACCTGAAAATGCCCCTGGTCCAGGTCCGTCTTCAACTGGGACTCCACAGCATTTTCATCAATAAGAGAACATTGAATTTGTGGATGCACAGAGTTGTGATTGCCGCCAGACTCTTATCTAATCAGGTTCTCAGTGGTCTCATTTTAGTGGACACTGACCCTTATGATTCTAGAATCATCAATTTTATCAAAGGAAGGGCAATGAGGACATGCAATGATGTCATCTTCCTGCTGTATGCCAAGATTTCTGCAATTATTCAAGACTATGGAAAAAAGTGTGTACAGTCTGACGTATACAAGCACGGGCCAATCCTGTATTGATTTGTTGGGGTTTTGTTGGCAGTTTCCCCATTGGGTGTCAATCATTACTCTGCATTGTTAAACACAGCAGATGGGTATGCCTACCAGACAGAGATCAAGGCCATGCTGGAGGAGTGGGCTATCCAAAACGCCGTGTACACAGTTGTTCTGAGTGCCAAAATGGAGCAGCGGGAATGGGCAACCCAAGAAATCAAGGCTGTGGGGCATACTTGTTGGTCCTACCCCATCAACCACGCTGACATGCATCTTACAGATGTATGTCTCTATAGTTTTGATTCTGCTCTCAGGCGCTAAAAGCCTGCCACTTACAATGAACTGTGCACCCAAATTGATAAGGGTTGAGAGCCTTTCCTTTCTGTGTTTGTCCAGGACCTATCAGATCTTGACATTTTCTATGCAAGTGATAGTGATAAGTCCAGAAAGGACACCTGCCTTCCCTCATGCCAATCCATTTGTTTCACCAAGCCTGCATATGTGACTGAAGACAAATTTGAGCAATTGAAGCAATCAGCTCTTGCTTCCCCTTCCCAGTCAACAAACCCTGCCTCCCCAACCCCCCCATCAAGCCACCCGCCTTCCAACCCTGAATCCCAAACCACCACCCATTCCCTCACCACTATCTCTGATGCTGTCCCTTTCACAGCCGCAGATGAAGGCAATGTTCTTTCCACCCATTCTCTCCCCTACTTGTCCTTTGATGAGTAAAATAAAACTTTTCTTTGTGAGAACTTATTAAAATTGATTTTTTCTTTCAGTTCATAATTAATAATATGTTTTTTACATTATTAGAATTTCCCATATGTAAAGAATGTTGTACATTTGATGTGGTAACATATAATTATTTCCATGGATATTTTCATCATTGTTAATAAAATAAAGACCATAAATGTAAATATTGCATGAGAATATTGCAATTAGATGCCAACTCTTGATATTTTGATATTATATGCATAACCAATTCATTTTGTTTAATAAAATTCATTGTAAACTTGGCCTTTTTCATTGTAATTTATTGAAATGGACTGTGTTTATATTAGAGAGCCATTAACACTTAGTATAATATTGATACATTGTACATTTTCAGTCTGCATATTTACCTATTGGTAATAATTCTGTAAACTTTTTAGTTTGATTTTGCAAGGTAATAATAATGTAATGTGTTATTAAATTACTGTTTATTCCCATTAATTGGCTGATTTTCTTTACTGTGACAATTGTGCATTTTCTGATATTTACGCACTAGTATTCAATTGGTTGGTTTCACATCCAATCACACAGGCAATAGGAAATCAAGTTGCCACCTGACCACATCCGGTCTCGGGGTGGCGGCTTGTTTTCCTATTGCTTGTGCAATTAAATCTGAAGCCAACCAATTAGATACTAGTGCGTAAATATCAGAAAATGCACAATTGCCACAGCAAAGAAAATCAGCCAATTAATGACAATAAACAGTAATCTATTAACACATTACATTATTATTACCTCGCAAAATCTGACTGAAAAGTTTACAGAATTATTACCAATAGGTAAATATAAAGGCTGTAAAATGCACTAATTTTCAATATTTGTACTAAGCATTAATGGCCCTAATATAAACACCATTCATTTCATTAAATTATAATGGAAAAGGCCAAGTTTACAATGGATTTTATTAAAAAAAATGCATTGAGTTATGTACATAATATCAAAATATTAAGAGTTGACATCTAATTGCAATATTTTAATCCAATATTTACGTTTATTGTCTTTAATTTATTAATGATGATGAAAAATATGTATGCGCTGAACATAGTACTATAAAAACCAGTTTTATGATGGAGTTCAAACAATATGTCAACAATCTATAACTTAATCAACAAATTAGAAGCACACCTTCAAAGGTTGTTGAGATAGAAAAAAATATCAGGGAAATAGTGACAGGGAAGCTGGGTAACGAGGGCCAGCCACTGATACAGTCAAAAGAAGATTCTCTGGATAAGTTGGGAAATATTATAGATGAAAGGAATAAAGAAAAATTACTTAATCTACAGGGAAATATTTTATCAAGTCTAGAATTCAACAACGTGGCCTACAATTTGTGTGAGTTCTGGCAGGGGGCCAAAGAAAACAATAAGAAAATCAAATTAATTGAAGGAAATGAAATTCCAAAGGAAATCAACACAAATGAAGAGGAAACTGACCAAATGGAAACAGAAGAAAACAAAACACAAACAAGAAGCAGGAGCACCTCAAGAAACAAAGAAAATTCAACTAATGAAAATCAAGAGGAAACACAAGTAGCACAGAAAATAAGGAAAATCAAGCCCAGAAAACAAATGAAGAGCAGTCAACGCTCATGAAGTTTGCTGAAGGGGCGCCTGTGGCTGAGGGGGCCGCAGGGGAAACAATCAGTAAGTATTTTTATGTTTTACTTATATTTACTTTAGTTATAACTAGGAATGGGGACAAGGTTGCGGAATTGGCGGCTTTCACACTGAGTTGGTTCTACGGGGGTTACCAATCACTGGTAGCCCCTGTAAAACAAATAAATAAAAGCCAAATAAATAAATGATTCAACAGAATATGAATAATTTTTCAAATATTGAAGCTAAAGATAGGGAATATTTACCACCTGTGAAGTGCTTGCCGTGGATTAGGGAAGCATACAAAATAGGAGCAAATAGCAACTTCAAAGAGATGAATAAAATTCACAGGGGTGTCAAACTAAACTTTGATGAATATATATATGAAAGCATTCAATGATTCCCATTTGCAAACATCAATGAATATGAAAAAAACCTAATCAAAACCAACTTTCAAATAGGAACTGAATATTTAAAAACTGAAATTTTTAATGAAGTATTTAAGGCATTGTCAAACAAAGTTGGGGACGCAGTCCTTGTGAACACATTTAAACCTTTATTCATTTTATTTGCTGAGGCATGGGGGGCTGATACTAGCTGGGCGCCCCCTGGAACCCTCTTCAAATTCAATCAAACATCCTATATTAATAGATTAGTTCAAGTTTTCAAAAAATTGTGCATGTTCTCCAAAAAATATACCTTGCAAAGAATTCACATTGCGGTATACCTGGGAATCCTCCTACATTGCATATTAAAAACCAATGTCAAAAAGTTGGAGGATGTACCCATTCAAATCAATATATGCCGCTTAGCACTGGAACACCAGAAGACACTACAGGGGTATAGGTCAGTTGAGCATGTCCTGTACAACTTCTTTGCATTGACATTGTTGTATGGGTACTATGTGCCCCCTGAAAAGAACATATTAATCAATTTGCTCACCTGCCTTCCTTTTATTAAACGTTCAACAACCACTGGGGTACAGGGCGCCATCCCTCTAGCAATTGCATCCAGGGTTGTCCACCATGTACAGAAGAGTATGTGGATCCAATTAGATGCTCTAGCTAAAAATTTAATTTTGGGGTATAATTCCCCGGAATAATTGCATCCCCTTAGCAATTTGCATCCCCCTAATAAATCATCTTCCCTTGCAACTTAAATTTTATTTTTTTAAAAAAATTTATTTTAATATTAAAATTTTAATATTCCATATTTTAATTATTAAAATTTAAACTTTAATAGATAAATTTAAGATTTATAATTTTAATTTTAATATTTTAAGATTGTTTTAAATTTTAATACTGTAAATTTAGAACCTAAAGGTAAAAATGTGGGATTGTCAAATTCTTTTGCGTGAACTCACCAACTTACTGGAATGTTTTTCATCCTTTTATATAAAAATTAAGTTGTTCTGGGATAAAAATTACTCCATTAAGTTGGTGAGTTCACGCAAAAGAATTTGAAAATCCTGCATTTTTACCTTTAGGTTCTGAATTTACAGTAGGTAAATTATAATAGTAATATATCTAAATATATTACAAAGCATTAGTTATAGTTGCAATCACGTCAAATAATAAAAAAATAATTAAAAATGTTTTTATTTACTAGCTTGTCAAGTATGGGTTCATTTATTACATAGACAAACAACGAGAATTGAATTTATCCGCATCAAGCGGTCTGCTCCACTTATGTTCTAAACAAGTGATTGTTTAGAACTCATATTACCTTTTCCTTGTAATATGATTTGATAAATATATTTGATATGCTTAACATGTGTTACAAGTACTAATTAGTAAGTGATACATGAAAATCATTGGTTTCTGTGCTGTGTGGCTATAGTGGCACTGAAATAATAAGGATCAGATGATGACCTGCAAGGTCCAATTTGTGGCTTAAAAAAGCCAAAGTACCAACAAGGATTCACAATTGTTTAAATAAAATTAATCTATTTCTATCTTTTTTAATCTATTTATTTTTTAGCGCAACAGTCAATATAATATTCAGTGCATTAGAATAAAAATATATGTCCTCTTACCTAGTATGATTAATTTTACTTACCTTTTCTATGTATTCTTATATGTCTATAATACAATCAAATGTCACGTCATTATATATAAATAATAATTTTTGAATCCTAATAAAACAAAATGAATAAAAATAAATAAAATCTAGAGCGCCCATTTATCTGATTGGCTTGGAGGCAAGGGCTTTAGGGAGGAAGGATTCCAAGTGCTTGTAAAAAGCCGCCACCACATCAGGTGGCATTGCGGATTGACTGACCTCAAGGATGTTGAAGAGATCCTCGGTGTCCTGAGGGAGGCCTTTCTTCACCTTATTTTTGATCCACCCAAAGATCTCCTCAATTGGATTCAGGAATGGGGAATATGACAGGAGGAAGAGAAGTCTCATTGGACAATTGGTAAGCCGGTAGCTGGAGGTGTGGCTGTTTTTGTTGATGGGGGGAGCTCAGACACAACCAGATCCACTTTGTGGAGCCCAACATTATCCAACACAACAATGTTGGTTGTACTGCGGTAATTGATCTGGAGATACTCCTTGACAGTTTGGAGAAAATCAAGAAATGTCCTACTGTTATGGGAGCCTTTAATCATCTGGTATTGATCTAAACCGCAAGGACCCAGAAGAGCAACCATCAAATAGGTCTGGGAACGGACAGCTGCACAATGGGTTACGCCGTCCTTGGACCCCTTCTTAACCCACCCATGCCTAAATCTGAGTGAGGAGGAAAACAAAAATTTGTTGATGTAGAAGAACTGAACATTCCCAGTCTCCTTTAGGGCCAGATATGTCTCGGCATAAATGTGTCAATCCTCAATGGTCTTCTCAAAGTTTCTGTTGTATGGAGAAACTCCAAGCACCTTTCACAAGAAGCCCAATTTGACCATTGCTTTGTATACAAGGATTTTGGAAACAGAAAGCTCAAACTCTGTGGCAAGCATTGATTGGACAGCAAGTGAGTTTAGGTGGCAATCCTTGGTAACCCACTGCTCAATTGCCTTGAGATGGGTGGGCTGAAGTAGGCTGGGCTGCTGCTTAGACTTGGCAGATTTTGTAATTTGCCCAGTGTTGCCATACTTGGTGTTGATGTCAGCAATGTATCTGGCTGTGACACCAAATTGGGACGCAATATCCCAAACTGCCATTCCCTCATTCAAGCAGTTGAGGAGAGCTTCATGCTCACTATCTGTCAACTGATGCCAGCCCTTGGCAAGTACCGCGGCATCCTGGCTAGCAGGCTTGACACAGGGGATGATGACCTTTGTGTAGAAGGTGGGATCACGCTTGGTTGTGCTGGCACCGTCAAGTGTGGCATATGATACAGGTGCAGATGGCTCTTCAGTGGTGATCAATGGCTCATATGATGTATCAAAAACGCGGGGGCAGGAAGTAGCAACTCTTGGATCAAGAGTGCGGGGCCAGGTGACAACTGGGTACACAGTGGAGGTGTATGTAACCTCATTATTCCTGATGACCTTTGTATAGGATACTTTTGTGGCAGGCCTTGAGAGCGGCATTTTTCTTGGATTCAGGCTACTGTTCCTGGCTTGAGATGCGGGAGGTGGTTGGCTGGCGCTGACACCTTGGGAGGCCTGTGTGTTGGTATGGCTCCCCTTGAGTTGGGTTCTGGGTCTGTTCTTGGACCCTCTGAGACGCCCTTGTGGATGGGCTTCCCCGCAGGCTGGTGCAGGAGCGGGTTGAGAATGCAATTGATGGTCCATAAAAATAAAATAAAAAACTATATTTTATATTAAATATGTATTTATTTGGATTTATTGGTTTAGTTGTGGGCAGTTATTTTCTCTTGATTTAGCCTTAAATAGTAACAGAATTTTTATATCTGTGATTTGAAGTGAATAATATTGTATACTTTCTGGGTTTGGATAATTTTAAAGTTTAATAACTTTTTATGTCTAAACATGGTTATTAAGATTGAATTTTTAGTTTGATTGTAGTTGTGGTGAATCTTCTTGATTTGGCTTGGTGTTTCCTAGTGTTCTTAGTGTACATTAAATTTGGATTCCAGTTCCCACAATTAATATCTGAGTTTACTAGTGGCATTCAAAAGTGATTTGAAATTTGGTTCATGGATTTGACAATACCGCAATTTCAAAAAACATAGTAAACTTAATGAAAATAATTGATGTATTTGAACATTTTAAATCTGATTCCAGTTAATTCATTTCTTCCATTGGAAATATGCAGTTTGACTTGAACTTTGCAAAGTGTCTATGAGTTTCCACATTTTCAAATATTCAAATAAATACTCAAAAAAATCAATTTAATTAAAAAAATGCCATCCCGCAAAAGTGATTCAAAATTTGGACCAAGGATTTTACAATCCCGTATTTTTACGTTTAGGTTCTGAATTTACAGTACAAATTAGCGTTTCAAAATGAATTAAGCTCAATTTAATTGTGATCTACTTACTTTTCCTTCCATTGGGCTGATGATGAAACCAAAATAACAACTCACATCTATAGGGTAAGACAGTCACAATAGACCTGATTGGCTGATGATTATACTGTGTATAATTGTCAGTTGATACCAATAAACTAAAAGTTATACAGTATGTCATTGTCAGTTAATACATATAAATTATCAATTATATTATGTACAATTGCTACATTTAATAATAAAAAACAACAATAATATGGTGTGTAATCAGTATGTTTGAGACTATCAAACTAGTAAAAATCTGGTGTGTAATTTTCAAGATCTGTTGGTAATGATTAGACTGATCATTTGTGGTCAATCAGTCTGATCTCACATTTCCCCTCTTGATTATAAATAGAGAGGATAGAAAGAGAAATTAAACATTATGGCTTATTCAACTTTGTCACATCTTAGCAGCAAGAATTATCAAGAGTTCCAGATGTCTATGTCCAAGTAGCATCACCAGAAATTTGATTATCAGAGCAAGGATGTCATTAGTGACAAACTCCTGTCAACTATGATAATCAAAAGGCCTCAACTATGGGAGTCAAACCCTGACGCCCCGCGGGCCGCCAGCCTGCAGGGCCAGCCACCCGGCCACCTGCAGTTTTTGGGGTTTGAATCAGAATTGGATTTGACTTTGGAGAATCTCCTGAAGTTTGATGAACCAAGTTTGCCTACAACAATGCCCCCACGCTAGAGGTTCCTGTTAACCCAACCAATCAAAGGGCCGGGTTAGCCACAGACCCCAGAATAACCCAGGCCACTACAGAAGAAGAAACAAAGATACCTTCTATAAGAAGCGGGCCACCCAGAGATGACCCGTCCTGTGACCTGGTTAAGGAATTTGAGTGCTCTAGTTGCAATTCAGCCAATGAAATAACCCCTGCAATTGTTGCCATCAAGGGCTGTGAGGACCTAGTAGATGGGGAAACCCGGGCCATGAAAATCTTTGAAAGTTTTGCCATGACAGATGGACATACTTATACCCTGGGCCACCAGGAAGATGCCCATTGCCATCCTTACAATAAAGTGACATGAACCTTTGGCTCAACCAGATCATACCATACTTGTTATTAGTTTAATTTCATCTTCAGTCTACTCCTTGCGGCCCTGTTCCCCATGCTCACATACCCCAAGAAACTGCGGACCAGCCGCCCAAACTTTACCGTCCACCAGGAGCTCTCTTTGGCCCAGTACATTTTACCGAGTACCCACCCAACCCGGCGTATTTGGAGTTTACTCTGAAGGAGATCCTCATCCACGACCCTGAAGCTAGAACTAGAGAGACTAAAAACGTATACAGAGAAGCCATCAAAATCACTATACCTCCTCTGCTATTCCAAGACAAGTATAATTTCCTGCCCGCATATTGGGTTCCAATGACGCCGCCCCTCACCCTGCGGCCTGACGGCCTGCAAGAATCTGTTGCCACTGATGAATCCACTTCCACCCAAATATTTGGGGTGATGTATATCACCCTCACTGGGCTGATTGATTCCATGGTGCCTACAAGCGGACTTTGGGCAATCCTTGGGAAATTGTTATCTTATATTGTAAAGTTAGCCCCAATCCTGTGGTGGGCTCTCCCTGCTGGGCCTGCAGGCCGTCTGCCTGCAAGTTCTCAGGAACCCCCCACAGGTTGGATTCCTGACAAAGGAAGCTTATTTGTTCTAGTTCTATGGGTGGATAGCATCTTGTGCTCATGAAGTAAACACTTATTATGAGTTTTTGTTGGTCACTACTGTGATGATCAACCCATTTTAGCGCCCAACTTGTCCTATTCTGGAGAAGGAGATCAACTGTCAGAATTTAAACTGTCTGCATGTAACATCTTCTGTGTCAACAATCCAAAAATTTATTTTTGCTTTATTTTTTAAAAATTTACTTAAAACTTGAAAATTAAAATCAAAATTAAATTTTAACATTAGAAACAATTATTTAAGATAAAAAATCAATAAACATACAATTAAATACAAAAATATTTTACGAGAACTGTTGACATGGAGGATTTCACATGTAGACAGTTTAAATGCTGACATTTGCCAGCAGGAGGGAAAACCTGAGGGCAATATGCCTTCAGTGAGCAACAAGGCCACTAGGCCTCTGCCAAATATTCCTGTGGATTGATGGGTGAAAACTTCTTCTCTCCAGTTACCTGTGGCTCTGTACTCTTTGGATCCTTTCTTATAAGACAGGGCTGTAGTTATGTATGATCCTGATCATGCAGACTTTGAGGTTAACTGTTTTTTAGGGCTATAAGTCCCTGAGTGAGTTTTTTGTCTTAGGCACAGGAATTTTATGTTTATGCCTGTCTAAGAGCCTTTGAGCAATTTCATTCTCCTGCTGTTTGATGGTACATCATGAATTGGTCTGGCCTTTAGAAGAGGGCTTGTTGAGCTGCCTCAAATCAACCTGGTGCTGTACATGGAGTATGACTGATTCATTAAGTTTAAATGTATTGTGGTTCAAGTATAAAAGAACATGGGGGCCTACTACAGGGTACATTTATCAGTGGGGTCTTCATAAAACATTCAAACAGTATAATTACCTGGCCACCATCATCAATATTACATTGCAAAAGCTGGAGACTGGAGATCTTGTCTAGTACCTTTCTTGCATGGCTTTTTTAGATAACCTCTTTTTGGTTCTGAACTCTTCTCTTTCTCATAGTTTACTTGGTCAGATGCAGGCCATCTTGGAGCATTAATGTCAGGAAGTGCTGAATTTTCAGAAAGAGGCCTTAGAAGACTATTCTTATGATAGGCTCATTGTTTATTGGTTGATTTTGGGTGCTTGCTTTCCCATTGAGTGTGATTTGGGGCATCTCACTAAAAGAGAGAGAGTTGGCCTTGTTTGTGTTCATTATATACTGGGATCAGCCTTTTACTGAGACTTTCTGTATATGGCTTAAAAAATGGCTGTGCTTATGAGGTAGTGGCCATTTATGGGTTTGATAACTACGTGAGGCCACCAACTATCACATGCCTAAAGGTCCTGAAGAGGAGGCTCAAGGTGGATTTTGGTAATAAATATGCCATCAATTATTTAAACTTGTTTATCTTTATTTAATTTGCTTTTTAATCTTTTCATTATAATATAATTTTTCTTTAATTATTTTCCTTTAGCTGTTAATATTTTTATTTTCATCTTTTGCATCATTGGGATTGTAACATACAGGTTTATTTTTATAAGTAGAGAATTTGTGATGACCCACAAAAAGAGATGTTTTGAAGTTGAGAGCTTTTATATTGTTCAAATAAATATTGGTTGCCTGAGAAAGATAAATGTTAATTATTTTATTGATATGTCTATTCTTGGTGATTGACAGTGCTTTTCTATGCCTTTTGGTATTAGTAAGGTAGCCCCTTGTTAGTACTTTGAAAGGATAGAAGTGGCTACCTAGGATGATTATACCAAGGGGTATAAGCATCCTTAGACTATCTGAGTTAATAATACAGCCAGGTTTTTTCCATGGGATATATTTTATTAAGTAGCATTAAAATCCTGATATCAAGTGTAGTGATAATAAAATTTGTTTACTTTATCTGGAAAGAAGGTAAAGTTTCTCTTTATATGACTTAAAGGTAGAAGTAAGGAGGTCTTATTGATACTGTGCAAGCATGGATAGCCCAGAACCATCATTAGGGTGGCTTTCTAGAGATACAGCTGCAGAACTTAATGATTTGAAGGTCTCTAGGAAGTTAATTTCATTGCTTTGCATCTTAAAGCTCAAGATTAATCACTTGGGCAATTAAAAACAGTGATTGTGTGAAGGGATGCCTGCTTCTGATGACCTAGGTGAAGGCCACTGATGGGGGTCTAGTCTAGGTGAAAATCATTTGGGAGACTTATCAGACATAGTCTGAGTTTTTTCACTGATAAGGACCCACAAAACACAGCCTAGGTAGAGGTCACTGATGAGGGCTTAATAGTAGGTTTGATAGCTATTTGAGATGCCAGGCTATTAAGAAAAGTTTGAAAAAGTTTGGGAACTGTTTCAACATTTCTCTGAAGTGAGTTAAAAGAGAATTAACGTAGCAAAGCAGTAAGGAAAATGTTGGCATAGGTGGTTTGAGGTTTCTCTAAAGCAGGTGGTTTACAACAAAGACAGTGTAACAGTACAATAAAACAGTTAAGCCAGGCAACTAGGAGTTTCCCCAAGGACAATGAGTGATTTCAATGAAAGCAGGACAGTACAGCAAAACTGCAAGAGTGGGTGCTTCAAGGTTTCTCCAAGGACAGGTTGCCAGAGGTGCAAAAGGCCAAGTGGTTTGGGGAAACTGTTGGCAACAAGTTCAATTCCTAGTTAAAATTAAGGTAAAAAGTTGAAGAAAACACAGCAAAACAAAGCAACTAGTAATTTTCTATGGAAAACAGATAATTCCAAATTGGCAAAATGTTGAAGGAAACAGGGAAATTGTTTGAGACACAAGGAGCAAAACATTGATGGTATACTTGATAAAATATTGCTGCCTATTTGGGTTTTGGCAAAACTGTGAAGCATAGCAAAGCGCTTCAAATTTTTGAAGATGAAGAACATTGATGGGATTGGTTGAGTTTGAAGCTTATTTTACTGGTAATTTTTCATTGATATAATAGCCTAAAGCTTAATGAATTTACTCAGAAATATAATTTTCAAGGCCCAGAAAGCCCAAGACAATCAACTAGCCTGTCTGGGGATAGTACAACAAACTGTGTGAAAAACACTACCAACTGTCTTTCCAGAAGAAAAAATCCCTCCCTTTGACCGCAAATGGCCAGGGATTTGTGATGCCCACATGCCGCAAAACCCTGAAAATGAAAATAAACAACAAATTGGGTTCTCTTACCATCAGGAAATGATAGATTGTACCAGTGCTTGCCTTACCGCTCAATTGGGCAACCAAATGCTTGTGTGTTCTTTTAATAGCTGTGGCATCCTGGCATGCTGCAGCCAAACCCATGACCATGACCATGAAGAAACAGCCTATGCCCTTCCCTCTCCAGGTCCCAGTGCGCAATTTCCAAATCATTTCACAATTATCACTGAAGATGATTCCACCAGGCCTCTGGTGGCACAAAAGGCTATGTATTCCCCAGTAAGTATAAATAGTGAGGAGGAGAAGCCTTCCTCACTGTTGACATATTAAAATAAACAACTTTATACCAAGGACCCATTATTTTCTTGCAGGAATTATCTATTTTTGCACCAACACAATCATTCTGTTTGCATCTCTTTGTGAATCTACTACACAATACATCCGCGCCTATCATTTCTCTCCTTGCTCTGCTCCTGTCCACCTGGTTATACCACCTTGCGCCATTAACTTTGAGTTCTTCCACCCTCATCATCTATATCTTCTTCCTGGCTATTCTAGAGGCCCAATTCCAACTATCATGAAGGAGATCACATCCACTCCCTCTTTGTCCAACATGCCTCCTTCCCAAGACTTCAGTAAGTTGGGGTTTGTCTATATTACAGTATTGGGGCTGGCCAATCAGGTTGTGCCTCATACTTGAAGTTGGGCCCCTGGCCACTGCTGTGAACTATATTGTCAGGATTGCACCAATTGTGTACATGGCCTTTCAGGCCCAGCCTGCCTCCCCTGTAGGAGTCCAGCCAGACTCTGATATGGGCTGTGGCAATCATGAGAATGCAATTAGATTGGTTACAGTGAGTTTATAAGCTTATTTTATTATAGAAAAGTGAGAGTGCAGATATTGTAATCTTTTTAAAGAACCGGCCTAAAGTTAGTTTAGTCTAAAACAAGGGGAAGCTATATAAAAGCAGTTGATTGAACATATGCTAGAGGCAGGTTTTTGTTAAAGAATCTTAAGTTTGAACATGTCCTTGGGTTTCAAAATTGAATATATTTATTAACTGCTCAAGTTGCTGGGAAACTTTTTTATATGATTTGGCTTAGAATAAATTACTTGTTTTTACGTCTGACAAAGGCCATTGGCAATATCAGCTGTGCCTAAACAGTAGGTTGGTTCTAATGGGTGATACTGCAGCAAAAAGGGGTTGTTGGACACTTGGCAGTGTCTCACAGCATCCCTACCTGCAACAGTTGAAATTAAAGTAGTATATATGTGGAACAGATGTAAATAGTTCTGGTTTGGTATTAAGGTAAGATGTTGAATTTCTTATTGGAAACTTACTGATAACCATTGGAGCTAGAAATAAATTCATTGATTATGATTGGGTGATCCCATCTATTTCTCTGCCAAGAAGATAATATTATAAGCAACTAAGCAAGGTAAGCCTTAGCTAAACATAACACTAACTTTTTCAACTCAAAATCTATAGATTCACTTTAAAATAAAAGTAAGCTTTGAAATATACATAATACTAACTGTTTTAATCATGATAGATCAAGGATATTCAAGGTAAGCATATTTTAAAATTTTCAAAGCTAATTATACTTTAAAAAGGTAATAAGTTTTAAAAAAACTAAATCAATTCAAAATTCAAATCTCAGCTGCATTTCAGGTAATCTTTTCACTCAATCTACTAACCTCATTTCTTTTTTAAAGAAGCTTTTCCCCAAAGCAGAACAAGATTAGGTAAGCTTCTTTTTAGTAAATTAACTAACCTAGATTAAGAAACAGTTTTTTTCCCTGAAGTAGATCAAGATTTGGTAAGTAATGTTTTGATTCAATAATATTTTTTAAACAAAGCTTAACTTCATCAGGTGATCATTTCCAATAAATTACTAACCTTTAATCCTTTTATATTGACTTTTCCTCTGCAGCAGATCTTGGGGTTGGTAAGTAATTTTTCACTAATTTACTAACCTTGATTTTAAACCCCAGATTTTTGCCAAAAGCAGATCCTGGGATGGTAAGTTTTTTATTATAAAAAATATATAATTCACCAAAAAAACCTATTTACCTGATTCAGTTTTTTGACCCAAATACAGTAGTTTTCAAACCTGTTGAGATAAACAAAAATCTCAGTCTAAAAACATATACTGTAAATTCAGAACCTAAACGTAAAAATGTGGGATTGTCAAATCCTTGGTCCAAATTTTGAATCACTTTTGCGGGCAACTCAGTTGAGTGAAAATTAAAATATTTAATAAAATCAACCATTTAATTTAATTTTTTTGGTTTATTTAAATTGGCAAATTTCAAATCTCTTGAGCAGATAACTCAACTAATAAAAGACAAAACACAGCAAACAAATGCAGGATACATGAATCAGAAATGTGGGATTCTATTGTACAATTTAAGATTTCCTGTATGTCTAACAAATCATAGACAACATGTAAAAGTTAACAAATATGAAATTGCGGGATTGTCAAATCCAAGAACCAAATTTCAAATCACTTTTGAAGTGAATTTTAAATAAATATAATTTATGGGTGTCTCAAAAAGAATTTCAAAGGATCTAGAGTTGATTTGTGATAATTATTTTAGGAATCATAGGCATTCTCAAAAATCACCCTATCCCAGTTTAGGACGGCTAAAATTTAGATTGTAATATTCACCAACTTAACATACTTAACAAAAAAATTAATTATAATATACAATTCTCTTTTTGAGTTTGGAATTTTTAATAAAAATTTATTGTCTTCTTTCAATAACAACCAAGTCAACAAGCTGTTCCCTGGCCTTGACAAAATCATGCAGGGCTACGCTGGGTCTTCCAACAGTGAAGCCTCTGTCTGGACATTCCCAACCCTCAGGCCCCTCCCCAAGCACCACCCAGGAGTGTGTTCTTTCTCCTGCATCCTCAAGCATGGCCATGTTTGCCTATCATGCACAGGCAGCTGCTAATTCAAATCACATATTGACAATGGCATCCGGAACCAGTCAATTGAGCCAAGAGGCCACCCATGGAAGCCAGAATCCAGAAACAGCCAGTCAGATAGCACGTCCAGTTCCCAAGACAGATACATCCCACCTCCAGCCAATCAGCCTGCAAGACGCAGAAGAAAGCTAATTACCCCAGAAATTGTTTTTTAAATGGTTAAAAAGCAAGGGATGCTTATGTCCCTTGGAAAAATTGCGGCTGTGATGGGTTTTGCAAAGTTCACTGTGGCTGCAACCCTGCAAGCCCATGCCAATTGTGGCCCCCCTCCCAAGAAGACCCTAACTGGTGCCTGTACGTCAACTGATAGCAAAAAAGCCCATCCCCTTATGATGGCCATCATGGAATGTGACCTGTGGATGCCCCTGGTCCAGGTTTGTCTCCAACTGGGACTCCATGGCATTTTCACAAATAAAGTAACAGTCAATTTGTGGATGCACAGAGTTGTGGTTGCTGCTAGAATCTTGTCCAATCAAGTTCTCACTGGCCTCAGTTTGGTGGATATTGACCCCTACAATTCAATCATTATTAATTTTATTAAAGGGAGGGCAATGAGGACGTGCAATGATGTCATCTTCTTGTTGTATGTCAAGGTTTTTGCAAGCATCCAAGATTATGGAGAAAAGTGTATTCAATTTGACGTCTACAAGTGAGGTTCAATCTTGAATCAATTTTTTGGGTTTTTTTTGGCAGTTTCCCCATTGAGTGTCAATTATTACTCAGCAATATTAAACACTGCAGATGGGTATGCCTACCAGAGAGAGATCAAGGACATGCTGTAGGAGTGGGCTACCCAACAAGCCATGTACACAGTTGTACTGAGTGCAGAGATAGAGCAGTGGGAATGGGCAATCAAGGAAATTAGGGCTGTGGGGCATACCTGCTGGTCCTACCCCCATCAACCACACCAATATGCATCTTGCAGATGTATGTCTTTACAATTTTGGTTTGGCTCTCAGGCACCTAAAGCCTGCCACATACAAGGAACTATGCACCCAAATCAAGAAGGGGTATAAGCATTTCATTTTCATATTTGTCCAAGACTTACCCAATCTCATCATCATCTATTCAAGTAATAGTGATAAGTCCAGAAAGAACTCCTGCCTCCCCTCATACCCATCCATTTGGTTTTTCAAGCCCACATACGTGACAAAAGAAGAATTTGAGCAATTGAATCAATCAACTCTTACCGCCTCTTCCCAGTCAACAAACCCTGCCTCTCCAACCCCCCATCAAGACCAAGCCACCCACCTTCCAACCCTGACTCACAAACCATCACCCATTCCCTCCCCATTACTTCTGATACTGTCCCTTTCACAGGCGCAGATGACGACGCCGTACATGCCACCCATTTCCTCCCCTACTTGTCCTTTAATGAGTAAAATAAAACCTTTCTTTGTGACAACTTATTAAAATTGATATTATTTCTTTTGCTTTATAATTAATAACATATTCTTTTTACATCATTGACATTCTCATAATCAATAAAATATTGTATATTTTATGAATAACATTAATTTATGTGCATAAATATTTTTCATTATCAATAATAAATTAAGAACCACAAATGTAAATATTGCATTAGAATATTGCAATTAGATGTCAACTCTTGATATTTTGATATTATGTGCATAACTCAATGTGTTTTGTTTAATAAAATTCATTGTAAACAAGGCCTTTTTCATTTTAATTTATTGAAATGGACTGTTTTTATATTAGAGAGCCATTAACACTTAGTACAAATATTGATACATAGTGCATTTTACAGCCTGTATATTTACCTATTGGTAATAATTCTGTAAACTTTTTAGCCGGATTTTATGAGGTAATAATAATATAATGGCTTAATAAAATAATGTTTATTACTATTAATTGGCTGATTTTCTTTGCTGTGGCAATTGTGCATTTTCTGATATTTACACACTAGTATCCAATTGGTTGGTTTCACAAATCACACAGGTAATAGGAAACATGGTCGCCACTTGACCACATCCAGTCTCAGGGTGGCAAATTTGATTTCCTATTGCCTGTGAGATTGGATGTGAAACCAATAAATTGGATACTAGTGTGTAAATATCAGAAAATGCACAATTGCCACAGCAAAGAAAATCAGCCAATTAATGGTAATAAACATTAATTTATTAAGCCATTACACTATTATTACCTCATAAAATCTGGCTAAAAAGTTTACAGAATTATTACCAATAGGTAAATATACAGGCTGTAAAATGCACTATGTATCAATATTTTTACTAAGTGTCAATGGCTCTCTAATATAAACACAGTCTATTTATATAAATTACAATGAAAAAGGCCTTGTTTACAATGAATTTTATTAAACAAAACACATTGAGTTATGCACATAATATCAAAATATCAAGAGTTGACATCTAATTGCAATATTCTAATACAATATTTACATTTATGGTCTTTAATTTATTAATGATGGTGAAAAATATTCATGTGTTGAAGGTAGTACTATAAAAACCAGTTTTTTGATGTAATTCAAACAACATGTCAAATATCTACAGCCTTATCAATGAATTAGAGTCAGCTCTCCAAAAGGTTGTTGAGCTCAAACATAAAATCAGGGAAATTGTAGTAAATCAGCTGGGAAATGAGGGAAGGGCTTTGGTCCAGAAAAACAAAACTGCAAAAAATAGCCTAGGAACAATAGTCAAAGAACACAAGAAAATAGTTTTAAATCTACAAAAGGAATTGCTCAAATGTTTAAATTTCAACAATGAAAGTTACAACTTGTGGGAATTTGCAAAAAAAAACAGAAAGAATACTCAAAATTTCAAACTGATTGAAGGAACTGAAATCTCAAAGGAAATTAACACTATTGAAGAGGAAACTAATCAAATAGAAACAGATGAAAACAAAGCACAATCAAGAAGCAGAAGTTCCACAAGAAACAATGAAAATTTATCAAATGAAGATCAAGAGGAAGTACAAGTAGCACAGAAAATAAGGAAGATCAAGCCCAGGAAATCAAATGAGGAGCAGCCAACGCTCATGAAGTTTGCTGAAGGAGCGCCTGTGGCTGAGGGGGCCACAGGGGAAACAATCAGTAAGTATTTTTATGTTTTACTTATATTTACTTTAGTTATAACTAGTAATGGGGACAAGGTTGCTGAAGTGTTGGCCTTTACGGCCAGTTGGTTTTACGGGGGTTACCAATCACTGGTAGCCCCTGTGTCAGAACTTTTGGTTCTGCTCTCAGACCTGGCAGTCTGATTATTGTTTGCTTTGTTGAGTAATAAAGATTTATTTGTCATTATGTTGATATTAGCTTGTATGGCAACAAGCGTTACTTGCAACGTCTGGATTTTCCTTGGCACTGCAACGGCAAGTGATGGCAAGGGAGGCAACTATAAGCGGCTTACTATATGGGTGGCTTGCTTAGTTCTTCAAGTACTGACAACGGTCTTCAAACTTGGATATCTTCTTCTACTGTGAAAAGGTTCTACAGTAGGCAAGGGTTATTATTGTCTGCCTTTCATTAGTCCAATGAAAGGGCTTTTATAGAGCTTGCGCTCTTTTGCCAGGATAAGATCATCTGGTGCTTCTAACTCTTGCTTGATCAGTCTTTTTGTCCCCAGACTGCCAGCATCAACCCCCAGAGTCAGGCATCCATCAATGACATGGGATTCCATATCATAGTACCCTGTGCTGGGTACTTGTTTGTCATAGAATAGAGCATAATCTATAAGTGTGCCGGCAGTGGCAGCGCTAATTGATCACTCTATTTTTAGCGCATATTATTTTGTTCTTGAGCAACTTTTCCTGCATTGATTTGCAATAGCACCAGTGGTTTGCTAAGCGAATTGATCATATGCTTTTGATATTCAGAGAAATCCATAGTTACTAACCTGGTGGTTTGCCAGAGTATTCTGGAATAACTCTAGCCAATCAGAAACCAGTCATAATTGGAGATAAATTGTATTCCTGGTTGATCTTGCAGCAGTGATCCAAATCTACTCTATGAAGGCTTCTTAGATCAATTAGGCCTAATAGCAATATATTGGAAACTTCTACAATTATTGGCTTGGCAGATTGCCAAGGTTAACAAGGTAGAACAAAGTCAGTATAAATTCCTGACACCCTGTAAAGCAAATAAATAAAAATAAAATCAATAAAATAGTTCAAAATAACATCAATCAATATGCAACAAAAAAAGTAATGAATAGGTAATTCAAAGCGCCAGAAGAAAGTTCAACTTGGGTCAGAGAAGCCTATGAAGTAGGCGCAAGTATCAATCTCAAAGGAATGATAGATATCCAAATAAATGTCAACATAAATTTTGACAAATATATCTTTGAATGCATTGAACAATTTCAATTTTTAACTATGAACACATATGAAATAAACCTGAAAAAAGCCAATTTCTAGTTTCACAAGAAAATATCAAAGCTGCAATCTTCAATAACTTAATAAAATCAATATCAAATCAAATAGTGGATGCATTTTTAGTCAATAAGATGAAACCTTTATTCATATCTTTTGCAGAGGCATGGGTGGTGGATCCCTCCAAAATGCCCAAATCTCCTTTAATCAAATTTTCAAATACTTCCTATACAAATAGATTAGTTATTATATACAAGAAATTCTGCTTATTTGCGGAAATCTATACCTCACAGCAACTGCATCTTGCTGTTTACCTTGGGGTAGTACTACACTACATTATGAAGGCCAATGTGAAGAAGCTGGAGGATGTCCCCTTCAAATGGACGTCTGCCTGCTGGCACTGGATAAAATGAAGATGCTGTGCGGCTACCTAACAGTATAGCATATCCTATACAACTGTTTTACTTTAGCCTTGTTATATAGAAGCACAATACCTTCTGAGAACCAACTCCTCACCAATTCCCTTTTGCAACTACCTTTTATAAGATGCTCAGCCACCACTGGGGTGCTGAGCGCCACCCCTCTAGCAATTGGCGCCAGAGTCGTCCACCACGTACAGAAGAGTATGTGGTCCCAATTGAACACATTAGCAGAAAATATAATTTTGGGGTATAATACCCTGGAATAATTGCATTCCCCTTTGAAATTTGCATCCCCCTAATAAATTATCTTCCCTTGCAATTTATCTTTTATTTTTATTTTTATTTTTATTTTAAATTTTAAATTCTAATTTAAATATTAAAATTTTAATCTTTATTTTTAATATTTAAGTTTTAATAGCAATATATCTAAATATATTATAAGACAGCAGTTATAGTAAGCAAACACGTCAAATAATAAAAAAATTAAAAAATTTGTTTATTTACTTGCTTGTCAAGTACAGGTTCATATATTACATAGTTAAACAACAAGAACTGAATTTATCCGCATCAAGCGGCCCGCTCCACTTATGTTCTAAACAAGTGATTGTTTAGAACTCAAATTACCTTTTCCTTGTAATATGATTTGATAAATATATTTGATATGCTTAACATGTGTTACAAGTACTAATTAGTAAGAGATGCATGAAAATCATTGTTTTTTGTGTTGTGTGGCTATAATGGCACTAAATCAATAAGGATCAGATGATGACTTGCAAGGTCTGATTTGTGGCTTAAAAAAGCCAAAGTCCCAAAAAGGGTTCACAATTATTTAAATAAAATTATCCTATTTATATCTTTTTAAATCTATTTATTTGTTAGCTCAACAGTCAATACAATATTTGGTGCATTATAATAAAAATATGTGTTCTCATATCTAGTATAATTAATTTTACTTAACTTTTGTATGTATTCTAATATGTCTATAATACAATTCAACGTCACATCATTATATATAAATAATAATTCTCAAGTCCTAATAAAAAAATCTAGAGTGCCCATTTATCTGATTGGCTCAGAGTTGAGGGCTTTAGGGAGGAAGGATTCTGAGTGCTCATAGAAAGCTGCCACCACATCAGGTGACATTGCAAATTGGCTGATCTTGAGAATATTGAAGAGATCCCAGTGTCCTGAGGGAGGCCTTTCTTCACCTTATTTTTGATCCACCCAAAGACCTCCTTGATTGGATTCAGGAATGGGGAATATGGCAGGAGGAAGAGAAGTCTCATTGGACAATCTTTAAGCCAGTGGCTGGAAGTGAGGCTGTTTTTGTCAATGGGGGGGAACTCGGACATAACCAGATCCACTTTGTGGAGCCTGACATTATCCAACACAACAATGTTGGTTGTACTGCAATAATTGATCCGGAGGTATTCCTTTACGGCTCGGAGAAAATTGAGAAAAGTCCCGCTATTGTGTGAACCCTTGATCATTTGGTATTGGTCCAATCTGTGAGGACTCAGAAGCGCTACCATCAAATATGTTTGGGAACAGACAGCTGCACAATGGGCTACGCCGTCTTTGGACCCCTTCTTGACCCACCCATGCCTAGACCTGAGTGAGGAGAAAAACAATGATTCATCAATATAGAAGAACTTAACATTCCCAGTCTCTTTTAGGGCCAGATAGGTCTCAGCATAAATGTGTCAATATTCAATGGTTTTTTCACTATTTTGATTGTGCAGAGAAACACCCAGTACCTTCCACAAGAAGCCCAGATTAACCATTGATTGGTAAACAAGGGTTTTTGAGACAGAAAGCCCAAACTCTGTGGCAAGCATTGATTGGACAGCAAGCGTGTCCAGGTGGCAATCCTTGGTCACCCACTGTCGGATTGCCTCAAGATAGGTGGGCTGAAGTAGGCTGGGCTGCCGCTTAGCCTTGGCAGATTTGATAATTTGCCTGGTATTGCCATACTTTTTGTTGATGTTGCCAATATATCTAGCTGTGACACCAAATTGGGATGCAATATCCCAAACTGTCATTCTCCCGTTCAAGAAGTTGTGGAGAGCTTCACGCTCACTATCCGTCAACTGACGCTGGCCCTTGGCAGGTACCGCGGCATCCTGGCTAGCAGGCTTGACACAGGGTATGGTGACCTTTGTGTAGAAGGTGGGATAACGCTTGGTTGTGCTGGCACTGTCAAGTGTGGCATATGATACAGGTACAGATGGCTCTTCAGTGGTAATCAATGGCTCATATGATGTATCAAAAACGCGGGGGCAGGAAGTAGCAACTCTTGGATCAAGAGTGTGGGGCCAGGTGACAAATGGGTACACAGTGAAGGTGTAAGTAACCTCAGTGTTCCCAGTGACCCTGGTATAGAAGACTTTGATAGCAGGCCTTGAGAGTGGCTTCTGTCTGGAATTCAGGCTGGTTGATCTGGCTTGGGATACAGGAGGTGGTTGACTGGTGATGACACCTTGGGAGGCCTGTGTGTCGGCATTACTCTCCTCAAGTTGGGTTCTGGGTCTGTTCTTGGACCCTCTGGGACGCCCTTGTGAACAGGCTGCCCCGCGGGCTGGTGCAAGAGCTGGTTGGGAATGCAATTGATGGTCTATAAAAATAAATAAAAATATTTTTTAGATTAGATATGTATTTATTTGTATTTTTGGTTTAGTTGTGGGTAGTTATTTTCTCTTGATTTAGCCTTGAATTGTAACAGAATTTCTATATCCATGATTTGAAGTGTATAATATTGTATACTTTCTAGATTTAGATAATTTTAAAGTCTAATAACTTTTTATGTCTAAACACAAATATCAATATTGAATTTTTCATTTGGCTTTAGTTGTGATGGAGCTTCTTGATTTGGGTTGGTGTTTCCTAGTGTGCTTACTGCACATTAAATTTGGATTCCAGTTCCTGCAATTAATATCTGAGTTTACTAGTGGCATTCAAAAGTGATTTGAAATTTGGTTCTTGGATTTGAAAATCCCGCATTTTCAAAAAACATAGTAAAATTAATGAAAATGTTTGATGGATTTGAATGCTTCAAAATTGATTCCAGTTAATTCATTTTGTCCATTGAAAATATGCAGTTCAACTTGAACTTTGCAAAGTGTCTGTGAGTTCCTGCACTTTTAAAAATTCAAATAAATACTCAAAAAATCAATTTAATTAAAAAAAGGCCATCCCGCAAAAGTGATTTGAAGTTTGGACCAAGGATTTGACAATCCTGCATTTTTACTTTTAGGTTCTGAATTTACAGTATATTACAATCTATTTTTATCATGTTGCCTTTTCCTAGGTGTGTTAATAGTTCATTTGCTGTTGATAATGTGCTTACATTTAATTGGATAGTTTCACCTCTAGTTGCCTTGGAAATAGAAAATCAAGTTGCCTTCCTGAGACCAGCTGTGGTCACAAAGGCAACTTAATTTTCTATTGCCAAGGCAACTAGAGGCGAAACTATCCAATTAAACGCAAGCACATTATCAACAGCAAATAAACTATCAACACATCAAGGAAAAGACAATGTGGTAAAATAGACTGTAATATATAATTCTATTTTATTATTAGCATTTTCTAAAATCTACTGTAATCAAGTATTCTTAATAGCAATACATGAATACATAGTGTAGTAAACTGATGGTTTATCTTTCCCACTTCTCCTTCTTCCTTGAAAAGAAGTTTATTTGGCCCCTGGCTACATTGGGGGCCAAAAAACTTTTAAAAAAATTCTGCATGATCAGGAGATTATCTCATATATTATTATATGGTTTTATGGTTGCTATATTAGTAATTTAGAGTGCAGAATAATGCATCATTTCCAGTTTAGATAATTTTACATTTCACTTAATTTCATGTCTAAACATGGTTTTAAGATTGAATTTTTCATTTGATTTTATCCAGAGTGAAGCTTCTTGATTTGGGTTGATTTGTTCTAGTTTTTTACTGTTCATTCAATTTGGATTCCAGTTCCTGAAATTAATATCTGAGTTTACTAGTGGCATTTAAAAGTGATTTGAATTTTGGTTCTTGGATTTGACAATCCCGCAATTCCAAAAAAAACAGTAAAATTAATGAAAATGGTTGATGGATTTGAACACTTCAAATCTGATTCCAGTTAATTCATTTCTTCCATTGGAAATATGCAGTTTGACTTGAACTTTTTAAAGTGACTATGATTTTCTGCATTTTTAAAAATCCAAATAAAAATACAAAGAATTCTATTTAATTAAAAAAAGGCTATCCTGCAAAAGTGATTTGAAATTTGGACCAAGGATTTGACAATCCCGCATTTTTACGTTCAGGTTCTGAATTTACAGTAGGCAGGGAGAAAGTTATATTTGTCTCTGAAAAGACAGGATTCTGTAACATGCCAGATGTCTTTTCTGTTAAATCTGGTTAAATCCTTAGTATGAACTAGGGTTGTTTGCTAGTATTTTTTGGTATTGTATTCTTTGTACTTGTTATGAAAGTAACAATTTTGAATCCCGCCGTGGGATTTGAACCCGCTCCTAGCCACCAGGGGGGCTAGCGGGCGGGGAAGATTTGTCTGTACCTGGATTTTTGCTTTAAAAAGCAAATTCCAAGAGCAGAAATCACTCCTGCTCTGGCAGTAGCTGCAGGGCCCATCCTGGGCCCCAAAAGCTATGCCCAAGCCTTGGTGGCTGGGCAAGCTAAATTTAGCTGCCCAGAACTTTCAGTTCAAGCCCATCCTTCATTTGGTAATTTGGGGTCCCCAATTGGAAACCTCTTTTTTAATCAAGTTCTTTTGCCTCATAAATGCCTGTCAAGCCATTCCCAAAATAGTAATCAAATTGGAAAAAACCTCATGACATCTGCAGCCAAACCTGCCAGAACCAATGTTTAGTCAGGCAAAGATAGACCATCAGCAAGCCAAGCAACTGTTCCTGAAAACCCCAAAAATGATGATGAAGCAGCCAACCAACCAGAAAAATTTGGGATGCCAAGTCTTGCCACCCAGATAGCACCAGAAAAATGCCCAGAGGCACCTGTATGTAAATAAGTATATAAGCCAGAAGCACCAGAAAGATTCTGTATTGTCATTTTTACCAATAAATTTGTTATGAACCTTTGATTCACCAATCTGATTCCTTACATATTTTTGATACTCTTCAATCTGCAATTATCTAAGCACCAGTACTTATCCTCAGATATTGAAAACCAAGCGCTAGTTGAAAAAACAGAAGTATTTGTCTACTATCACCCTCCTGATGCTCTGTTTGGCCCTGTGCACTTCACTGATTATCCTCATAATCCTGACCACAAACCCTAGACCTTGAAAGACTTGCAGTGGTACACTCGCCCAGACACTCCCAAGGATCCATATCAAATAATCTGTGACGGCAGAGAAATCACTATATACTCTTTGATCTTCAACGGAAAATATAGTAATCCTGCTGCCTACTTAGTCTCAATAAAACCATCCCTGACACCCAAACCAATCATCTCAACCCCACCCACTTCTGATGCCACTGGCCAGAGTAGTCAATACCTGGGAGTGCTGTATCTGGCACTTACAGGATTGATTGATTCTGCCTTGCCAGCAGCAGAACCCTAGGCCGTGGTAAAAAAGGCCATCTCCTACCTGGTTAAGTTAGGTCTCATCATCTGGTGAGCCATGCCAGTACCTGCATCCACTCCTTTCTCACCTAAAGAAGCATTATGTTACTCCTGGTATCCTGACAGTACTTGGGCTTTAATGAGTACTCAGTAAAGTGAACAGACTTGTAAGGAGCACCTTGTGGACAGAAAACTGTGAATGATGAGGCTGGCGGGCTGGAAGAACTGGTGTTTAACTAAGAGAAGGCTAAGATTAAATAAAAAATAATTGGGAAACCAATATCTCATAAAATTTGTTTCAAGATGGCAATAAAGTCTGATGTGGGTCTAGAGGTTCATATAGCACCCCTTTTTCAGACTCTAATTCTAATGATTGGGGTTTTAACAATTGATACTGTGAAATCAGGCGGATAAGTGGGTTGTTCAAGTTTAGGGATGACAAAATGGCACAGACACAGGGTGGGTGCTCATTGGTCAAATCTTTTAGAAAAGTTGTAAAACTTTTCTGTTCTGGTGCAATATTTCTAGATGAGCTGGTGGTCAGTGTCCTTTTTGTGTGCAAGAATTTGATTGGTTACTAGGGCAGGCGTCAGGCTCATCAGGCCAATAGTAGGGTCTCTTCACCTGCATTGGGCTAGTGGCTGTATGGCTCTGCTGAGGCCACATCTGATACTTTTGCACAGTGTTCTTTGTATTCTAGAGCATCTGAGGATCAAATTCTGGAAGATTTAATCCCAAAAAAGTGTAAGCAGGCTGGTGGTTCTTGGACTAACTTGGTCAGAGTTTGAATCCTGTCCCAACCCTAGAGTTTCAGAAAGAGAGAAAAATGTTATTTCTGACAATTATCTAATTTTTAACAAGTTTTTCTCTTGTAACTCTGCTAATACAGTACAGTTACAGCACTCTCTTATTTGCTGAACCTCTTTCATACTATAAAATATATACTTGCTTGATTTTCTAATTTAAAGTTCAGTTTTTACCTTATCAACTATTTTTCTGTATTCACCTTAGTGTACATTATCATGTCAACATGTATAGTATGTAAATTTTGATTAAAAACTAACTACAATATTGAAAATAACAGAACACAGTAAAATTCACAGCAATTATAAAGCCTTTATACAAGATATTATAAAAATTAAAGTAGAAAGATATTTTGTCAATTTTTCTCATACAACCAGTTTTTACTTAATTTTGATTCATCTATCATTTTCTTTACATGCATTTTATTAATTTTACAATAACAACAAAAATTTCAACCTACAAAATAAAGCTCATTATATGATTATTGATTGACATGCTATATTACTGTCCCAAAAAACTAATCTTTCCTAACAGATAATTTTGTTAGAGGATACTTGTACCAATTTATTTGTTATATAAGACTTTATTCACAATAGCTCTTATTTTTAACATTTTGTTCTTGTTTTATAATAATAAATATATAAATATTTTTAAATAATGTTATTTAGCTTAGATTGAAACAGTATATGCTCTATCAAACCAAATAGTACTTATTAATTGCTTTTGTTTATGAAAATTATTTTTACATAGTATCAAAACAATCTTAATTCAAGTTTAAAGCTCCACAATATAAAACTTAACAGTACTACAATGATAGACCTGTAAATTTCAGGAGATCTTTATTTATAACTTACACTATAATTATATTTGTATAATAAGGTTATGTAACTTCTATATAAAATAAAAAAATAACTCTAGCCAATAAAATCAGCGTTAATAAACTTTACAAAGAAATAAAAGTCAACCCTTAATAACAATTTCAAATAAATATTCAGTAGGAATCTCTAAAGTGTTCAGTTATGAATGGAGAACAAGCATGAGAAAATAATAAAAATATACAACAAATCTATTATATAGTAAATCTAAAAAATTTATGGACCGACAATTTCTCTCTTTAAAAACAAAATATAGTAAAGGAAAAATACTTTGTGGAATAGAGTTTTTAATCAAAGAGATCGAAGTCACCACCATCATCAGAATCTTCTTCTTCCTCAACAGGGGCAGCAGCGGCGGCGGCAGCAGGGGCATCAGAAGATGCAGTGGGTGCGGCGGCAGCAAAGGCAGATGGATCGGCAAGGAAAGCCTTGATCTATTTTGATTGGTTAGCTAAGAACAAATATGCTACTTTTAGAGTAATGTGTTTCAGGAAAAAATTAGAGTGTTAAGTTTTAAAATCATTGTAACCTAATAAAGTTGGTTTCATCATGAAAGAAAAGTAAAATGGCTTTTGTTTTACCTTTTCAGAGCTTGGGAATGTGTACTCAGTTTCAACGGATACAGCAAGAACCTTCTTGTAGACGTTGATCAAAGAATGGGGTACTGAAGCAAGGGTGGGATAGTTGAGAACAAGAGAAACAGCAGCAACTGAAGAGAGACCAGAGAAGAACTGCTTAAGAAGAGTATCGTTGTCAATGTCAAGGACAGTGGCTGGGAAGCAGTTTCCTTCATCATAGACTTGAATAACAGTCATACCATAGGTGAAGGGAGAAATCTTCATCATGTTGAGGAGGGTAGCCTCAGAGGGCCCAACTTTGGTATCTTTCTTTACACAGTGGAAATCATTGATAATTTCAATGGAACCCTTGGTAATTTTTGTAGGGACACCAAGAGCCTGGAAGAAGGAAGTCTTACCAGGTTCCATACCAGTGTTTCCAGCAGGGATGAAAACATCGCAAGGGGCAAGAATACCAGCCTTGGCGGGGGCAGCAACTTTGTTAGCCAATACTTTGTCACGGACGGTTTTGAGGTCAGAGTTAGTGAAGACAAAGCCGATGTTTCCGCGAACGTAAGGGAGAAGCTTCTCGAGCTCAGGAATCTCAGCCAGGAAGTTCTTCATAGCACGACGAACCATAGTGTTTTTACCCATAAGAATCACAGCTTCCTTGCGAAGGGAGGCACGGATCTGGTGCATTTGGTTGGAGGTGACATTGTCAACGTTTACAACGAAGACGGACTTGAATTCATCAAAAAGCTCACGAAGCTTAGTGAAGTAAGTAGCTTTTTTCTCTCCCTTTGACATCTTAAGATTGTGTTCAAGGGGTTTAAAATTTAAAGATAAAAAGTTAAGAGAGCTTTCCTTGGGGTTTGAATATACTTAGGGATACTTCGGTTCAGCCAGCTGACCTCCGACTCAGAGCCGCCATATCTAAACTGGCATTTCTACTCTATTTAAATATTTTTAAATAAAGCTTTTTATTGACTGGTTAGAGCCAGAAGCTAGCTGGAGTAGGCCGAGGCAGCCCTAAATATCAAAAGTAATTTGTCTTACGATTCCATCCAAGAACAATGATCAAATCAGATGTAAATTGTTACAGGGTTGGTTTGCCTCCACTTGAGACTTCAAAAGTAAAAGTTGATCACTTGATCAAATTTGATTAAAATTTAAGCTTGATGAGAGTTTGCTTGACCAGATTCAAGTCAACCTATCCTAAAGTTGAATTCAGCTGGGACAAGCTTAAAAACAGTTTGTAAAGTTATATATATTAACTTATTGTACTTAGTAACTTAGAATTATATATAACCTAAAGTGTAACCATCAAATCTAAATGTTGCCCCTCACTCCTAAAACTATGTTTATTCCTAAGTATGAAATCATCAAAGCTTCATATGAATTAATCAAAAACAAATTTATCAATATACTATCTAACATCTTTTTTCCTTGTGAGACAAAAATATTGTTAGTACAAGGAATTTTGATCAAACTATTGTTATTTCAGATTTAAAAATCCATGAAGTTGCAATTTCACGTATATTTTTTAAAATATTAATATATGTTACTCTTAGTTTTGATAACTTAGTTATGAGAAAACAAACACTTAGCATATTTTATGAAAACATAACAAAGCTGCTTTGTCATAATTAGATGAAGGATTAGAAAATAAGTATACACTTTAAAATGATATTTATACATAAAAAGCAAGGCAAATAAATATAAAGACAGCAGCTAAGTGGACTACAATATCTACAGCACAGTGGTTTTCAAAGCTATTAGGATAAACAAATTGTGGTGTTTGTAAGAAATGAACTCAACCTTAAACAAAGCCTAACTTGGTCAAGTTTCAGAATGCAAATAATTTGAATGTTTTTGTGAACTGGCTTAAGGCCAAACAAAAAACACAACAACAATAAATTAAATACAAAAGTAAATCAAATATAAGACAACACATCCTAAACTACAAGCAAAACAACTTGGTAGAACAAGTAATAAATGAATTTGAGTTGTTCTTAAATGCAAAATAGTTCAACTAAGATACAAATGAGCACAATCAGAAAGACTGAACAAAAAAAACCAGGTCACTATACAAATGAAATTTCACAAACATAAAGCAAAATAAATAAATATACATTAGTTTTCAAACCTGTTGAGATAAATGTATATTAGCAAGTTTAGAACACATAGGTTTAGTCGCAAAACAAATTTCAACTTGGTAGATCTAAATAGGGGATAATTTCACTGAAAATGTGCATTATTTGGCAAAAATGCTCAGTCATACAACAATATACTCAAACTGGGAACAAATGCTTAATGATTCAACAACAAGTGTACCAAACAATAGAACACATGAGTTTCAGTCACAGAACACATCTACTATGTTTATTATATTTTTTTTAAACACATGAAACTCAGTCACAAAAGTTACAAACTTGATCCAACAACAAGCCCCAATAGCAACCAAAACAGACAACATAAACAAGCGTGATGTGGCAGGTGGGATGCCAAAAGAGCAAAGCCGAGCTACACCCGCTTTGCCCTTTTACAGCATTCCGCTGAATATGTGTCCTTGTATCACAGAGAAAAACTAAAGGTTTTTTTAGATTGTGAACTTATGAATTTCTTATCTTATACTCTATATGATAAAATAATATACTCTATATGATAATCTTGTAAAAGGAAAGATGTGTAAAGAAGGATGCCCAAAGAGCAAAGCTGTGCTACGCTCAGCTTCACCCTTTTACAGCAGCCCGCTGGCATGTGTTTTCGGTTTATAAATTATTCTGTGATATAGACATTAATAGTTGCTTTTTAATAGAATTTTAAATTTTTAGTGTTATAACTTTATTATGAAGAGAGTTTTCAGCATTTATTGATATTGTGTATAAATAAAAGGGTTATTGTGCTAAAAAGGTATTTAAAGGCTCATTCAGGCTGAGAAGCTTGGCAGAG
Organism: Entomophthora muscae; assembly: GCA_014839935.2. NCBI lineage: Eukaryota > Fungi > Entomophthoromycota > Entomophthoromycetes > Entomophthorales > Entomophthoraceae > Entomophthora > Entomophthora muscae. The sequence goes on from QTSX02004294.1 coordinate 427,799, forward strand.
AAGGACTTCTGGATAGACAACATTTTGGTTCTGACCGTGATTATGATCTGGATCAATTAAGACTATAGTGCCTTGCATATCAGTAGTACGGAAAAGAGTAACATAGAGCTGACCATGAGAAAAGGGGTCATGAGTGAGATCAATGCCCATGTGGCTCAAGGACTGACCTTGAGATTTGTTGACTGTCATGGCAAATCCTAGGAAGGTTGAAAACTACCAGCGCTGTAGAGTAAAATGAAACTCTTTCTCTTCAACCATTGTAAGGTGTGAAATCAGACAATAGTGGCCCTGATAAACCCCAGATAGAACTGTGACTTTAATTGTATTTTGGAAAAGAGTTGTTACTATGGCTATTGTACCATTGCAGAGACTTTCAGAGGCATAAATATTTCTAAGAATCATCACTGGAACACCCATCTTTACAGTGAGTTGAGATAGAGGTAAGCTGCTGCAAGTAAGAGTCTGCATAACCTCAGCAGTAACCAAATCAGCATCATCTCCTTTCCCTGGATCAGCCTGGTTATTAGCATTATAAATGCGGGAAGCTCCAGGGCAAGTGCCAAGGATTCCAGAGTTAAACTTGACAACTTGGCGGTTGGTGACAGTTAAGATGGCTTGGCCTTTAAAAAATACAGCCACATTATTAGGGGTTAAGACTTGAAGCTGTTAAGGAGGATAGATGACCTGGGTGAGCTGCTCAGATCTAGCGACCTTAGTAATAGCAGGGGGTACATTTATCAGTCCATAAAGCTGAGGATTAAATGATAAGTCTTCCAGGTACCTGGTGTAAATTGCATTCTCTTCAGTCTGATGTAGGTGCATGTTCTGGTTCAGAAACAAAATCTGAAGATAAAGCCAAATTCTAGACTGCTGAATGGAAGCTTCAACCTGCTGGGCATGGCCACCATGGCGGGTTACCAGAAGAGTCTGTTTAAAGTCACTCCCAAAAACCACTGAGATTCCACCAAAAAGAGCCTCATTGTTGTAAACATCTCAGAGAGTACGCTCAACAGCCAGTAAAAAATTCTTATGTTGCATGGAAGCCTCATCCCATATAAGTAAGGATGCCTGACGTAACTGGGTAGCCAGCTGAGATTGATATTCAATGTTGCAAACAGAGTTCTTGTCTAGGTTCAGAGGCACCTTGAAAGTTGAATGGGCAGTCCGGCCCATTGGCAAAAGACTGGCAGCTAAGCCAGTTGAAGCAACACAGATGACATGCATATCCTGATCCCGGTAACAGGCAGCCAGAGCTTGGCAAAGAAATGTCTTTCCAGTACCTCCAGAATCTTGAATGAAGAAGTGTGCGTGGGTAGGGTCCCAGGTAATCTGCTCAGTAATTTGGGTAAATGCTGCCTGTTGATTTGCATTAAGTTGGGCTGGGAGGGCTTGATGTAGTTCAACTGGAGGATTAAAGTCCTGAATAGGGTTTCTGGGATCCTCACAGCCATGAGCATAGTTTGGAAGATGATAAGCTTCCAAGCTTTGACCAAACTGATGAAGCTCACAGGCAATTAAAAAAAGCCCATAATCAAGATGGGAATCAGTAAGGCCCTCTGAGACAATCAGAAACTACAGCCAGTGCTCTAGGTCATCACAAAAGCTCTCCTTAAACTCATTCCAGATACTCAAGCCATTAGTGATATCTCCAAAGGTAAGGCCCTGTACAAAAAAAGCCACTGTCTGTGGCCAGAGTGGGTTTTGGCAGTCTCCTGAAAGGCAATTCTCCAGTATGCATCATCTCATAGTAAACCCAAAGCCTCACATGCTAGGCGGTTGGTGAGATATGTTCTTCTTTGTAATCCTTTTCCTAAAGTCCTTAGGTCCACAAAGCTCGTACACCCACATTGAATAGTTAAAAGAAGGTGTACAAAGAAACACTCACCTTGATTTGGGCTAACATTACACATCTGGCCAAACTGTGCACGTTGCTGACGCCTTCTCCAGGTTTGAGTGGCAGCATGCCAAGTATAATGCTGATGAAAATCTGGGTATAAAAGATGACAGCCATCCTCATTCTCAGTATTAAAAAGCATTCACCCCATAAGGGTTGTTCTGGGAGGATTTTCTACTTGGCGGAGGACATCATCACTGGGAGCAAAATAAACCATCTGTTGGTTCTCAGCATGAACAGCCAAGCAAATGATAGAAGGATAGATTGAGTGATGAGGGAACTCCATCAGCTCCCAAACAGCCTTAGGTGAGGCAATGTATCAACCATGGAGATGCTGGCAGACTTTGTTATTGACAGCATCAGGATGTTGGCTCACAATATCAGCCAAAGGTGCCTGACCCTCAATTGTTGCTATATACATGTCTTCTCTCTTTGAGATGTACTTTAAAATGTACTTGATTGTACAAAGATTCATGCAGACTTCAACAGTTATGTGTGCCTTGTACTTCCAGATAAGAGCAGGAGAGTACAGAACAACTCAGCTGTTGTTGACTGCAACGTTATTGCGTCCAGTCACAGTCTCTGATCCAATTGCATTCTGGGGGCTACAACACCTATAGTTTGGGTATTTATTAGCAGGTAGGACCGTCTCATTTTGAAACTGTTTTGGAAAGTACTTTGAACAGCGGCAGCCAGTTGGAAAATCATGCATTCAGGATGCATTTTGATTTTGATCACATGGAGTGTGGGTCATATAGCTTAATACTAAATGTCTGAGCTCGTTGTGGTAAGGGGTAACAGCCACCGGGGGAATCTCTTCCCAAATCAGTTGGTCAATGTTCTGAGGCTGAATGAAAAAATTGTCTGTGGAGCGGAGAAACAGAACACAGTGCATGTGGAATAAGCCTCGTTTCTGATATTCCATGACACAAAAGTGCCCCAGGCAAGGACTAAAGAATCCAAACCGCATATCCTGGATCAGCTTCTTGATCTTAATATGAAACACCCAGGCAGCAATATCAGGTTGGTCCATAGGTATCTCACGTGGGCCAAGTTCTTGCCTAATCTCTTCCCAATTACCATTGGCTGTAAATGTGATAAACAGAGTTGGCTTTCCAAGGTGATGAAAAATGCACATCACAACCTGATAGAGCTGTTGCATGTGACAATGTGAACCAATGTGCAAAGAGGGAAGAATTGTTTGGTGCCCAACCATCTCATATGGGTCAGCAATATCAGTGTAAGTATAGTAGTCTGTAATATTGTTATAAAGCTCTGCTCTGAAAACATCTTGATGACTTTCAATATACTGCAGGCAGATCATATCACAGGAGGCCCAGGCATCAACAAAAATTGCTGAAACAGCTGGCGGGCAAGAAAAAGAATAGCTGGCTGGGTATTTCTCTGAAAGAGACAATAACAGTAATAGTTATGCATGCTGAGCCGGCAAAGTGTAGCCCTACCTTCTTCCATATGATACATCCCAAAGCTAAAGCCCAAGTCATCCTGGGGAAAGAGAAGAACATAGTGAGTGGGCATATACTTGGCAACTGTGGGATTGATTCTTTCAGTACATCCAGCACGTAACCGCAAAAATACATGATGGCAATTGTGCTCACTATCCTCTACAGCAGCCAATGCAGCTGGCATTAAAGCAGCAGTTTAAGGCTGTTGGGGCAAATTATAGGTACAGCAATCAGTAACTGCTTCAAATGTCAAGTTTAAGTTAGGATGGAGGTAAGCTTCAGCCTCAGGATAGATTTGAGTATACTCCTGAACAATTTCTGTGGCAGTACAATATATTTGCACAAAGGAATTCACTTGAAAAACTACACGGTCAAGCATTCTAAGTGTCTCCTCATTCAGGCCAGGATTTCTCTCCATACGTTGTGCAAGGCAAGCTCTGGGTCAATAAATTATAGCTGATTGTAAACATGGGTGCGGCCCTCTGTAGGCAAAAGAGAATACTTCACATGGTATAACTCACCATGAATAAAATAAGGGACATACTGAGGATTGTTTCCCAAGCAGTGATCTTGCTCTAAAAGAGTTAAGGGTTAAGTTATAAGTTATCAAGTAAGGAAAATTTTAAAAATAATTATCTGCAATTAAGGAATTCATTGCTAAGGCAGCATTGTACTGGCAAATATTTTAAGGAAGTTAGTTGCTTGGGGGGTGCATTGAGTATACAGGGCATAAATCTCTTCAGGAATAGGTTGAAGCGGGGGTAGCTGGATGGTTCCATCATTACAGCAAAGATAAAACTAAGGTGGGTAGGTCTATTAACCCAAGTACCCTCACAGGCCCAGTGTAAAGCTTGGCACTGCCCACACACTGCATTCATCCTAACTATATTTAAAGGAACCCAGGTATCCCTTTTGCTAAAAAATCATCTGGATCTGCAACAGCAAGGTTTTCAGGAACAGTAGCACCCCTTCTAGCAGGCTCCTGAGCTCAGATGTCTCGGCAGATTTTACATGTTCTAACCCGGCAACCATTGGGAAGGCGGAATTGAGTGATAGTTTAATATAAAAGACAATCTATACAACATTGGAGGTTTGGTTGATGTTGTCCACCCTGGTCTGGGTTTCCTAAAGGATAATGAAGATTTTGTGCACTAAGATCCTCTGAGTTTAAACTTTGTCTAGCCATTTTCAAAGCCTTTGTAAAAAAACAATGTGCGTAAATTTGTAGTTACACAGTTAAGCCCCAAAGAAACCCAATGAGGGCTTCTTCAGGGCTGCTATCTCTTTATCATATAAGCAAAATTATAGGCCAAGTAGTGAAAATTTTCTGTTATTTTAAGCATACTAAAGTGGATTAGTACCTTTTTTATAGAAAAATCAGAGAGAGAAAATCTTTAAAGTTTATCAAAACATCAAAAAGTGCAAATATGAGTATTTCTTATAAAGTTATATTCTTTGTGTAAAGCAAGCTTTGTAGTAGCTTATATTTTTTTGTATAAAAAGGAAAAATAGTTTTTAAAAAATAGTTATCTTTATTTGGTTTTTTTGTGTAAAACCTGGCTTGGTTTTTTGAGAATTTATAATAAAGCATTAGGCATAGTAGATGTGTATATTATATAGATTAGTTTTTTGTATAGTCATTTACCTGCTATAAAAAATGAGTGGTTAGAGCAGTTTAAATTTATTAATGAAGGTAATAGTTCAAAAAGTGGCTCTGCTTAGAAGCCGCTGCAGGTAATACAGTCTTTTTTAAAAAGGTTAGCAAAGTTTGAAATTAGCAGCTTACCCAGCCCAAGATTGGCTTCATGGGAAAAAACTTGGATCTTTTATAATATGTTAGCAAGTTTAATAAAACAATCAGCAAAATTTACCTGATAGAGAAACAGGGTGTTTGAAACAGTGTAATTTCTTAATGAAGGTGATAATTCAAAGTTTTCCTGCTCAGGGGGTGCTTCAGGGCAAAATACTGGTTTTTCAAATCTAGGTTGGAAATTAGTAAAAATAAAACTTACTAACCCCAAGATCTGCTGTGGACCAAGTACAACTAAAAGGATTTGAAGGTTAGTAGTTTTTTTTGGAAATAGTTAACTGATAAAATGCAGCTTTATTTTAAAAAGATTTGAGAATAAAAACAATGCTTACCAAGCCTTAATCTGCTTCAGGGCAAAAATCTGGTTTTTTAAATCTAGGTTAGTTAATTTGATTTGATAAAAGTGACTTACCTAACCCAAAATCTGCTGCAGATAGAGTCCATCTATAAGGATTTAAAGGATAGCAATTTGAGTGAAATGCTTACCTGATCTTCAGCTTCAACTTGAATTTTGAAATGATTTAGTTGTTTAAAACTTTTTAAATACCTTTCTAAAGTAAGAGTAGCTTTGAAAGTTTAAAACTAAACTTACCTTTAAAGTCCCTGATCTACTATGCTTAAAACAGTTAATATTATATGTATATTTTGAAGCTTACTTTTATCTTGAAGTGAATCTATAAGTTTGAAATGAAAAAGTTAGTATTGTATCTGACTAAAGCTTACCTTGCTTAGTTGATTCTAACATTATTTTCTTGGCAGATAAATAGATGGGATCAACCAATTATTACTCATGAATTCATTTCTAGCTCCAATGATTACCACTAAGTTTTTAATTAGAAATTTAAATGTCTTACCTTAATGTCAAATCAGATTAATTTACATCTGCCTCCTACTTTTTTTACTTTAATTGACACTGCCGCAGGTGGGGATGCCGCAAGACACTGCAAAGTGTCCAACAACCCCTTTGAGCAGTAGCATTGGCCATTAAACCAAACTAATTTATAAGTAGTTTGTTTTTGTTGTCAGCCACCTTTGAACGTAAAAGAAGGTAAGTTCTTTCAATTAAAACATATGTAAATAATTTCTCCTACAACTTGAGTGGTTATATATGATATCAAATATCAAAACACATGAGTGAATCTATAAAGTAGTTTTAAAAGCTATGGCAACAACCAAAAATACCTCAGATTTAATCAAAATGGTTTCAGATTTAAACAAAATACAACTATCAGGTTAAAATATACACTCTATTAACAGGGATTTTTGGTGTTAATGGGTGAAATAGGTCAACACAGCAAAGAAGTGCTCACACGCAAAGCAAAACACATTCAAAATACAATCCAAAATACATTGATTCACAAACCAAATGGTGTGAGTTGACTTTTGGTGTACATATGTTTACTATGTGAATCAGTGACAAAATACACCCAAGAGCGGTGTGTCAAAACTCAATCCAAAACCAAAACACAATAGCAACTCACTATGTAAACAAAATTACTCAAATGTTGTGTGCAATGGATTGTAATCAAGAATGATACCAAGGTATCTAAAATAAGACACAAGATCTGAAACATAAATTTTAAAAATATTGTGTTGGGTGCTTAATTTGGCGTAAAATCTGGGAAAATGGGTGGAAATTATGTTGAGTATTCTAAAATGGGCGTTGTAAAACCAAAAACAACTAATTAAGAAACAAAAAAATCTATAATCAGGATATTGGGATATTGGGGGAAAAATATTAATTAAATATCCATATTCAGATAAAAGAAAAAATAAAATTAGGGAGTAACTTAATTGAATTATATTTAATATTTTGTTAAATTCTCAAAATGAAAGGAACACAACTACAGAGTACCAATGCACCCATTGTGCGCCGCAGTTGCGGTTGCCCCCACAGGTCAAAGAACAGAGTTAGAGCAACACAAATGCCTACTCAAGAAGGAGACAGGAGAGAAGAGTTCAATAGTGACTCTGCACTGACAAAGCCAGTTTGAGGAGCACAAGCTGCTAGGGTGCAGAGCATCAACCCTTTGGTCCCCAAGCTGACCCAGAAGCCCACCAAGGTTACCTTCACCAAGAAAGTTAGAAACAAGGAGGTAGAACTTACTTTGTATGTGTTCAACGTTGTGTACCGACAAGAGTTGGTCCCGTCAGCCATGCTGGAGAAGGTGAAGCCTGTACTTGATACTAGCTACAAACCCTACGCCAGTGATTGTCACGGTAAGTTCCATAATAGCGGGGATTATTCAGCTGAGTAGAAAAGCTCAGAAAGCCAGAAAACCTTTAACAAAGCTGACTGATTTAATGGACTTGAATCAAACAGTTGATCACAAATGGGTTACAGCTGCTCCAGTTTGCCGGTCAAATCCAACTTCCCCCTGTAAGTTGACATTGATAAATTGACGTAACTTAAGGATCATCAGATATGAACTTATTAATCAGCATGGTTGTCAGAAATTGGTCATCCAAGGGCTCTTTGCAACCTGGACCAGATACTCACTTAAAGATGTGAAAGGAATAGGAACCCAGAATCCAGGTGGTATTGCTTAGTTGATTTTGATATATATTGAATAATTTTACTGTTTCAACTCTAAGAGTTGAGTCCTCCCAAAAGTTTACTCAATAAAAATCATATATCCCTTGGTATAATTTACTTTTTAAAAATTCATCCTGTAGTTGGATTGTTGCGCTACATTCCCTACAATCTGATTCTAAGCCAGATCATTACTGAAATGTTGTAACTGTGCTGTTTTAGCAGAGTTATAAGGGGAAAAATATTTGGAAGTTAGATAACAATCTTTATTGAGAGATAGTGATTATATAGTCATTGTGAATCAAGGACAACAGGAACATGATTGTGTTGATCACATGGCTGGATGAAAGAGGGGGTGGCTTGATCCTGATAATGAGTCAAGCGCCAAATTGAGATATCCACCATAAAGGATCATCTTCTGTTCATGTTGTTGGATTTGGTAATTTGTGTTGACTTCCTAGTCTGGCTTCAAGTGGACGGGTAATCAGATTGCAGGTCACAAACCCACTTGTTTGGAACTTTGCTGGCGGGTTGAGCCTGCTGTTTTGACACCCCCCAACTGAGGGTTGGCCTCCTCTGGGGGTAGGTTGTCAGGAGCCTAGGCGCTGTACTGGACTAATTGTTGTTCTGTGGCAGGCAGGGCGGTTTTGCGTTGTTTTGTCTTGCTTTGCAGGGTCTTAGGCAATCATGGTGTAGGGTCTTATCTTGTTTACGCTTCCCAAGTCCTTTCACAAGGTAAGTGTTATTGTTGTTTACCTTTAATATGATTTCTGGCCCACTTTCTTGGGTTGTAGTTTTCTCTTGTCAACGTTCATGACCCAAACTTTGTCCCCAACTTCATGTCTATCTCAGATGGGGACAAAGGTTTTTTTGTAGACGTTCATTTTCCTTTTCTGTTTGTTTGCTGTTGGCCTCTATAACTTGAGGGTCTGAGCACAAGGGGACTTCACTTGGGATTTCCAGTTTGGGTCCTGTTAATGCGTGGATGGTATTTGGCTGTGTGCTGTATACCAACTCAAAAGGGCTCTTTCCGGTGGATCTGTTCACTTGGGTTTGGCACACAAGTAGTGCAGTCAATAGCTGCTTATACCAGTCTTCAAGTCTCCCGGTGGTAAGTTTGGCTAAGGCTTGCACAAGGCTGCCATTTAGCTGCTCTACACGTCCATTGGCCTGTAGGTGGTATGGTGTAGTGACAGTGTGTTTGACCTCATTTTTGGCGAGGTACATGTTGGTGTCTTTGGAGGTCAATTCTTTGCCTCCATTGGTTATCAGGAGTTCTGGATTTCCAAACTTGCTGATTATCTCTTTTCAAATAAATTGTCGTACATTGTTGCCAGTGTGCGCCCTTACTACTTGGGCTACTGGCCATCTTAGAGCAAAGTCTATGGTGGTGATGATGTATTTCTTATCATTGTGTTTTACTGGCATGGGGCCAACAATGTCAAGAGCCCATACTTTGAAAGGTAGTTGGGTTTGAATGGGAAGTACTGACTTTGGCGGGGTTTTGCTTTTGGCAAACTTTTTGTATACCTCATATTGGTCTAAAACTTATTAAAGATTGCAATATAAGGTTAGCCACAAGGTCTTATGCTTAAGGAACTTATATAGGTTTTGAATCTTGGTGTGTCTGAGGTCTCTGTGATAGCATAGGATGGTGTCTACTTGCTGGTGCGTGGGGATATAGGGAATGACAGTACCGCCAGACATCTTTCTGTGCAAGGTCCTGTACACATCAGCAAATAGGTGTTTGTTTTTTATAACTATTTCCTTTGTTATGTTGGTTGTACTAGGGGAAAACCTTTTTCTTTTGTTTTTAGTACTAAGAGAGGCCATTCTGGGTTGAGCTCATTTTCCCCTCTTGTGGCACAGACATATAGGCGTGAGAGGGCGTCTGCCATGACAAGCTTGGGACCAGGTTTGTACTGTGAGAATATTGAATCTCTCCAAGAGCTCCATCCAGCGGGCTTGGCAGCAAGATATATTTGATTGGGGTTTGAAATATATGAGCAATTTGTGGTTAGTTAATGCTGTGAACTCTTCCTGCCGTTCCAGATAACAATGCCATTTGACTAGACAGTGCATGATGGCCAGCAGTTTCTTGTCGTGGATAGGGTATTGCCACTTGTCATCTGTCAACTTTTGTGATTCATAGGCTACAGGCAGGAAGTTGCCATCACTATTTTTGATTCTTAGGACTCCCCCAATGGATGCATCTGAAGCGTCAGTTTCCATTTGGTATTCCCTGTCACGTTTGGGGTATTGCAGGATGGGAGCTGTTGTGAGTTTCTCCTTGAGGTGTCTAAAACAGAGGTCAAGTTGGGGGGGGGTCCACACAAACTTGGATTTTGCGCCTGTTATGGTAGATAAGGGGGCAGTCAAAACGCCACAGTCAGGTATGAAGCACCGTACATAGGCCACCATCCCCAAGAAGGTGCGGAGTTCTGACTTATCCTTGGGTGGCGGCATCTTGCATATGGCCTGTATCTTTTGACTGTCGGGTTTGATGCCGTCTTTTGAGACTATGTTCCCTAGGAAAGGCAGTTGCTTGAAGAAGAACTGGTATTTGGAGGGCTTGGCCAACAGTTTGTACTGTGCCAGGGTAGCAAAGACTGCCTCTAGGTCTTTGTGGGGCTGTTCCACCAAGGGGTTGTAGACAATGATGTCGTCTAGGTAGACTAGGGCATGCTTGTCTATGTGTGGAGCAAACACTTTGTTCATGAAGGTCACAAAGGTGGAAGGGGCGTTTGTCATGCCAAAGTTGAGCACCACACATTTTTATGAGCTGTATTTAGTGCAGAAGGCTATTTTGGGGATGTCTTCCTCCTTAATAAAAATCTAGTTGTAGCCTGCAGTCAGATCAATCTTGGAGAAGACTGTGGCTCCTCCCAAGGCGTCAAAGAGATTGTCAATCAGCAGTAGTGTATAACAATTCTTGATGGTAACTTTTTTTAGGGCTCAGTAGTCTGTGACCAGACGTAAGGTGCTGTTCTTCTTGGCCACAAAGAATACAGCGGCCCCAAAAGGAGACTGCAAGGGGCAGATAAGTCCTTTCTCCAACGCCTCCTTGAGATAGGTGCGTAGGGTGTTGTCTTTGTTTGGGGTCAGCCTTTAGATAGGGCATGCTTTGGGGAAAGCTCCTTTGAGTTGGATAGAGTGTTGGATGTGTTTCTCAGGGGGCGGCCCAGGTAGCGCTTCCTTGAAGATTTCTGGATGGTGGGCCACAATTTTGCGATCCTGAGATGTGGAGGTATCCTGGTGATCTTTGAAGTGTATGATCTTGTACTGGCAGGAGTCCCAGTCAATTGCCTTCAGGTTTTTCTTCTTGTCCAGGGTCTCTGTGACGCATACAAAGACGTGGTCACGTAGGAGTTGGTCCACAGAGTCAGGGTAGATCTGGTGGTTGACGCCCTCACGTTTGATGGTCAATACCAAGGTCACCCAGTCTATGTGGGGGTTATTCCTTTGCAACCAGTCCAGACCCAGTACAATGTCAAACTTTGGGAAGTCAATGATGGGACCTTAGATGGTGGAGTGGAGGTTCTCAAGCATGACAAAGAAGGGGGCTGTTTCCCTTGTCACAGCAATGTGGTGTTCATCAGCCAGGACCACGTTTTTAATCCGCAAAGGATTAGTGGTTAGCTTGAACTTATCTACAAAGCTGCTGTTGACTATGGTTCAATCTGCACCCAAATCCAGGAGTGCTGAGCCTGTGTAACTGCAAAAACAGAAAGGATAGGACATCACTTTATTGTGATGTCTAGCAATGGTGTACAGTACTGGGTCCTCTGAGGGTACTTGGATCATTGTACATTGGTCCACGTCCTTGGGTCAGTACTCATCATTGGGCAAGTCAAGAGTTGTGTGGAGAGAGCTTGGCTTGCTTAATGCTCTCCCTGGGCTTTTCCCTCATCTTGATTGCCTTGTGTGGCAGTGATACAGAAATGGATACAATTTGACTAGGCATTGCTTCCATTTCCATGTCCATTTGAGCTTGTGGGTTTATGGTTGGTGTTATTCCTGTTGGTTCCTGGGGGTGGTTGAGTGGAGCGCCTGCCTGTGTGGGAGTCCTTGGGTCTCTCTCATTTTCCTGTTTGTGCCTTATAAAGGGCGTTGGAGGTTTGTTCCGCTTTCTCTGCTTTGCGGTACAGGCTTTGTAGGTTGGTCACTTGGTCCAGGTTCACGTGTCTCATCACATGCAACTTGAGGGTGTCATAGTACATGAGGTGTATGGCTAGGGTGTCAAAGGTCATGTCAGATGGTGCACAAAGTCAGAGCTCCTTGTAGGCACAGGTGAGTTCCTTCACGGTGCCATCTGGGTTAGGTTCTTTACTTGGCGCATGATCATGAGCGCCATATCCTTAAGCACAAATCTTGTCAAGAAGTCTTGCTTGAAGGTATCCCAGTTCTTGTTGGCGTTCTCCTTGTGCCACTTGTCACACCAGGTGCCAGCGTCATGGGTTAGACAGATATAGATTTCCACAATCCAAAATTGCTGTGGGCATTCCATCTGGGCCAGCTTGCTCTGGGCGGACTGGATCCATGCGGCAGCGTTGTTGTTGGCCCCAGCAAAAGGTTCCAAGGCAGTTCTCCACAGTCTTTGGGCCACGTAGGTGGGCATGATGTTTTTGTTGGTTGACCGCAGTTTAGAAGAGTGAGCCTGAAAGAGCCCTTTTGCAGACATGGTGTTGAAGGCAGGTAGTGGGATCCCTGTGTTCTGGTACAGGACAAAGCCATCAGGTATCTCAGCACTAGGGGTGTATGGGGTCCAGTCCAGCGGGAGGCCAGAAATAATTCTTTCAAGGATTTGTTGGCCGCGGCGCATGTGGGCAACAGGCGGAATTTTTCAAAATAAGGTAGGATGGAGAACCTATCTGTGCTACCAATGTTGTAACTGTGCTGTTTTAGCAGAGTTACAAGGGGAAAATATTTAGAAGCTAGATAATCTTTAATGAGAGGTAGTGATTATATAGTCATTGTGAATCAAGGATAATAGGAACATGATTGTGTTGATCACACGGCTGGATGGTGAAGGGGGTGGCTTGATTCTGGCAATGAGTCAAGCGCCAAAACAAGGTATCCATCATAAAGGATCATCATCTGTTCATGTTGTTGGATTTGGTAATTTGTGTTGACTTCCTAGTCTGGCTTTGAGTGACCGGGTAATCAGATTGCGGGTCACAAACCTGCTTGTTTGAAACCTTGCTGGCGGGTCAAGGCTGCTGTTTTGACAGGAAGATGGGGCCCTGCGGTTGGAACTTTGTTGTCAGCACCGCCCAATGTTAATTTCATGCCTGCCAATATTGGAGTTATCCCCCTGTCTTTGAAACTGAAAATTGTGTTGCATCTCAATGTCCTGAATTTTATTCTGAAGATACTCTGATTCTTTCACAGACAATTTATCTTGGGCTACTTTGGTTATGATTAATTATTTTACTTAATCCTAGTATCTCAATTGGAAATTTTACAAAACAATATCTGAAGCCATGTTGGTGGTTAATCATTAATCCTATGTGGATTTGGGTGGTAATTCCCCACCATTTAGAAACGCCTTCATATTATCCCATGATTTCCTTCACATTACTCAACTCTTTTACTTCTGAGTTTTTGGATGCAATTTGTCACAAATTTTTGTTTCTTTTCTCCTGTTCTATCAAGATATCTGCATTTACTATGTTTATTTGTATCAGTTCTTTTCTGAGTTTTCAGTTTGCACTTTTCTTTAATTCATGGTTTCCATCTCCAGTTGCAGTTGTTGAGACTAGATCTTCTGCTTCTATTTCCACCACACCATGTCATTTTGGCGCCTGGATTATTTTCCTGCTCCACCTACTGATGAAATTTTGCAGAAGTTTTTTCAGCTTTATCATTCTATTCTGGTTCAAGCCTTAGTCACAAATCCCAAGTTTATCATGTAATGACAAGGGTTTCTGAGGATGCTTGCAAATGGTTGTTTTCTGTGGTGAAGCGCAATTCACGTGTTTTGACAGAAAATGCATCTTTGTACCCTTTGTTAAAAGATTTGTATGCACTGTAAATTCAGAACCTGAACGTAAAAATGTGAGATTGTCAAATCCTTGGTCCAAATTTTGAATCATCTTTTCAGGCAACTCAGCTGAGTCAAAAATAAAATATTTAATAAAATCAACCATTTAGTTTGACTTTTTTATTTTATTTAAATTGGCAAATTTTGAATCCCTTGGGCAGATAACTCAACTAACAAAAGATAAAACTCAGCAAACAAATGCAGGATACATGAATCAGAAATGTGGAATTCTAATGTACAATTTGAGATTTCCTGTATTTCAAACAAATCATAGACATCATGTAAAACTTAACAAATCTGAAATTGTGGGATTGTCAAATCCAAGAACCAAGTTTCAAATCATAATTGCGGTGAATTCAAAATAAATATAATTTATGGGTGTCTCAAAAAGGATGCTAAATAATATTTAGTGGATTTGTGCTAACTCTTTTAGGAATCATAGGCATTCTCAAAAATCACCCTATTCCATTTTAGGGCGGCTAAAATTTAGATTCTACTATTCACAAAATTAACATATTTAACAATAAAATTGACTAAAATATACACTTCTCTTTTTGAGTTTAGTTTTTTAATAAAAATTTATTGTCTTCTTTCAATAACAACCAAGTCAACAAGCTGTTCCCTGGCCTTGATAAAATCATGCAGGACTACACTGGGTCTCTTAACAATGAAGCCTCTGTCTATGGCCACTCCCAACCTGCAGGCCCCTCCGCAAGCACTATCCAGGAGTGTGTTCTTTCTCCTGTGTCCTCAAGCATGGCCCTGTTTGCCTGTTGTACACAGGAAGCCGCCAACCCAAATCACATATCAACAATGGCATCCAGAATTGACCAAGTGAGCCATGGGGCCACCAATAGAAGCCAGAATCCAGAAACAGCCAATCAGATGGCACTGTCTGGTTCTCAAAACAGACACACCCTGCCTCCAGCCAATCAGCCTGCAAGATGCAGAAGAAAATTAATCACTCCAGAGATTGTTCTTGAAATGGTTGAAAAGCAAGAAAAGCTTATGTCCCTTGGGGAAATTGCAGCCGCAATGGGGTTTGAAAAGTCCACTGTGGCTGCAACCCTGCGAGTCCACACCAACTGTGCCCCCCTACCAAGAAGACCCTGACTGGTGCCCATACTTTGACTGAAGGTGACACAGCCCATCCTCTTGCAATAGCCATTATGGAACGTGACCTGCAGATGCCCCTGGTCCAGGTACATCTCCAGCTGGGACTCCATGGCATATTCATCAATAATAAAACAGTGAATTCATGGATGCACAGAGTTGTGGTTGCTGCCAGAATCCTATCCAATCAGGTTCTTGGTGGCCCCATTTTGGTGAACACTGACCCCTACAATTCAACTATCATTAATTTTGTTAAATGGAGGGCAATGAGGGCCTGTAATGACGTAATTTTCCTACCATATGCCAAGATTTCAGCAAGTATTCAAGACTTTGGAGAAAAGAAAATCCAGTCTGACATATACAAGTGTGGCCCAATCTTGTATTGTTTTGTTGGTGTTTTATTGGCAGTTTTTGTGAGAGAGGGGGGCTAAACTAACTAAGTTTGGCTCCCATCCTGGGGGAAGAATCCACCAGGACACCATCCAGTGCAAGACTGGGATGGCCACTCAAAGGGGCGTCCATAGGGATAATGCGGCAGATAGACAGGAAAAGTATGAGTCCAAGCCCATCAATAGCATCACACTAAGCAACCAGGAGGCACGCTTGGGTCTAAGCTCTTGCCCATCCAAGTCTTCCTCTGAGATCAGTGAGACTGGGATCTCCAAGGGAGAAGAAGGGAGGGGGGTCAGGCTGGGGGTCATTAATGAGACTGGATCAAGGGCAGTGAGCTTGAGGTTGTCACAAGTCAAGCTTCTTACAACGTTCTCACTGGTGGCAAGGATATCCTGGGCGTGTCCAGGGATGTTCTCCAGTAAGTGCATGAATTGACCTGAGTTAGCACCAACACAGTGAAGGGTATGGGAAATACACCCTCACAGATCCGGGGTAGTACACCATATCATTACCAAAGCTGGCACAAGTTGTAAACAACAAACTTGGCAAGAGGGACCAACATTTCTCTTAACAACCAAGTGTGGGACCAGCAACAACAGATTTGATTCCCCTGAGGTTCTCTTGATTATCACTGTAAAAATTTCACCAAAAGAGACAACCAAAGGACAAGCACAAGCAAGGAAGTCACTGGGAGGCTGGGAGGAACAAGAAACAAAGGCTGCAGGATATCAGTTGCTTTGAAGACAATTTATGAAGTGTAAAGCATATAGTAAGTGCCAAGGAGCTTGAAAGCAAAAAGGAAACAATTTTGAACTTAAAGTAAGAATTTATAAGGGATATAATACTAAATTCAAAGTTAAAACTAGATTTTCAAAAGTAACTAAGGTAAGTGTAAGAAGCACTACTAACATCAACTATAGAGGCTTTGAAGACAACACCGTAAGCCAAAGAAAGGCAGGAAGAATAAAGATCTGAGGAGTTAAGACTAAAAAAAGCCAGGGATAATAATAAAAAAAGGGGGAAATTTTAAAACCCCAAAGTTTAAACTCAAGTGAGGAAAGTTAGAAACTTTTAATTTGAAGAATCAGCAGGCAGGGGACCAAAAGTCCCCTGTCTTGCTTTAAGAGTGGAATTCAAAATTCAAGGTCACCTGACCCAGGGGTGCGGGTTTGATTGGCTGCAGGAGAATTTTTACCAGGCAGATCCAACAAGCTGGAGAGGTTTTCATCAATTTCCAACTTCAACTCTGATTAGTTGGGGTCAAATGAATGGGGCAGCTCACCATTCAAACCAGTTGGATTGGCATTTAAAGAATTGGCAGTAGCGCGACCTGGTTGTTTAGACTTAATCAATTTTAAATGCAGGCAAGCCCAAGCCAAAAAATAATCCAAATTGATCAGAGATTCCTCCCAAGTGGGAACCAAGTTCATCACATTGGTATTTACCACCTGGAAAGGGTATGTCAACACAAATCTCTCATCAATTGTATGGGCTAAACCCTCAAGGGAATTAAGAGGCTTGACCAGCTTCTGAGAAGATTTTTTTGTGTATTGTGGGAAGATTGTCCTATCCAAGGCTAAAGGAGGGAGTGACTTTACAGTTTTCCCATTGGGCGTCAGTTATTACTTGGCAATATCAAACACTGCAGATGGGTATGCCTACCAGACAGAGCTCAAGGCCATGCTGGAGGAGTGGGCCACACAGCAAAAAGTGTACCCAGTTGTACTGAGTGCCAAGATAGAGCAGCAGGAATGGGCAACCCAAGAAATCAGGGCTGTGGGGCATACCTGTTAGTCCTACCCCATCAACCATGCCAACATGCATCTTGCAGATGTATGTCTTTACAAATTTGGTTCCACACTCAGGCACTTAAAGCCTGCCACCTACAACAAACTGTGCACCGGAATTAATATATATAAAAGTGAGTCTGTCTGTCTGTCTGTTTGTAATGTCGCCTCGAGTGGGCTCAAGCCGTAAGGGATTTGACTGAATTGATTTTTACTTAGAATTTCATTTTAAAAGTTGATTGTTAAGCCACAAGCTCAATTTGGCTCATCCTTACATTCAATCCCTTACATGCATCTTTGAGAGTACGCAGATTGAATTCAGTGGAGTGTGGTCTAAATCATGTTGAACTGAAATATAAGCCACTTGAACTTTAATAAATTTGTATTTGATTACTTGCATTTTAAATTAGTAGCTAACCCTATTCAACCATATCAAAGTGGCTTATCTTTCTAGATTACCCGACTCTAGAATGAGTGGATTAAAACTGGAAGAGAAGCAGCAGTTGTTTTAGATTGTTTTATATGATTGGATGGTTATGCTCTATGTGAGGATTGAATTGATGACGAAAAGAGAGCTTGGTCAATTTAAAGTGATACAGTTTAAATTAAAAAATATATATATTAGTTTAAGTACAGGATGGTTGGCTTGGACATTTCGAAATTCTTATCATTCAAGTGAAATAATAGAATATTCCAATTGGATGCATCACCTGATCCAAGTGGCTGCATATTGTTTCAGAGTAAACCTTGCTTGACACAGCTTCATCCCAAGAGAACATCAGTGGAGTAAACTAACTATGATAAAATTATGTTTCCATATGATGATTTTCATGAAATTTAGAGGACGTAGATCAATTTTTCAGATGATTCCGATCAAAATGGTACCAAACATGATAGCTCTAGCTGCTCTAGATGCTGAGATATATAGTTAAGCGCTGGAATCGGGTTCGCGTCATAATTAAAGACTCGGACTCGATTTGCTATTATCTAAATTTACTTTTAATACACACTGCAAAAACTAAAATCAATGCATCTCAGTGAATACCAAGCCGATTTTGATGTCCAATGGCTTATTTAAAAGCTGCAGATCAGCTCTACATTTTTACAGACATTAAAAATCAATTACTAAATTTTAAAATAATTAGTTTAGCCTTACTAAACTTAATAGTGATACTATACTTATTTAGGTTTAGTTTTATTTATACTTGGAGTATACAATTTTAATTTTAAATTTAAATAAATATAATTGAAATTACTTTTTAATAAAGCAATTAAATAAAATTTTAATTAAACATGCAATAAGGAATACAAGCCTAAAAAGACAATAAAATAATTTTAATTGATTTATTAAATTCAACTTTAATTCTGTCCTTGGACGGGGCAGCCACCTAGTTGATAAGAGTTATGAGCTTTTTCCTTCTGTGTTTGTCCAGGACCTGTCAGATCTTGTCATTTTCCATGCAAGTGACAGTGATAAGTCCAGAAAGGACTCCCACCTCTACCCTTGCCCATCCATCTGTTTTTTCAAGCCTGCATATGTGACAGAAGACGAATTCAAGCAATTGAAGCAATTAGCTCTTGTCGCCCCTTTCCAGTCAATCAACCATGCCTCCCCAACCCCCCATCAAGCTACCCACCTTCCAACCCTGACTCCCAAACCACCACCCATTCCCTCACCACTATCTCTGATGCCGTTCCTTTCACAGGCGCAGATGAAGGCAATATTCATTTTGCCCAGTCCCTCCCCTTCTTGTCCTTTGATGAGTAAAATAAATTTTTTTCTTTATGACAACTTATTAAAGTTGATATTATTTCTTCCAATTCATAAACAATAATGTATTTTTATATGATTGACATTCCCTATAATTAATAAAATGATATACATCTGATACAGTAACATATAATTATTTGCATGAATATTTTTCATCATTATTAATCAATTAAAGACCATAAATGTAATGTTACATTAGTATATTGCAGTTAGACGTCAACTCTTGATATTTAGACATTGTGTGTATAACTCAATGCAATTTAATTAATAAAATTCATTGTAAACTTGGCCTTTTTCATTGTAATTTATTGAAAAGGACTGTGTTTATATTAGAGAGCCATTAACGTTTAGTACAAATATTGATACATAGTGCATTTTAAAGCCTGTATATTTACCTATTGGTAATAATTCTGTAAACTTTTCAGTCAGATTTTGCAAGTTAATAATAATGTAATGGATTAATAAATTAACATTTATTACCATTAATTGGCTGAATTTCCTTGCTGTGACAATAGTGCATTTTCTGACATTTACACACTGGTTTCCAATTGGTAGATTTCACATCCAATCACACAGGCAATAGGAAATCAAGTTGCCACCCTGAGACCAGATGTGGTTGGTGTGGCAGATTGATTTCCTATTGCCTGTGTAATTGGATGTGAAACCAACCAATTGGAAACCAGTGTGTAAATGTCAGAAAATGCACTATTGTCACAGCAAAGAAAATCAGCCAATTAATGGTAATAAATGTTAATTTATTAATCCATTACATTATTATTACCTCGCAAAATCTGACTGAAAAGTTTACAAAATTATTACCAATAGGTAAATATACAGGCTGTAAAATGCACTATGTATCAATATTTGCACTAACTGTTAATGACTCTCTAATATAAACACAGTCCATTTTAATAAATTACAATGAAAAAGACCAAGTTTATAATGAATTTTATTAAAAAATTGTATTGAGTTATACACACAATGTCTAAATATCAAGAGTTGACGTCTAACTGCAATATACTAATGTAACATTACATTTATGGTTCTTAATTTATTATTGATAATGTCAAGGGTCTGGATGTACAAGCATTCTGGCTACCGCCAACCTACTTAACATCCAGCCATCACCCAATTTGGTCCCCTTCCAATATACCATTTGACATATCAAGAATGGTAACCAAGCAATATCACCTGACTTTCCAAGTATCCAGTGGCTCAAACCCATCTTGCACATGACCAACCCCTAGGTTTGATCCAACTAAATCCCTGCCACAGTCAAGTCTATATAAGTCTAAAGTATTATCCAATAAAATATACTTCTCTTCTCTTCTTTCTTAATTCCATATTTGAAGCTTCCCCAAAAGGTGCTCCTTATCACTGATAGCAGCTACGGGTTTTTGACCACGCCCATGAGGGAGAAAATGACTGATCTAAACCTGCTCACCTTTGCTCACGTACTCAACCAGGCCACATCCCAGGAGACCTGGAAAACGTACTTCCGCGCCTACGACATCAACAAAGATATACCTAGTGGATGCACCGTATTTGAAGGTCTGGTCATGCCCAAAGCATGCACCAAGATTATTCAATACAGTTGCTCTCTTCAACCACAAAAAAAACACACACCCACCTATCACAGGTGAAGTTACCAACACCAAATACATTGTTATTGACAAGTTCTTTGGTGTCAGGGCCCAAGGGCTCCCAACTCTGATCCATTTAAACTATAGTCTAAGAAAAGTCCTTTATTTATTATTCAGACCAAGAATTATCACAATGGGGAAAAGGGGAACTAGGTTCTTTTTATACCATTTACATTGGTCTTTGAGATTCTTCCAGACTCTTCCTGAAGGTCCTTGTCTCTCTATCTGGAGGGTCATGCTAAAAGTTTGAAACATCAGCTGACTAATTCTAGTCATATTCTTTTGGCCAGATTCAAACTTCATGGTTTGCCTCAGTTGGTCATCTAAAAATACTTTGGATGAATTCTACTCATCTGGGGCTTTCATTTGAGAGTAAGAACATCCAAAACTGATCACTGGAAGCTGAGATATGGTTAGATTTGCCCGCTTACTAATTGTTGCTTGTCTTGATTTGAAATCCAATCTTGCGACCATTTTGGGACATGCTGACAGGGTTTTTGAACTCGGCTCTTTAAATTGCCATAACTTTTGACCTAGGGTACCTAGGGAGATCATCAAGGTAGCTTTTTGACAGCAAGTAGTAGCTTTATCAATCCAAGCTTTTAAAACATGATTTTCCAAAGCTACTATGTCATGGCGGGCCATGACATTTGGTAAAAACAAAGAAAACATCATCAACTGGCTAGGCCACTCAGCTGCTAAACTCTGCGCCAGACACATCCCCCATGAGAAATGGGACCAGAAAGCCAGCAAGCGCCTATATGAGGCCGCAGCTAACTGGTTTGCCACCTGGGTTGGCTCACAAACTGACAACCAGCTTGAAAACTGGGAAGAGTTTAAAGCGGACATCACCCACAATTTCTGCGTCACCAAATCCCTCCAAGATATTGCAATACAGCTCAGTGATCTTCCTCAGAAGACCACTATCACAGCTTACGCCAATGAATTTGAGGAAATACATTGCAAAATCCAAAACCCAACACAAGGTGATAACATACATACCAGAGCCTCATTCATCAACATAATGAAATCCTCTGTTGCTGCCCTCATCTGCCCAGAGGCTAACACCTCCATGCTGCGCTCATTGCAGAAGCCAAGCACACAGAAAAATGTGCAAACATAGAATATGCTGCACACAACAGCAATTTCTCCTCAAACAGCAATGGCAGAGAGAACTCCAATGGCAACAAACACCAAAATACCAACCATGAAAATTGCAACTCCAATTGCAACAATGGCAATCACAGCCAAAGTGCAAACTGCTCCCGTCCCAAGAAAGAGGACACCGCCAAAGTTAACAATGCTGAAGTAGCAGTCCGCTATGAATCTGACACCACATTCTCTGACCTTGAAGGTCTTGAAATAGAGGAACAGGGGAAAGAGGAGGGGGAACAGGCTTAAGTGCCCCTGTCTCCTCCTAACTTGACAAGAAACTGTACCAAGGCACAAACTTTGCTGCTCGCATCCCACGTGTCCTGCAATCCTCCATTTTTATGAACGTAAAAATTAAAAATTGCTCACAACTTCTTGTCTACCCATGCACTTAAAAATCACATACATATAAAATTTTATCTGACTCTGGTGCACAACACACTATGGTTAGCAAACCTTTTGTAACCAAGTACAAAATACCAGTTGTCAAATCCAACTTCAAATACGCCAGAATGGCAGATAAATCAAAGGTTCTACTTGAAGGAAAAACAACTCCCTTCAGAATTGACCTCCAAGGCATAAAAACGTCCATCAAAGGACTTGTCATGAACAATATAAACTACAAAATTGTAGCAGGCATTGACTGGTTCACACGAGTAAACCCCAGCGTATGTTGGAAAACAAAAACCATGACCATCAAACATAACGGAGTCAATTTTAACATCATTAAAGAACCCAATGACCTCATTCTAAGAGACACAGTATTTGTCCAGGTCATAAACCAAGATGACTCAGAACATCTAGCCAAAGATAGTACTCTTCACATAATGAGGTACACAGAATTCAATAACATACAAACAACCAAAATCCAATGCCCAGAACTTGCGGCACTCCTAAATGAATACACCCATGTATTCAAGGAAGAACTCACCAAGCTACCTACCAAACAGGAGGTCAAACATGGCATCAACCTATGCAAAGCCATGCCCAAACCTGCACCCCTCTACAGACTCTCCCCCATGGAGACCCAAACCCTCAAAACTCATATTGAGGACAATCTAGAAAAAGGATTCATTCACCCGTCTGAATCCCCATGGGGGGGCAGCAGTGTTCTTTGTAAAGAAAAAGGAAGGTACTATGTGTCTAGTAACTGACTACAGAGCACTAAATTCAAGCACAGTAAAGAATAAATACCCTCTTCCACTTATAGAGGATCTGTTTGCAAGACTCTCAGGAGCCAAATTTTTCTTCAAAATTGACCTCACCTCAGGCTACAACCAAGTTGAAGTAAAGGAAAAGGACATACCAAAAACCACGTTCTGTACGCAATTTGGATCCTTTGAGTGTAGAGTAATGAACTTTGGGATGACCAACGCTCCCACAACGTTTGTCACCATGATGAACCAAGCGCTAAACAGTCTCTCAAATACATTATCCTACCTTGACAATATCATCATATTCTCAAAAACAAAAGAGGAACACCTCATGCATGTCCACAAGACACTTGATTGACTTGCAAAGCACAAAATTTATGCAAAACCAAGTAATTGCCAATTTATGGAAAGGAACTCCTGTTCATGGGCCACATTGTCTCTGACGGTGGCATCAAAGCAGATCCAGACAAAATAAAAGCCATAAATAACATGCAGCACACCACCTTTGTTAAACAAGTTAGATGCTTTCTTGGTATGGTAGCTTACCTAAGGAAATACATCAAATACTGCAGAAAACTAACAGCACCAATCAATGACTTAACCAAGGGTAATGCCAAAAAAATTCATCTGGACTCCAGAACGTGATAAGAATTTCCAATTATTAAAACAAGCTTTGATTAAAGCACCAATCTTGCAATACCCTAATAATAACATATGCTATGAGCTCAAGTCAGATGCCAGTGACACCGCCATTTGCGCAGTCCTGTGCATCTGCCAGCCAGGGCAGTAAGACTTCCTGCCAGTATGTTACAAAAGCAGAAAACTAACTAATACTGAGCAGAGATACCCAATACACAATAAGGAATTACTAGCAATATACCACAAATGCAATAAATGGAGATGTTATCTGGAAGGACATTTAAACGTCTGAGTACTAACTGACCATAAATCCTTAATATATTTTAAAACTCAGAACACACTCACACAGTGACAAGCCAAATGGATGTCCTTGCTGGAACAGCTTAATCTGGACATCCAATACAAAAGGGGGCACAGCTGGTCACAGCTGATGCTCTCTCTAGACTATGCCAGCCTAGAGAGGATCACCCTGACCACCTGGACCCTGACTGGCCAAACTGTACAGCACTGAGTGTAAAACCAAAGGAAAAGACCCCACAACACATCAACTGACCCATGATACATTAGTAAGGAACAAAAAGTATTTCCATGTATCAAATGGCACTGTATACCAAATCATTAATGACAAACCTGTCCCGTACATCCCACTTGCACAAAGAGTTGACACCATATCAAGACATCACCGCCTACTAGGACATACAAAGGCTAACAACCTATACCTCACATTAAAAGAGATATTATGGCGGCCCAACCTCAAACAGAATATAGTTGATGTTCTGAAAAAGTGCACAGTGTGCAAGAAATACACCAGTACAAAGGCTCCTCAGCCAACAGTCAACCCAGTACCAGACCCTGAACCATTCAAGGTTTGGGGACTGGACGTAGTGGGCCCCTTCCCAGAAACAAAAACAAACTAATGCTTCTTAATTGTAGCTATCAACTTTGCCACATGCTGGCACATCTTCTGGGCAACAAAGGACCATAAAGCAGAAACCATCAACCGTTTATTCAACAAAGCAATCATAGCCAACTATGGCACTTGTGGGGTTCCTGGTCACCAGTCCCCATAGTGTGTCCTGGGTTGTAGCCAGGGACCGGCTTGGAGGAGTTGTCATTCTCCAACAGGGGTGAAGGGTTGGTGAGAAGCTTATACTTGGCTTGCTTAAGGGCAAACTCCTCAAGTACCTTTCCAATCACCAAGAGAGCGTCTCCACTGTATACCTGGACTTCAGCAAGCGCCAGCCCACCCGTAGGCCAATAACAATCCTGGAGTAGCCTTGCAAACTCTTCTCCAATGAACTCTCTTCCTCTATTTGACATTTCCAAATGCCTGGTCACCTTCTCCCACTCCTCCTGGGCAGATTTACTAGAGGCAAACTTCCTGCACCCTAGGCGGTATGATTCCTCATCCCCTGGGCTAGGGTAGAAAATATGGGGTAATTGACTCATGAGACTTATATACTCTTTTTACACGGGAAAATCAGATAGGGGTTGTAATAGGCGCTTTATTCTCCGTCAGAAAGAAGATCCCCTTAGAAACCTTCTGAGATGTCACCTTTGGGTAGGGAATAAGAAAGCGTTTGTGCCAAAACTTGGAGTCCTTTAACAATATCTTGGACTCCTTGTACTTGGTATTTGACTCCTGCTCCTTGTTCTTGGGCTCCTTTGCTTTGGTCTTGGGCTCCAGCACTTTGGTTGTGGGCTCTGTCATCTTAATCTTAAGCTCCTATGGTCTGACTTGGCTCTGGCTTCCTATCCTTGGTCTCCTGCTCCTTCTGTAGCTTTGGTGGCCTTTGTAATCCACTTGATCCAGTCCCTGAAGAGTCTCAGATAGCTCTCCCTTTTATAGCCCCTTGTTTCAGACCAAAATCCTCTCTTAGAACTCTGGTTCTTTAAAGCTTAAACTATCCTGTTTTTCTTCTTCTATAATATATTAAACTTTCAAACTTACTTCAGCCAATGAAAGCCCTGAATTTCCTGCTTCTGCTCCCCATTTTTTAGGCTTTAACTCTCAAGTTAAAGCCCTTAAAAACCTGATCAAGTAAGCTCCGGGTTGCAGCCAATCAAACGCCTCACTTCAATAGTTTTGCTAAACAGTTCATCCGGATGACCTGTTCCTGACCCTGGTTTAAACTCCAAGCTGCCCTGCTCCAGGTAAACCACTGCTCTGTGTTTCAAACGGTTTTGCTGTAATCCCCGTCACGTTTCCCTGGCAAATCTCAAGCGCTTCCACATATGTTTTACTTAGGCAATTTTTGATCCTTTGATTTTTCAACGTTTCTCCGCGTTTCTCCGCGTTTCCGTCAACGTTTTGCATCTTTGAACCTGCCTGCTGCTTGTCCTTTTGCTCCCCTAGTTGTTCTTGGCAAAATTTGCTCTTTTGCTCTCACAGTTTCTCTGTTCTTCTTCCAGCTTCTTTCTGGTCCTTTTTCTCTCTCATCTTTTTCCTAAAAATAACTTATAGTTCTAATAAACTATAGGTTATTTTTCCTCCTCTTTCTTTTTCTTTATATAATTTTTAATTCTGTTTTAATCATAATCAGGCAGTATTCAATCATTCTTAACTGCTTCTTTATATCCAAATTTCTTCTCAAAAGTCACTAAACCAGCTCTTCCAGCCTCTGTATTCAGTCCAGCTAGGTCATCCTCTCAACTCTTCAGTTCTTCAGCACCAACTTCTGGTCCTTTGGCCATCCTATCCCATGATCTGCTAGTTCTTCATCCTGTCTTCTTGTCCTTCTGCTTATCCTTAACCAGTTTCACACTAGGAACTTCATTTGTTCCCTTAACACACTGAACCATATTGGTCCATTCCATTCAATATGAATTAACAGTTCATCAACTAGCCTTCACTGTGACCAAACAGTCCCTCTTGCTAGTTTTCTCTGCTAATTCTGTGAACCACCTTGGTTCTTTATCTCAGCCCCCATTACCAGAACTTGTAGACCCAGGCATGAGTCTACATTGAACTGGTGTTTGACTGGGCCCTCGCAAGTGGCAATCCACTTAGGCCATTCAACCATAAATCTATGTTTATGCGTTGTCTTTACTCACCCAGGTGATAAAGTCTGGGCTTTCAGTTGTAGAGTAATCAGCTCTACTTCCCAGAGGCTTGATCATACCAAGTTCTGCAGCTTGCTTTGCCAAGCAAGCCACCTTGGTGACACCTCTGAGCATGCCTATACCCTCCAATGCTCACTTTGGGTTCCCCAAAGCTCCCATAGGGGCATAAACAAGGACACCCTGTCAGTCTGTTAGGCAGGGTGCTTGCTCACAGACCTCCTGCAAGCGTATTAGGGTACATTGAGCCCTCAGAGCTCTTCCCCTCCCTGGCAGCCCGCGTTACCCGCCAGGGGTCCAAACTTACTCTCCCCCCAGACAGACAAAGTTTCCTGCTTGCTATTTCAGTCTCCACCCTGCTAGGTGAAGTACTATAGCCCAAAGCAGCCAACATCTTCTGCTGGGTGGATGCAACAACTGCCTCTGGTAGTCCTTTGTTACCTACCAGCCAGGCCTTACTTATCCTAGTAGACCATGTTACCTACTAGGCTCCCCTTACTTACCCTAGTAGACCATGTTACCTACTAGGCTCCCCTTACTTACCCTAGTAGACCAAGTTACCTACTAGGCTTACCTCATTTACCCCTAGTAGCTCTATGTTACCTACTAGTTTACAACGTTGCTATCTGACCACACATTGTCATTCTTTAGCATATTGTCTTTATTTGAAGCCAAATTCACCCTTCCTTGCAAACCGCACACATGTGGATCACCACAGCACTCCAGACTACATCATAACTGATGGAGCAACCAAGTTATCAGGTCATGTAGTAAACAACAACTTAGAATCCAAAAATATTAAACATTCCACAACCTTTTCATACAGGCCACAGGCCAACAGCAGAGTGGATTGCCTCAACAGCATCCTTATCAGGACCCTAGAGAAAATAATGGATGGCAAAGCCAAAGACACATGGCCATTATATGTGAAACATGCATTACAGTATCCTAAGTCTGCACCACCAAGGGACAGGCTATTCACCGTTTGAGCTAACCTACAGGTACAAACCAGAAGTAATCACCTGCATCAAACAGTCATACATAAAGATACCCCCAGGGAAACCCCCCACAGTAGAACAAGCACCAAATCTACAACACATCCGCCTCAAAGCTAAAATAGCAGAAATAAATAGACTCAAAACACAAAAGGTAACCTCCACAGAGGAACCACTTCCCATCAACTCCCCCATCTGGGTTCTAGCAGGAAACAGAAAGAAACTAGACTTGGTACACTGGGGACCAGGAAGAATTATCAAGTTCAGACCAGATCACAACACCTACCTAGTAAAATTCCAAGGTACCAAAGACCCTGTTGTCAAGAAATACCACAGAACCTGTCTCTGCCTCAGTAAAGGAGAACACTCAACCAGACTGGTTCCAACTAGTAAACAGCTCTAGGAGCATCAGGCGGCAGCCGTGAAAACAAATCCCCCTCCTGATGCACCAGAGTAACCCCTCAAGGGTGTGTGTGTGCCAAGGGTCTGGATGTACAAGCATTCTGGCTACTGCCAACCTACTTAACATCCAGCCATCACCCAATTTGATCCCCTTTCAATATACTGTTTGACATATCAAGAATGGTAACCAAGCAATATCACCTGACTTTCCAAGTATCCAGTGGCTCAAACCCATATTGCACATGACCAACCCCTAGGTTTGATCCAACAAAATCCCCGCCACAGTCAAGTCTATATAAGTCTAAAGTATTATCCAATAAAATATACTTCTCTTCTTTCTTAATTCCATATTTGAAGCTTCCCCAAAAGGCGCTCCTTATCAATAATGAAAAATATTCATGCATTGAGGATAGTACTATAAAAACCAGTTTTTTGATGTAATTCAAACAAAATTTTAAATTTCTACAGCCTAATCAACAAATTAGAGTCAGCTCTCCAAAATGTGGTCAAGCTTGAGCATAAAATAAGAGAAATTGTGGTAAATCAACTGGGAAATGAGGGAAGGGCCTTGGTCCGGCAAAACAAAACCACAAAAAATAGCCTGGGAACAATGGTCAAAAAATCACAAGGAAATAATTTAAATCTTCAAAAAAAATACTCAAGCGGTTAGATTTCAAAAGTGAAAGTTAAAACTTGTGAGAATTTGCAAAAACCAATAGAAAGAATACTCAAACAATCAAACTAATTTAAGGAAATGAAATTTCAAAGGAAATCAACACAAATGAAGAGGAAACTGACCAAATGGAAACAGAAGAAAACAAAACACAAACAAGAAGCAGGAGCACTTCAAGAGATACTGAAAATTTATCAAATGAAAATCAAGAGGAAGCACAAGTTGCAAGAAAGATAAGGAAAATAAAACCTAGAAAAATAAATGAAGAGCAGCCAACTCTCATGAAGTTTGCTGAAGGAGCACCTGTGGCTGAGGGGGTCACAGGGGAAACAATTAGTAATCTTTTTTATGTTTTACTTATATTTACTTTAGTTATAACTAGGAATGGGGACAAGGTTGCGGAAGTGGCAGCTTTCACGCCAAGTTGGTTCTACGGGGGTGACCAATCACTGGTAGCCCCTGTAAAACAAATAAATAAAAGCCAAATAAATAAATAATTCAACAGAATATAAACAATTTTTCAAATATTGAAGCTAAAGCTGAGGAATATTTACCACCTGCAGGGTGCTTGCTGTGGTTAAGGGAAGCATACAAAATAGGATCAAATATCAACTTCAAAGAGATGAATGAAATTTGCGGGGATGTCAAGCTAAGCTTTGATGAATATATGTGAAAGCATTCAAAGATTCCCATTTGCAAACTTCAATGAATATGAAAAAACCTAGTCAAAACCAACTTTCAAATAGGAACAGAATATCTAAAAACTGAAATTTTTAATGAAGTATTAAAGGCATTGTCAAATAAAGTTTGGGAACAGTCCTTGTGAATACATTTAAACCTTTACTTATTTTGTTTGCAGAGGCATGGGGGGCTGATACAAGTTGGGTGCCCCCCGGAACCCTCTTCAAATTCAATCAAACTTCCTATATCAATAGATTAGTTCAAGTATTCAAAAAATTGTGCATGTTCTCAGAAAAATACACCTTGCAAAGAATTTATGTCACGGTATATCTGGGAATCCTCCTTCACTGCATATTAAAAACCAACATCAAAAAATTGGAGGATATACCTATTCAAATTGATATATGCCAATTAGCACTAGAACACCAGAAGACACTACGGGGGTATAGGACAGTTGAGCACATCCTGTATGACTCTTTTGCAATGCATTGTTGTATGGGTACTATGTGCCTCCCAAAAAGAATCTACTAATTGATTTGCTCATCTGTCTCCCTTTTATCAAGCATTTGGCAACCACCAGGGTGCAGGGCGCCACCCCTCTAGCAATTGCATCCAGGGTTGTCCACCATGTACAGAAGAGTACATGGATCCAGTTAGACGCTTTAGCCAAAAATTTGATTTTGGGGTATAATTCCCCAGAATAATTGCATTCCATTTGTAAGTTGCATATCCCTAATAAATTTTATTCCCTTGCAATTTAACTTTTTTAAATATTAAAATTTAAATACTGTAGAATTCAGATCCTAAAGGTAAAAATGCGGGATTGTCAAATTCTTTTGTGTGAACTCACCAACTTACCAGAATATTTTTCATTCTTTTATATAAAAAGCAAGTTTTCTGGGATGAAAATTAAACCATTAAGTTGGTGAGTTCACACAAAAGAATTTGACAATCCCACATTTTCACCTTTAGGTTCTGAATTTACAGTATTAAAATTTTAAAATTTAAATTTTACTATTTAAATATTGCTAATTGAATATTTAAATTTTAATATTTAAATTATAATAGTAATATATCTAAATGTATTACAAGACATTAGTTATAGTTGCAAACACATCAAATAATAAAAAAAGAATTAAAAATGTTTTTATTTACTGGCTTGTCAAGTACGGGTTCCTTTATTACATAGTTAAACATCAAGAATGTTGCAACTGAACCAATGAGGATTCAGTATTTGGAATTGGGGAAGTCAACAGTCCAATAGAAAGGACAGAATAATAAGAATAAGGTATCATTTATTGTAGACTATTGTGATTAATATACTATATGGGGAAAGCCACAAGGCCACAAGGCCACAAGGGGGTGGCATAGTGGGAAGTTCCATTTAAGGTTTGAAGCCAAGGAATAACTTGTGCGGGAATCAGCAAGTCAAATTGGCAGCGCTCCTAATTAGGATGAAGTACCCACCATTCAATATTGCCATCAGATTAACCCATAATGTTAGATACATCAAGGGGCAGCTCATCAAGCGCCCCCTGTGTATTGTAAGATACATTAGCAGGCAAGTCTGGAAACTTGGTTGCAACACCCCCCTTGCCCCCTGCTTGTCGTCAGACACCAGGACTGGAGTCTGTGGAAGGTCTGGGAAGGTCCGCATGAACAACCTTTGTGTGGGGATGGCGCAGCAGGGGCGCAAGCAATCATGGTGAAGCTTCTTGGTGTTTCCTTGGGCATCTTCAAGTTGGTAGGTATGGTTGTTGTAGACAGCGGCTATCTTGAAGGGCCCTAGGTGGTTGGGTTCCAACTTGGCAGAATTGGGGTTGAGGATGTAGACAGGGTCACCTACGGCGTATATAGCTTTGAGGTGCTTTGTCCCTCCTGCAATCCGTTTGTGTTCAATTTCCTGGGCTTTGGCACGCCATTGATCCAGGGATGGGGTTGTTACTAGGGGAGGCTTGTCGGGAACCTTGTACCGTAGCTTTCCCTGTTCAACCCCTGTCAGACTGTCAGGTGTTCCAAAGGCCAGGATACTGGGGCTGAACCCCATGCCCCTGTTGGTTCTTGCTCAAAGAATGACTAGAGCAGTGGGCAGGTGTTCAGTCCATGCGGTGTTGGGCTGCTCTTGTGAGAGCTTGACAATCAGTTGAACCAGTGAGCCATTTAACTGTTCCACACGTCCATTGGCTTGAGGATGGTAGGGGGTTGTAACTATATGTTGGAGTGCATTCTTGGCGCAGTATGCCTTCATAACATGCCCAAATAGTTCAGGACCACCATCTGTGATGAGACGTTTGGGTCGCCCAAAGCGGGCCACAATTTCCTTGCCAATAAATCAGGTAATGGTGGTGGTGGTGGTGGCGGTGTGGTTGGTTGTTGCCCAGGCCACTGGCAACAAGTGAAGTAATCAATGGCAGTGATAATGTAATTTTTCCCAGTCTGTCTTTGGGGAGTGGCCCCACAATGTTGAGGGCCCACTGCTTGAAGGGTTCCATGGCCTTGATGGGCAGGACAGACTCGGGGGGTGCAGGTTTGGATGTGTTCTTTTTGCACAAAACGCACATTTCAAGGAGGTCCAAGATGTCTTGGCGCATGCGCAGCCACCAAACCTTCCATTTCATGATCTCAAAGAGGTTACACCCTCTGATATGACCCAGAATTTGGTGGTAGTGCAATATTGTGTCCCCTTGTTGCGTGGTGGGAATTTAAGGCGTCTTTTCACCTGTCTCTGCCAAAGGCAGACGTTACCAGTATTGGTGGTGAACTGACTTTCATTGTCCTTCAACTTGGAGATGGTTACCAAGTTAAGGCCCTTGTAGCAAGTTGCCTCAGGGCAGAGGTAGAGCATGGGCTAATCTATATCCAAACCATTGTCCCCAGTGATGGACTCTACATAGAGTCACAAAAGAGCGTCAGCCTTGACAAGTTCCTTCCCAGGCTTGTACTCAATGCGTAACTGGTAAGGGGATAAGCACTCCACCCATCCTGCTTGGCGGCGTGTCAGGTGAGACTGCGTGTTGAAGTACTGAAGTGACTTGTGGTCTGTCAGAACGTGGGGTGGGAAGGTAGCACCTTCCAGGTAACAGCGCCACTTCTTGAAGCAGTGTACAATGGCTGCCAATTCTTTATCATGGATGGGGTAGTGTTGTTATGAGTCAGTAAGTTCCTGGACTCATATGCCACAGGGAGGAAGACGCCATTGTCAGTTTCTACCCGTAGCACACCCTCTATGGCTCTGTCAGAGGCATTGGTCTCAAGTTTGTACTGTTGGTTTTGATTGGGGAACTGCATTACTGGTGCTGTTGTGAGCCTTTGCTTCAACTTCTTGAAGGCTCAATCTCTGACAGGGGTCCAATGAAAGCACTGCTTGGTATTGAGGAGCTCAGTGAGAGGTGTGATTAGTTCCCCACAATCAGGAATGAACTTGCGCACGTAGACAACCATGCCTAGGAATGTTCACACTTGGCCCACATTGGTGGGGGCAGCATGTTGGTGATTGCTTTAATTTGGCAGGGTTGGGCTTTATCCCTTGGGCAGAGATGGTTTGCTCAAGGAATAATAGCCCCAACTTGAGGAACTTGCATTTGGAGGGTTTAGCTTTTAGCTGGTTTTTCCAAAGGGTGTTGAGGACAGCACAGAGGTGTTGGAGAGTGTGGTTTGATCTTGACTGAAGACAATAATGTTGTCAAGGTACACAACCACACATTTACTAATCAGTTCCTTGAATGCTTTGTTCATCAACATGGAAAAGGTGGAGGGAGCGTTGGTCATTCCAAAGTTTATGACACAACACTCAAATAACCTGTAGCGTGTTGGAAGGCAGTTTTTGCCTCATCACCTGGTGCAATGCAGACCTGGTTGTACCTTGCAGTGAGATCAATATTGATAAAGACCTTCACACCTGCAAGTGTATCAAACAGGTTGTCAATAAGCAGCAGGTGTATTTGTTCTTAACCATCACCTCATTTAGGGCGCGGTAGTCTGTGACCAGGCATAGGGACTCATCTTTCTTGGCTACAAAGAAGACCGCCACCCCGTATGGAGAGAGCAAGGGGCAAATGAAGCCCTTATCAAGCGCGTCCACAAGGTGCTGGCGGAGGGTTTCATCCTCCTTTGGTGTGAGATGGTACAATGGTTGTGCTTTAGGTTATGATCATTGAAGTTGTACAGCGTGCTGGATCTCCCGGGGAGGAGGTAGTTGTTCAAGTATCTTGCTGAATACATCCTTGTACTCCTCAAGGAGTGCTGCAAGCGCTGGTGATGGTGAAGATGTCAGGAATATTCCTACATAAATCAAATTCTGACTGAAGGAAAATGTTAGGAAAAGATAGGAAAATTCCCAATTAAAGAGGCCAAATTTAATGAAGAATTTCCCCCTTTATTTGGGGAAAATAAAAACCAAAATTTGGAAAAAACGGATTTTCCTGGAAACCAGAACAATTTAACATCCAGGCAGGCGCCTGCCACCCTCCGCCAGCCTCCTGCCACCCCCTGCAAGCCTCCCGCGAGCCTCCTGCCCGCCCAGCAGGCTCCTGCTGCCCAGCCAGCCTCCTGCCCGCCAGCCAGGCTCCCACTGCCCAGCCAGCCACCCGCCAGCCTCCAACCCGCTTGCCCGGCTCCCACCGGCCACCTGCTTGCCTACCCCCTCCCCCAGCGGGCCCACTGCCAGCTCCCAGGTCCCATGCCTCAGCCAATCAGAGACCATCATACCTGACAGCCAATCAAAAAAGTACCTAGCAACAGGGGAAACTGCAAGGAATAAAATTCTCCCTCCAGAAGAGGGCAGGAACAACATTTCAGATTTTAAAAATAAGTTTGCCACCAACCAATCAGGTGCCAGTTCACTGGTCACATGGACAAGGCCAAACTCCATTCAAAACAATGTCCATGACCCTAAAATAACTTCTGAAGAGGATTTGACTCCCAACCTTCACCTAGCATCAGGACAACATGAAACTATTGGTTCATCCCAAGAATTTCTCAACTAGCCACAGATAGCAGGAGAACAGGAATTTGACCATCTTCCCAAGCCCCAATTGCCATTCCTACTTTCCAAACTTCTGGGATCTCCCATTCCCTGTTTTTCCCTCCCAATTGAAAATCTTTGCACAGGGAAGAGGACTATAAATAAAGGATCCCACCTCAGTAATAGCTTGTGCTATTATTGAGATTAATACCCTCAATAAAGTGAAATTCAACTTACCTCTAACAAGTTAAAACTACCAATCAGCCCCTGCCAACCCTCCAATCCAAGGAAGATGAACCACCTCATCTTCACAGCTGTACTCACAGCTTGCCTTGGGATTGGAGGCTATCAGTCAGGTCCCAAACTCTTTGGGCCATCTCTGGAAGGACTAGGTCAAGACTCCTACTATGATCCTGGTCAACTGAACTCATCCCAAACTGGACCTTGGCCTCCTTTGGTGTCTCCACATTCAACACTCTCTATTGCCATGTACACATCCATGTACTATATCTTGACATACTTTGCCGGGAGTTTTTGGAGATACAATGTGCATGCAAAGATCTTCTGCTGGCTAATGACTGTGTACCCCATTGTTACCGCCTTGACTGGGTTTCAGTTTGCCAACCTGCTACCCTACGTCCTGCAAGTGATACCTACCATAACTGGGTATTAAAGAAGATGTCAAGGGAGGGACCACTGGTGATTCAGCACAGATAAATTTGACTGAGCATTGATTGAAGTCTAGTTTCCCCCCTTGAAATCATATGAGCCTGCCTCTGTTATTCTGAAAAAACTTTATCATGGAGTAACTTGCTCATTTTCACAGGGTAAATCTGGAACCCCACCCCATTTCTGTTGAGGGTGATGACAGAGGTATCCCAATAAATGTAGGGACAGTTGTGCCAAAGCCAGTCAAGACCAGCAATCATGTTGTGGCTGAGCCCTGCCATGATTGGCCCAGATAGCTTAACCTGGACATTCCCCATTCTCACTGAGAAGGGTACCATCTTGGGGGTGATGGCCACTCTTCAGGAGTCAGCTACCCGTACTGCTTTGAGCCTGCTGGGCACTCAGTCTAATTGCTGAGATTCAGAAAATGCCTGGTTCACCATAGTGTGGTTGGCCCCGGTATCTACTAGTAATTTGTGGGTGTTCCCACAGAAATGGAAGGTATAGGACAAGTGTTTTACTTTATTTGAGGAATGGCTTGCTTAAAATACAGGGTTGTCACTGTGGACTTGAAAGACGTCCAGGGTTTCAACTTCATGAATGTTGTAGTTACAGGGATTTTTTGCAAGCAGGTATTGAGAGGATGGTTCAGGTGGGGTTGTAAGGCCTCTTGTTGCTACAACCCCCAGGCTTTTCCCTGATCCTTGATCTGCGCTAGCTGAAGCTCCCCCTTGTGGGGGCGTTTAGTCCCATTATCCTGCTGACGTGGTTGGCGGCGGCCTACTTGATTGTGGCCATTGCCAGGTGTTGTACGTGGTTGGGATGGAGCGTCACTGGTACATCAGAAGCCCATTGAGGCCTGGTTGTTAGCCTCCACAATGGCTTTATAGCAGTCATCAAGGGAGGTACAGAAACCTACAGGGACCCACTTGCAGATATGGGGTTTTAACCCATTGACAATGAGAGTGAGTAATATTGCGTTTCCGTCAGTCACGGTCTCAGGGGCGGCAGCAAGAGCTTGTTGCCAGGCGGCAAGGTACTCAGGAACAGAACCAGTTTGCTTGATTGCTATAAGAGGAGTTTCCACAACAATGGGGGAGAAGGTTTCACTGTAACAGGACTTGGTGGCGTCTTGGAATGCTGCCCAGGTAACGTCAAGTTCCTGGCTGGCCCAGTTGGTGAACCACACAGCGGCAGTCCCCATGAGGCAACCAGACACAGTGGCAATCCATATGGGCTCAGGAACCTGGAAGATGCAAAGGCGGGTTTCAGTAGACTGGAGCCAACTGACAATGTTGGCCCCCTCAATGCCCCCGCAAAGGATTCTAGCTGAAGGTTGAGCATGCGTTGGGACAGGTCTGACTGGGGCAGGGGAACGCTGGCGTCACACTGCCTGAGGCAGAGCCAATTGTACATGCTAGTGAGAACTAACTGGTCTTGATAGATGATGTACCCGTCAGGGATGTCCCCCTTGGGGATTGGCAGGAAGGTCTCTTGTTGGGGAGTAGCCATACGGCCCGTACTCTGTCCTTTCTTGGGGGAATTTTGTTTTAGGTAGGTCAATAACCTACCTCTGCTACCACTGTTGCAACTGAACCAATGAGGATTCAGTATTTGGGATTGGGGAAGACAACAGTCCAATAAAAAGGACAGAATAATAAGAATAAGGTATTGTTTATTGTAGAATATTGTGATTAATATACTATATGGGGAAAGCCACAAGGGGGTGGCATAGTGGGAAGTTCCATGTAAGGGTTGGAGCTGAAGAATAACTTGTGAGGGAATCAGCAAGTCAAATTGGCAGCACTCCTAATTAGGATGAAGTACCCACCATTTGATATTGCCATCAGATTAATCCATAACATTAGATACATCAAGGGGCGGCTCATTGAGCGCCCCCTGTGTATTGTAAGATACATTAGCAGGCAAGTCTGGAAACTTGGTTGCAACAAGAACTGAATTTATCTGCAACAGACGGCCTGCTCCACTTATGTTCTAAACAAGTGCTTGTTTAGAACTTGAATTACATTCCCTTGTAATATGATTTGATAAATATATTTGATATGCTTGACCCGCGTCATAAGTACTAATTAGTAAGAGATACATGAAAATCATTGGTTTTTGTGTGTGTGGCTATAGTGGCACTGAAGTATTAAGGATCAGATGATGACTTGCAAGGTCCAATTTGTGGCTTAAAAAAGCCAAAGTACCAACAAGGATTCACAATTAGTTAAATAAAATTAATCTAATTCTATCTTTTTTAATTTTTTATTTGTTAACTCTACAGTCAATACACTATTTGGTGGATTATAATAAAAAATACATATATCTATATCTAGAATAATTAATTTTAATTACATTTTTTATCAATTCTTATATGTCTATAATACAATTCAACGTCACAACATTATATATAAATAATAATTTTTGAGTCCTAATGTAAAAACAAAATATATAACAATAAAAACAAATGAAACCCAAGGACCCATTTATCTGATTGGCTTAGAGACAAGGGATTTAGGGAGGAAGGATTCCAAGTGCTTGTAAAAAGCTGCCACCACATTGGGTGGCATTGAAAATTGACTGATCTCAAGAATGTTGAAGAGATCCTTGGTGTCCTGTGGGAGGCCTTTCTTCACCTTATTATTGATCCACCCAAAGACCTCCAAAATTGGGTTAAGGAATAGAGAATATGGTGTGAGGAAGAGAAGTCTCATTGGACAATCAGCAAGCAAGTGGCTGGAGTTGTGGCTGTTTTTGTCAATGAGTGAGAACTTGGACATAACCAGATCCGCTTTATGGAGCCCGACATTATCAAACACAACAATGTTGGTTGTGCCCTGGTAATTAATCCAAAGGTGCTCCTTGACGGCTTAAAGAAAATTGAGAAAAGTCCCGCTATTATGGGAACCCTTGATCATTTGTTATTGGTCCAACCCACGAGGACCAAGAAGCGCAACTATTGAATAGGTTGGGAACGGAAAGCTGCACAATGGGCTATGCCGTCCTTGGAGGCAACTTCCAGAATCAACTCATACAGAATGGAACATCCTCCATGTCAACAATTTCAAAAATTGTTTTTGTTTTATATTTTATAATTTCCTTTAAAAGCTCAAAATAAAAATCAAACATTGCTTTTATTATCAGTGTCAATTATTTAATCAAGAAAAAATAATATTTAATATTGAAAATAAGAAAAATATTTTTGAGAATTGTCAACATGGAGGATGTTCCATTTTGTATGAGTTAATTCTGGAGGTTGCCTCCTTGGACCCCTTCTTGACTTACCCATGCCTAGACCTGAGTGAGGAGGAAAACAACAGTTTTGTTGATGTAGAAGAACTATACATTGCCAGTCTCCTTAAGGGACAGATAAGTCTTGGCATAAATGTGTCACTCTTCAATTGTTTCCTTGCTGTTCCTATTGTACAGGGAAATCCTCAGTACTTTTCAAGAGAAGCCAAGAATGACCATGGCTTTGTAAACAAGTGTTTTTGAAACAGAAAGCCTAAATTTGGTGGCAAGCATTGATTGGACAGCAAGTGATTCAGGGTAGCAATCATTGGATACCCACTGCTTTATTGCATTGATATGAACAGGCTGAAGGAGTTTGAGCTGCCGCTTAGCCTTGGTGGATTTGGCAATTTGCCTGGTGTTGCTATACTTTTTGTTGATGTCACCAATATATCTGGCTGTGAAACCAAATCAGGATGCAATATCCCAAACTGCCATTCCCCCGTTTAAGCAGTTGAGGAGAGCTTCATGCTCACTATCCATTAACTGACACCGGCCCTTGACAGGTACTGCGGCATCCTGGCTGGCTGGCTCAACACAGGGGATGGGAACCTTTGCGTAGAAGGTGGGATCACACTTGGTTTTGCTGGCGCCGTCATTGGTGGCATATGATACAGGCACAGATGGAACTTTGGTGGTGGCCAATGGCTTATAGGTAGTGTCAAAGACGCAGGGCTGGGTGACAACTGGGTACACAGTGGAGGTGTAAGTAACCTCAGTGTTCCTGGTGACCCTGGTGTAGGAAACTTTTGTGGCAGGCCTTGAGAGTGGCTTCTGTCTGGAATTCAGGATGGTTGATCTGGCCTACAATGCAGGAGGTGGTTGACTGGCAATGACACCTTGGAAGGCCTGTGTGTCAGCATGACTCCCCTCAAGTTGGGTTCTGGGTCTGTTCTTGGACCCTCTGAGATGCCCTTGTGGACAGGCTGCCCCGCAGGCTGGTGCAGGAGTGGGTTAAGAATGTGATTGACAGTCCATAAAAATAAAATAAAAAATATATTTTAGATTAAACATGTATTTATTTGGATTTATTGGTTTAGTTGTGGGTAGTTGTTTTCTCTTGATTTAGCCTTGAATAGTAGCAGAGTTTCTATATTTGTGATTTGAAGTGCATAAAATTGTATACTTTCCAGGTTTGGATAATTTTAAAGTTTAGTAACTTTTTATGTCTAAACATGGTTGTTGAGATTGAATTTTTAGTTTGATTTTAGTTGTGGTGGAGCTTCTTGATTTGGGTTGGTGTTTCCTAGTGTGCTTACTGTACATTAAATTTGGATTCCAGTTAATTCATTTTGTCTATTGGAAATATGCAGTTTGACTTGAGCTTTACAAAGTGTCTATGAGTTCCCGCATTTTTAAAAATCCAAATAAAAACACAAAAAACTCAATTTAATTAAAAAAGGCCATCCTGCAAAAGTGATTCAAAATTTGGACCAAGGATTTGACAATCCCGCATTTTTACATTCAGGTTCTGAATTTACAGTATTGAAATCTATCTTATCACATTGTCTTTTCCTTGATGTGTTAATAGTTCATTTTCTGTTGATAATGTGCTTGCAATTAATTGGATAGCTTCACCTCCAGTTGCCTTGGCAATAGGAAATCAAGTTGCCTCCCTGAGATCAGCTGTGGTTGCGGAGGCAACTTGATTTACTATTGCCAAGGCAACTGGAGGTGAAACTATCCAATTAATTGCAAGCACATTATCAACAGCAAATGTACTATCAACACATCAAGGAAAAGACAACGTGATAAGATAGATTGTAATATAATTCTATTTTATTATTAGGGCTTTCTTAAAATCTACTTTAATCAAGCATCTAAATTTTAGCTGCCCTAAAATGAAATAGGGTGATTTTTGAGAATGCCTATGATTCCTAAAAGAATTAGCACAAATCCACTCAATATTATTTAGCATCCTTTTTGAGACACCCATAAATTATATTTAGTTGCAAATTCACCTTGTTTTTGGTTTGAAATTTGGTTCTTGGATTTGACAATCCCGCAACTTCAGATTTATTAATTTTTACATGGTGTCTATGATTTGTTTGACATACAAAAAATCTCAAATTTTACATTAGAATACCACATTTCTGATTCATGTATCCTGCATTTTTTGCTGAGTTTTGTTTTTTTAGTTGATTTATCTTCTCAAGGGATTCAAAATTTGCCAATTTAAATAAACCAAAAAAGGTAAATCAAGTTGTTGTTTTATTAAGTATTTTAATTTTCACCCAGCTGAGTTGCCTGCAAAAGTGATTCAAAATTTAGACCAAGGATTTTACAATCCCACATTTTTACGTTCAGGTTCTGAATTTAAAGTATTGCCTCTTTGTTTATCACTTTTTGTTTTACCATTTACTACAATATCCCATCTTTTTACCCATTGTGTATATGTTTTAAACTTATCTCAATATGTGTTGTTTGCTTTGTGTTGGCATTTCTTCCATAATTGCTATATTATTTTTAGCACTTTACACAGCCCCTTGTGAAAAGATTGACAACAATTTGGTGATAAGCAAAATTTAAATTGGAAAATTATAAGTTTATTGTGTTTAGATAAAGTTGTTGCTGATCTGAATTCAAAACCTTAATGATAAACTTTAAGCCAATCAGGAGCCAAGTGAGAAAGTGATTGTTGTACCATAAAGGGTTATTCAATTATTCTTTGATGTATATGAACTAATTAATCTGATTGGCTGGTTGTCTGCTATTGTGCGCCATTATTGCTGTGGTAAGTTGTTAGTGGATTAGTGCCCAATCAGCATCTGGGTTAGCACTAGTCCACAGACAACTTTCCACAGTGGCAATGGCGCACAATAGCAAAATAACCAGACAATCATATTAATTAGAGCACATGCATCAAAGAATAATTGAATGGCCCTTTATGTCACAACACTCACTTTATCACTTGGCTCCTGATTGGCTTAAAGTTTATCATTAAGGTTTTGAATTCAGATCAGCAACAACTTTATATAAACACAATAAATCTATAATTTTGTTGTAACTGTGATGTTTTAGCAGAGTTACAAGGGTAAAATATTTAGAAAATAGATAATATTCTTTATTGAGAGATACATATTATATAGTAATTGTAAAATGTGGATAGTAGGAACATAATAGTGTTGACCACATTGTGGGATGTTGAAGGGGGTGGCTTAATCCTTGTAATGAGTCAAGTGCAAAAACAAGTTACCCACCAGGGAGGATCAGCTTCTGTCCATGTTATTGTATTTGGAAATCCAAGTTGTCTTCCTAACTTGGCTTCAGGTGACTGGATAATTGGATTGTGTGTCACAAACCTGCTTACTCAGAACCTTGCAGGAAGGTTGAGCCTGCTGTTTCAAATTTTTTCTAAATTAAATTTAGCTGATCACCAAATTGCTTTTAATATTTTCACAAGGGGCTGTGCAAAGTGCTAAAAATAACTGTGTTCTGGATCTAGATACACAACATAGTAAATATATGCTTTTATAGAAATAAGCTGAAAATAAAGAATAAAACCAACTATTTAAAAAGAGAAAATAAACAATTGAAATTCAAGATAAAGATAACATAAATAGACAATGTTTGGCAACAGGGAGTTTATTTTGGGACGTGATAAGTGATACCTACTAGGCAGAATAGAACGGGAAATAAGGCGTAGAGGCAGTGCTTCCTGGGGGTCTGGGATTGGATGGATGGGGCTGGCAGGTGGGGAGTGGTAGAGGCAGGGGTAAAGGAAGATGGATTACGCGTGATGACTGCCATATACAACTGGTGGTATTTGTCATAAATGTCATTTCAATACTTTTTTTGAAAACCTGGGAATCAAACTCCAGGTCTAGGAAAAAGCCTTGTAATAACCAGAGTAGACAGGAGCCAGCCAGGCTGCCATTTGGGCCAAACCCTTGGCTGCCAGAGATGTCTTGCCCCAACCAGGAGAAAAAGGAACCTGTCATCCTTCCAAGTGTCAAGACTGGAAGTTTAAAATCAACATTGGAAACCCCAGAATCAAACCCTGACCCTTCAAAGTCTAATTGAGTCACCCAAGGTGGACAGTAACCCACCAACTTTTTAAGTTGCAGACCTGAGTTATCAAATTACTCTGAGACCTGCCAAACTCTTAAGGATTATTCCCCAAATAAACTTCAGATTGCTGTTAACCTTGTATCACTAAAGACCCAGACCTATGCTGAAGTTGTAGCTTGCCTAAAGGAGGTTATAACAAGCCTTCCTGTCAGTCCCGCCAATGATAACCAGCTAATGCCAGTCTCCAGTCCAGAATGGGTAATACAATTTGACTGCTCAGGTGATGTGGTGAACATTAGCAGAAAAACAAAGCATTGTCACTTCTGTTCATCAGAGTAAGCACAACTAGGATCTGCCACCCGCAAAACCAGAAGCCAAGGTTCAAGCCCTGCCAGTGAGCTGTCCTCAGACCTGAAGTATGTGAAAAGCAAAGAAGAAAACCACCTAGTACAAGAGCCCCAGCAGTATGGGGATGACCCAATTGTCATTTTTGATAATAAAGTTTTATGAACCTTTGGTTTGAACAAATCTTACCTTATCTAGTCTTAGTGATCTTCATCTTAACTCTGGCCAAGTAGACAATCAGGCAATCACCCCCTCTAGAGACCAACCTGCTGATCTTCCTCAGGCACTATACTGTCCCACTGGAGCACCCTTTAGACCTGTGCATTTTACCAAATACCTGCCCAACCCCGCCTACTCAGAGTACAACTTGGAGACCATCATCATTGCCAATCCCTTGGCAAGAAATAGAGGAACCAAATACATAGGACACAAGGGAAAGTACTACAAGGTGCTGCCCTTATTGTTCAAAGACAAGTAAATTATCTGCCTGCATACTTTGTCCCCATGACTCTGCCCTTAACCCCGCAACCAGACCGCCCAATGGAACCCCCACTGTTGCCAATACCACATCTACTCAACTGTTTGGAGTACTCTACATTACTTTGACGGGAATGATAGACTCTATGGTGCCCAACTAAGGGCCTTGGTCTTTGCTTGGGCAATCCATATTCTATATTATCAAGTTAGCATCCATCCTATGGTGGGCATTACCCACTGGCCTGGCCATACTTTGTCCTGAGTCAACTAATGCCTCTACCTATGTCTGGCTTCCTGAAATTATGAAAATATTTTACAAACATGGTAAACTGGGCCCCAAGATGTTGTTAACACTTGGGGCAACTTGTATGCTTTTTTTGTGATAATCACTTATTACATCCATAAGGCAATTGCCTCCCTGATACTCTCATGGATGAAGAACCAACCTACCAAAGAACTGATAGATCCTGCACTTGGTGCAGAACACCAGAACCCAGCCACATTACAAGTACAAAATGTGATAGTGAAACAGACCACAACCAAGGTGAACATGCCCCAGATGGGCAAACTCACCTTAGAAGAAGCTTGCCGAGCCATTTCAGTCCTCTGCCTTTACTTCCAAGCCAACACCAATGCCTACCCTAGTGACACTGAGAAGGTCTTGGGGTGGCTGTCATGCTGTCAGGAGATGCACTGGATTGTTTCAGAAAGGCCACCACTGAAGATATCAAATTTTGCCTTGACTACTCAAGATTTGAGGCCAAACTCATGAGCACTGGCAATGACCAAGACACCAGATACTATGCGCTGAACTCCCTGTTAGAGATCCAACAAGGGAACTGCCCCATCCAAGCCTTTGTTGATGAGTTCCTTGAACTGAAGACTTGTACCCAACTAGAGGATGAATTAGCTACCATTCTTTTCATAAAAGGAGTTAATTTAGCCATGAAAGACCTGTTGAAACACCATCTGCCCACACTGAGCCTGGAGGAACTACTACCCCCATGCAAAGGCCTGAGCTTGAATCAAGAAGGTCATAACTTGTACCCTACCTGTGTTGGCAGAACTGTGAT
Organism: Entomophthora muscae; assembly: GCA_014839935.2. Classification (NCBI taxonomy): domain Eukaryota; kingdom Fungi; phylum Entomophthoromycota; class Entomophthoromycetes; order Entomophthorales; family Entomophthoraceae; genus Entomophthora; species Entomophthora muscae. The sequence continues at coordinate 471,840 of QTSX02004294.1, forward strand.
GCCAAATAAACCAGGAATTTCCCCTGAAAAATTACAACACCACTATTGAGATGATTTGTTTTTCTACTGACATGAGACAGGACATCTCACCAGAGCTTGCCCTAAAAAGAATACCTCTCCTGTATCCTTGGCACAAATAAACACCTCTGCGCAATCTTAAAAATTCATCCAAGTGACCATATAGCTATTGGGAAACAAGCGCCAGATCAAAGCCTTTATTAATAAAGGATCTGACAAAGGAACTGGGATTGAAAGCCTCAGAACACAGCCTACAAGTAATCATGGGAAAGAGTTCTCTGGACACAGGATACAGATGCAAACAAGAACATTCTTTGGAAATAGGATATAACGTGTACCCAACCCCCTTGATCCTCTTGCCAGGATTACCTCACCCCCAATAACGGGTGACTCCTGGTCCAACAAACATGGCCTGATCTTGAACTATTGTGAAAAGACTGCTACATTGAGATGGCCTGAATCTTTTGACACCGTTTCCTTCTGTATAAGCTCTGACAGAAAACTGTTCAACAAACTCTTAACCATAAAGATAGAACCTAGCATTGGGATACTACCTACCCCCTATATAAATGGGACCACATGTTTATCAAAGAAGAAGCCACAAAACTAAGCAGCCATTCAATCTACAATCACGCCATAGACTTGTTACCAGGGACCCAACCACACCACGGCCCCATCTACAGCTGTAACCACCACAAACAAGTAGCCTTAAAAACATACCTAGAGAACATGTCAAAAAAGGGGTTCATCCAAGTGTCAAAGGCCCCTTGCTTGTCACCCATGCTGTTTGTAGGAAAGAAAGATGGCAGAATGCGTCCATGCGTAGACTACCAGAAAATGAGCAACATCACAGTGAAAAACCACTATCCCATCCCCAATGCTTATGACCTCTGTGATGTACTGACCAGAGCCCAGGTGTACTAAAAATTGACCTAAGAGACGCCTTCAACCAGATCCAAATCAAAGAAAGAGATGAATACAAGACGGCTTTCAAAACCAGATATGGGTTATACAAATACCTAGTAATGCCATTTGGCCTATGCAAAGCCCCTAGCACTTTCCAAAAGATGATTGGCACTATCCTAGGAGAGTACCTTGAACAATTTTGTGTTGCATATTTTGACAACATCCTCATCTACAGCAAGTAACACAAAGAGCACCTCCAACACCTGGACCTTATACTGGAAAAACTCTCCCAGGCCAACTTATACACCAAGCTTAAGAAATGTAAATTCTTTCAGTCTGAGGTCAAATTCCTAGGATACATAGTGAAGACCAGCGGGTTTGCCATGGCACAGGACAAAGTAGAAGCAGTAACAGCCTGACTGGTGCCCAAATGCAGAAAGGGTATGAGAATTATTTTGGGCCTGGCAAATTATTGCAGGGACTTCATCCAAAAGTTTTCTCTGATTACCCTGCCTCTGACCTGTCTTTGCTCTGACAAGGTCCTGTTTGTCTGGACCCCAGAATGTATCACCGCCTTTGAAGCCTTGAATTTTGCTTTTACCTCTGTCCATGTCCTGGTCATGCCAGATCCATCCAAATCATTTGTACTAAAGACCAACACATCTGACTTTGCGGTGGGTGGGGTCCTTCTTCAGGAAGGAGGGGATAGTATGCTATATCCTGTAGCATATTACTCCAAGAAGATGCTGCCAGTCAAGAAAAACTACCCAATCTACAATAAGGATATGCTCGCAATAATGAAGACCCTGAAACATTGGTGCCGGTACCTATGTGGCTCTGAATTCCCACTAAAGGTCCTAAACAACCACAAGAACTTGGTTTACTTCTTTAAACACAGACAGCTGAATCATAGACAGGCCAGATGGTCTCTAGGACTGACCAATTACACCCTGACAATTGACTATAAACCCGGGAAACTCAACATAGTACCTGACACAATAAGAAGAAGAGCAGACATGATTCCCTCCACATCTGAGACCAAATACCATAACACCCACGTACTCCTCAACCCTGCCATCCTGGGCATCCAGCTGATGTACATGAAGATCATGGCCCATAAACCCAACATAATTAAGGGGCAGAAATTAGACAAGTACTTGGAAGAACTCATTGCCAACTTGACTTCAGACCCAGAGAGCTGCCACCAAAAGAAAGGATCCTCATTGAAAGGAACTACCCTGTTACTACACAACTGGATCTATGTACCAGAAGGCAAGACAAGGAACAAAGTACTAATAGACTATCATGACTCAGAGATGGCAGTCACCCTGGAAGACTCAAGACACTCCAAAAAATCAAGAAGAATTATGCTTGGCCCCAACTGGACAAAGACATGGTCACCTAAATCAAAGGCTGTGAGACATGTGGAAGGACCAAAACCTGTAGACCCAAACCTGAAGGCCTTCTAAGACCACTAGACATACCAACAGGACCCTGGCAATCTGTTTAATGGATTATATTTTAGAACTGCCCCCTTCCAATTTGTTCAACACCATTATAGTCATAGTAGATAGGTTTACTAAAATGTCCTAATTTGTCCCTACCACCACCCATTGCACTGCTGCAGAGACAGCTAGACATTTCCACAACCACATCCTAACTCAACACGGCACCCTGGTGGAAATCATCAATGATAGGGGCTCCCAATTCACCTCCAACTACTGGACTCAGGTGATGAAAGACTTAGGGGTAAAGAACTGTGTATCCACTTCCTACCATCCACAGACTGACAACCAGACCAAACAATTGAACCAAATACTTGAATAATAACTAAAATGCTACACCAACACCAACCAAGATAACTGGGCCAAGATGCTACCCATGTCAAAGTATGCCTACAACAGCAAAGATCACATATCTACTGGAATGTCCCCCTTCAAAGCCAATTATGGGTTCAATCTATCTTGGGATCCCAGAATTGGCAGTAAATAGACAAACACATCAGGGCAAACCTGGATTAAACAGATACACAACACCCAAGAACCCTGTCTTAAGAATCTGACCCAAGCTGTCCAAACTTATAAGGATTTTTTATGAAAAAAGAGGATTACCAGAAAACCATTGAAGATAGGTGATGAGGTCTACTTGGAATTTCAAAATGTGCCTCTGAAAGTTCCTGCCAGAAGTTAGCCCACAGAAGGAGCGGCCCCTTTAAAATCACCAAGCCAGTGGGTGAAGTAGCATCTAAACTAGAGCTACCCCCTCATGGAAAATACATAATGTCTTCCACTGTGCACTACTATTCAAGAGAGAAGGAAGCTCCCCACCCCACCAGAAACTCAAGAATGACCCTCTTTCCATCCAAGTAGGACACTCTGAAGAATATGAAGTTGAATATATTCATGATGACTGTACCCACTACAAAATACCACAGTACTATGTCAAATGGAAGGGATATACACCTAGGAAAACACTTGGGAACCATTAAGCAACCTACCCAACGCCCAGCTAACCATTCAACAATACCTTGAGAAGAAGGTTAGGAAGGAAGGGACTCCCAGGAAGAAAGGGGATGATGTCATGAATGACATTTCAATACTTGTATTGAAAATCTGGGAATCAAACCCTGGGTCTCAGAAAAAGCCTTGTAATAACCAGGGTAGACAGGAGCCAGCCAGACTGCCAGTTAGGCCAAACCCTGGACTGCCAGAGATGTCTTGCCCCAACCAGGAGAAACAGGAACCTTCCAGCCTTCCAAGTTTCAAGACTGGAAGGTCAAAATCAACATTAGAAACCCCAGAATCAAACCCTGACCCTTCAAAGACTAATTGAGTCACCAAAGGTGGACAGTAACCCACCAACTTTTTAAGTTTCAGACCCGAGTTGTCAAATTACTCTGAGACCTGCCAAACTCTTAAGGATTATTCCCCAAATGAACATCAGATTTCTGTTAACCTTGTGCCACTAAAGACCCAGACCTATGCTGAAGTTGTAGCTTGCCTAAAGGAGGTTACAACAATCCTTCCTGTCAGTCCCGCCAATGATCATCAGCTAATGCCAGTCTCCAGTCCAGAATGGGTAATACAATTTGACTGCTCAGGTGATGTGGTGAACATTAGCAGAAAAACAAAGCATTGTCACTTCTGTTCATCAGAGTAAGCACAACTAGGATCTGCCGCCCGCAAAACCAGAAGCCAAGGTTCAAGCCCTGCCAGTGAGCTGTCCTCAGACCTGAAGTATGTGAAAAGCAAAGAAGAAAACCACCTAGTATAAGAGCCCCAGCAGTATGGGGATGACCCAATTGTCATTTTTGATAATAAAGTTTTATGAACCTTTGGTTTGAACAAATCTTACCTTATCTAGTCTTAGTGATCTTCATCTTAACTCTGGCCAAGTAGAACATCAGGCAACCACCCCTCCAGATACCAACCTGTTGGCCCTCCTCAGGCACTATACCGCCCCCTGGAGCCCCCTTTAGACCTGTGCATTTTACCAAATACCTGTCCAACCCCGCCTACTCAGAGTACAACTTGGAGACCATCATCATTGCCAATCTCTTGGCAAGAAATAGAGGAACCAAATACATAGGACACAAGGGAAAGTACTACAAGGTGCTGCCCTTATTGTTCAAAGACAAGTAAATTATCTGCCTGCATACTTTGTCCCCATGACTCTGCCCTTAACCCCGCAACCAGACCACCCAATGGAACCCCTCACTGCTGCCAAGACCACATCCACTCAACTGTTTGGAGTACTCTAAATTACTTTGACAGGAATGGTAGACTCTATGGTTTCCAACTAAGGGCCTTGGTCTTTGCTTGGGCAATTGATATACTATATTATCAAGTTAGCATCCATCCTATGGTGGGAATTACCCACTGGCCTGGCTGTACTCTGTCCTGAGTCAACTAATGACTCTACCTATGCCTGGCTTCCTGACAGTATTCCTCATCAGTCATTGGCTGGATGGGCTGGTAGGTGGCAGTGGCCTGAGGTGGAAGGTGCTTATCCTTACGTGATTGGTTGCCCATGTTCACATAGAAAACATTTGCGCAAACAAGTCAGCCACCATTTGGCAACAAAAGAGAGAATTGTGATCAAGGACCCCAAGATAGAGATTGTTGAAAGCCTGTGGGCAGCGCTCCTGTAATGTGGATCCCATATTAAAGAACAAGACATTATCCAGATGGATGTCAGTGTGGCTGGCAGAGTAGACTGAGGCCTGATGCATGCATCCCTGGATTGCCTCAAGGGCGGTGGAGCTACCCTCCATCTGGTGGGCTGAGAAAACCCGGTATGTGGAATTTGAGCTATCCCAGGAGTCAAGCAATTCACTGAGGATATGTCTATACTTGTAGCCATTGGTGAAATCAGGGGTTTTCTGATAATAGAGAAACCCCTTGGCCAAAACAGCCAGTAATGCACCCATGAACGTCCCCCTCTTGACCTTCTTCCTTCCATTCTTGGTGGCAGCTTTTCCTTGCTCACCAAAATTGTCAAAAGCTATTGATAGCTTGTAGTAGGCAATGAACATGATGTCATTGAATAAACTTGTTAGGCATTAGACCAGGGTGGACTCAATGGTGGGATTATATGGGGAATCTTCAAAGCCATCTCATTGGTTGCTACTAAAATTTGTCAAAACCCTGATTGAAGCCACTTTGCCATACATCCAGAGCTGCACCATGCTCTCAGAAACACATATGTCATTGTGTGCAAGTTGTTTCTGGACCTGGGTTAGGGGAATCTTGGGGTCCCGCTGCAGGAGATTAAGCATTATTGGGTATACCTTGTTTATCTGGTACTATGGGGTCTTCTTGGGCTTCTTGGATGTCCCAACCAGGTTCCCCATGTTCATTAGGTTATCAAATTCCCGCATTATGGTGGCTCAGGTAAATTGCAATTGGGTGGCAATCTGGTCCCAGGTCAGGCCACACAGGTTCAGTGCCACAATTTCCTGAAGAATTTGGGCAGTGATAATTTGGCACTTGGTGTGCTGGGCTACAGGAGCTGAAGCCTGATTGGCTGAGGGGAGGCAGGTTGGCTTGTGGCAGGAAGAGGTTCTGAATCAGGGTTACCATCCTGATTAGTTGGTTGGCAGGCAGCTTGTGTGGGGGTGGGTATGGGAGCAGGGGCAGAGAAAGACACTGCGTGACTACTGAACAAGTCAAAGCCATAGGGGTTGGTGGTCAGTAACAGGTCAGCTTTCTTGTTACCTGCCTCAAAGGCTTGGGTGTAAACAGGTGCCTCCACATTCTGAGCCTCATCTCCATTGAAGCTGGCTTGACTGCTGCTGGCTAAATTGCTAGTGATGTCAAAAATTTGCTAGTAAAAACAATTGTAAAAAAATCTAGGATAACATAACTAAAAGTAGAAGCTTAAAATTTTATGGCTTATTTTTATTGTAATCACAAGTCCATAGTTGAAAAGTTTTCAAACCCATTTTACACAAATCAGGAGCCATGAAAATGAATAAAATGCCTCTGTTACTAAATTGGATAGCTGTTGATTGGATGTTAAACTTTTATTTTTCTAATTTAGGCTGCTAACACTACACATCTTATGTGACTCCATTTTGTTTTGTGCTTGTGGAATCTTGCTTCTAGATTGCTCTATTTTTTCATTTTAGTCCTTATGTTGGTGCCTCATATGAATCCTGATTGGATTATAATATATTCTAGAACAGCATTCATCCTTCTCACTTTTTGTGTCAGTTCATTTAGTTTGTGGTTTGAACTATGCTGCTTGTTTTTGATATAGTTTTGTATAATGTGTTAGCAAAATTTTGTTTGTTGTTTGACAATTCCTGTGTTCACCAAAAAAACTTAGATTATTTGATTCTTGAATCTCACCCAACTTGGGGTTTGCTTAAATCTGAAATCATTTCATTTAAATCTGAAGTATTTTTGGTTGTTGCCATAGCTTTTAAAACTACTGTAGTGCCTTATACTTAGATAGACCAAAACCTTAATATAGGTTAAAAGAGGAAAATGCTGTTAATTTTAACTCTTCTAATTAAAATTAGATGATGAAATTCAATATAAAACAGATTAAAGCCAGCCTTTTAAACCAAATTTCAACCTTAACCAATAGGCTTCACTTGCATTACACAGTTACAACGGAGCTGGTAATAGTTTTGTATTTGAGTTGAGGAAGATAGCAGTCCAGGAGAAGGTACTCACCCCAATCCTGACAAGAGTATTTCTAGGGACTGGGATCCAAAAAATGTCATTGTTTCTGATATTTTAAAAAATATTTTTATATCAGGAAATATCTGTTATGATAGCATACAGTAGTTTTCAAAGCTGTGGCGCTAAGCAAAATATAATCAGATTTAAACAAAATAGAAGTGTGCCCAAATCTATTGTTAATTAATATGAATTCATTAGTTTGTTATTTTGCTTAAATATGTGTTGGTTTTACTCAGTGCCATGGCTCTGAAAACTACAGTAATGTTGGACTATGATTCCTGGGAATACCCTTGTTGGAATTGAGGTGAGTACCCAGGAGAAGGACAGAAAACAATTTGAATTAAGGTGATCTTTATTGAGAAGAGAGGGAGTTCCTATACTATGATGTGAGTATGTTGGGCCACCAAGGGGGTGGCACATGGATCTGGATAAGGAACATTCTTTTTTGATGTATAGGTTATGGTTGGGATTTTATTTGTAATTGGTATCACTCCTTATAAGGGAGTGTAGGAGTTCTCCATGCTGTGAAATTAAAAGAGGGCTTGTCATTATATCTGATATGGGTTGTCCTGATAAGCACCTGGGGTACTGTGAGATATGTTGGCAACTGAAGTATCCATTTTATTTGCAACAATACAGTAGTTTTAGAAGCTATGGTGACAACCAAAAATACCTCAGATTTAAAAAAAATGGTTTTAGATTTAAACAAAATACAACTATCAGGTTAAAAATACTCTATATTAACAGGGATTTTTGGTGTTAATGGGCAAAATGGGTCAACACAGCAAAGATGTTCTCTCACGCAAAGCAAAACCATTAAAAATATAATCCAAAATACATGGATTAACAAACAAAACGATGTGAGTTGACTTTTGGTGTACATATGGGTCATTATTTTAGAGATTAGGCCATTTTCTAATGCACATGCTGCTCAAGTCGCAGCATAACACAGTTCGATTTTGAAAAAGTAACTTATTACACAATTTATATTTAAAACATTAATAACTCAATGAAAAATTAATATTTTTTCACACTGTAAACTATCAAAATGAAGCTAAGAATCTTATCTTTCTATTGGTGTAAAAATTTTAATATGTATACTATGCTCAATATTAAAGCGAAAGTAATTTAAAAGAGCATAATCCAGATTTTATTATATGATTATATCTAATGATATAAAGTAGATCACTTCAAAGCTAATAAATACTCTTTTTTGAATACACAACAGATGTTTTTTATTTGACGAAATTAAAGATAAGATTGAGAGCTTTATTTTCGCATTTTATTTTATTTAAAAAGCTCAATTCTCTAGGATTTTATGATAGTTTGAAGTTAGGATGTTTTTATCACTGTTTAGATTGATTTTAAGGTTCAAGTGAGCTTCGAACCTCAAATTGAGCATTCTTTAAATGGAATTCTTTGATATTTTATCATTTAAAAATATGCGGAAGAGTTACAATTAACTGAATACATCATTTTAATTGATTTGCATTGATTACAAAGAGGATATGATATAATAATAATGCTTAGCTGCTTCACATATATCACTTGTGCATGAAAACTGGGTATTTAATTAATTTCTGCAAACATAAATTCAAGTTCAAACTATAATAAAAGCTATCACACCATTTCTTTCAGAATGGTGTCATTTAGCTTGGTATATAAGAGCTAAAGTACCACAGAGCTTCTAATCCAAATAACCCAATTCAAAGACCACATTCTGATCATAACTACTCCATCATTAAGGCACACATCAAAGATCTGACCTAATTACAGATTCAAAATACTACCATGTCCTCAGTTAAATTTACTTCTTCCATGCTACCCTTTTTTTCCTTGGGAGCTTCAACAAAAAGAGAGAGAATTGCAATGTTAAAAAAGGCATTCCTCTTTATTGCTGGTGATGATCTTGATAATTTCATCAAGCACTTCCTTACTCAAACTGAATTTGGGAAAGCTCAGTTCCTGCCAACTATTCAAAATCAAAAAGGCAATGAGTTTATTGAAAACTTAAAGGATCTCATGAAATCTTCTCCCCAAAAACATATCCCAGCCTTGCGATCTCTGGTTACTTCCAGTTACTCTTTAAAAGAGCTTAATGATATGGGGTTTAATATAACCAAAAGTGAGTTTGAATACTCAAGAAAAATAAATAAAAATAAAAATGTAAGCTTAAACAAAAAAAGCCAAAAAAATAATAACTATTCATTAAAAAAAAGAAATAACTAAAAAAATAATTAAAAAATTGCTGGAAAATTCTTTTGAAACAAGCCAGTTTACAAAAAAAGTGCCTGAAAAAATTTATAAAGATATAGAAAAAGAGATGAGTAATTACTCAACTGAAATTAAATACTCTCTACTTAAAACAAAAAAAGAAATATATGAAAATATGAAAATAAAAAATGAAATTTCAGTTTCAATTTCCACTTACTATAAATTAATCCCTAAAAATATAATAAAAAGTAAAAAACAAACCGATATGTGCAATATTTGTAATTTAAAAAATTCACTAGAAAAAAAGAAGGAAGAATGTGAAAGTAAAAACTTACCATTACCAGAATCTATAGACAATGACTTAAAGACTATTAATCAGCACCAAGACTTTTATGTTCATCAAAATTGTGAATATAAAAAAGATATTAATGAACTAGATGATGAGTCTTGTGTTGTAGTTATAGATTATAAAGAAAACTTAAAGGTTGGAGGTGGTCCAATTGAGACCAATAATTGTTTTTATTCAAAAAAACCAATCTCATTATTAGGGTTTGCATTAGTTTTTAAAGAAAACAATAAAATTAAATATGAATATCATGATTTTTTGTCTCAAATATTATCACATGATTCTTTATTTTCAGGTGAATGTCTAATAAGTCTTCTTAAATTAGATAGATTTAAAAAAATAAAAAATAAAAAAATAAAAGTATGGACTGATAATGGAAATCATTTTAGATCATATGAATTTTTATATTACTTATTTAAAGAGGCACCTAAATATATTAAGGGTTCCATAAAATATAACCGTTTTGTTGAATGCCATGGAAAAAGCATTGTTGATGGTCACTTTGGTGTAATATCAAAAATTTTAAAGGAAAAAGAAAATGTAATTTATATTAACAACATTAATGATCTAAAAAATATTTGTGAGAAAGAAGAAAGAAGAAAAGAATTATACAATTCATCTTTAACTGGTTCAATTGTTTCCCAAAAAGCATTTTTTTATATTTATGAAAGGAAATTTAGGCCTATAAAAAGAGAGCTTGAAGTTAAAAATCTGCGCATTAATCTTTCATATTTGATGAAAGATGGGAAGTTATATACTTCACCTTTAACATTTGAAAGCTTCTCAGAATATTCTGAGATATTTTATCATTTGAAATCACATGATGATACCAGAGAAACAAAAATATCAGAAGATGCTAGTAGTGTATTGGGGCAAGTTCATGAAGTAGGGCAGCTTACTAGAGGGTGTATTTTAAATAGAGTTATCAGTCTTTCAAAAACAACAACCTTTTTTTCTGAAACAAACTAAGAATATTTATGATGAGCCAAAGATAGGGTAATAGCATTTATAGCTTTGGGGCTGCTATTACTCTCCCATGCAACTCATCATAAATATTTTTGGTTTGTAGTAGCACTTAAGATATTTTCAGTAGTACTATAAGTTGCAATTTTCAATTATAAAATCAATGAATTATTTTTTAAAAAATCACCCAAGCCCAAGATCAATTAAATATTTGGGATTGATTATATTTTACTCTTTCTAAATAATTTGAATATGAATAATGTGATTAAGTTATAAAATAACCAATCTGGCGCCTAGGCATAACAAGAAAAATAATGTCCCATATGTTTACTATGTGAATTGGTGACAAAATACACCCAAGTGCGGTGTATCAAAACTCAATCCAAAAACAAAACACAATAGCAACTTACTATATAAACAAAATCACTCACTCAGTGTGTGCAATGGATTGTAATCAAGAATGATACCAAGGTATCTAAAGTAAGACACAAGAACTGAAACAAATTTTAAAAATATTGTGTTGGGTGCTTAATTTGGCGTAAAATCTGGGAAAATGGGTGGAAATTATGTTGGGTATTCAAAAATGGGTGTTATAAAACCAGAAACAACTAATTAAGAAATAAAAAATCTATAATTGGGATATGGGTGAGAAAAAATATTAATTGAATATCCATATTCATATAAAAGCAAAAATTAAAATTAGGGAGTAACTTAATTGAATCTTATTTAGTATTTTATTAAATTGTAAAATGGAAGGAACACAACCACAGAGTACCAATGCACTTGTTGTGCGCCGCGGTTGCAGTTGCACCCGCAGGTCAAAGAACAGAGTTATTGCAACCCAAGTGCCTACTTAGGAAGGAGACGGGAGAGGAGAGTTCAATAGTGACGCTGCACTGACACAGCTGGTTCAAGAAGCACAAGCTGCTAGGGTGCAGAGCATAAACTCTTGGGTCCCCAAGCTGACCCAGAAGCCCACCAAGGTTACCTTCACCAAGAAAGTTAGAAACAGGGAGGCAGAACTTACTTCATATGTGTTTGACATTGTGTACCGGCAAGAGTTGGTCCCATCAGCCATGCCAGAGAAGGTGAAGCCTGTACTTGATACTAGCTACAAGCCCTATGTCAGTGATGGCAATCAGGAGGATGACAAGGAGCCCCAGTTCTATCAAACTGATGAGGGACAGCTGGTGTTAAAAAAGGTTTCAGCCTTCTATAACAAGGTACCCATGCCCTGTGTTGTGCCCAATGCCAACAAGCCAATCCCCACCGCTAAAAAGCCCGCCCAGAAGTGCATCCCCAATATCAAATGCATCATCCTGCTTAAGCTAATGCGGGAATATGGTGACTACAAGGCAGCTGCGTTCATTGTTGGAGTGGATCTCAAGTACGCCAGCAAGACCTTCCACAAGTTCATCAATACTGGCTGAGTCCTTGCTGTAGAGAAATCCTTGCACGTTTCTAACATGCTCACCAAGGAGCACAAATGGGCAATCCACCAGTGGATAACCTGGGACTGTCATCTTGAACTGGAAAATATACAGGCCATGGTCAAATCTACTTTTGGGGTTGAGGCCTCAATTTTCTTTTACTACCATCTGGTCAAGGGAATGCGCCTTTCCTGGAAAAAGCTTGGGGTATCCCCATATAATCAAAATAAACCAACCAATGTTGAGACCCAGAAAAAATACACAGAGGCATACACTGCCCTCAAAGCCAAGGGAACAGTAAAATTCTACTACATTGACAAATCAGCATTTACCTTGTCTAAGCAGAATGAATATGGGTATGTCCCAAAAGGCTCCAATGACAGGATGGATTGGCGTGCTGCAGTCCACGCCACAGCCTACTCAATGGTGGCTCTCCTTGGTCCAAAGGGGGTTGAGCTGTACCAAATGATATTGGGATCTCACAATAGCTGGACCTTCCTATCATTTCTCCGATTAGTTCAAGAGCACCTGAGGCGCACAAGCCCGGGCTTCACCAATGTAATTGTGCTGGACAATATTGGTATCCATAAGGTGGCTGATATTCTTGAGGAATTCCAGATGATTGACACCAGCATTGCAGTGACCCCCCAGCAATTAGCCACAGAAAATTTGCGCCTTCTCTTCCTCCCTGCCTATTTGTCCTTCCTAAATCCCATTGAGGAAGTCTTTGGGTGGCTCCATCAAGTTGTCAAATGAGGAACCCTAACTGGGACCAAGGACCTGTTTGATTTGCTGCAGGCCAGGATCCATACCCTCCCAGCTGAGACTGTGACCAAATTCTATGGCCACGCTGATTTGTTCATCCCTGCATGCCTAGCCAAACAGCCAATCAATTAAAGGCTTAGTGTGTCCAACTTTTTTTATATTCTCTAATCTACTATTTAAGATTTATTAATTATCATTTTATATTTAGAAGCTTCTAAGCCCACAATCACATTCAGCAAGACCATCAATGGATGTAAGTTATTTATTTATTTTATATTATATATATTTATTTTGCCATCTGAGGTTATCCCAAACACTTGATACTGGATTACGCAAATATATTTATATCACTTTTGTCAAATAAATATAAAAATCAAATTAAAAAAATTTAAATGTAAAATGACAAATTAGAATATATTTTATTAAAGTATAATTTTATGCTTTTATGAAAACCGTTTCTGCAATATATTTTGCAAATCTTGTTTGCTAAAACAAGAATTAGAAAAATTATTTATATTAAAAATAATCTAGAGTATAAAGATAATTATTGATATAGAGAAAAAATTAAGAGCACCTATAATGGGTTCAGCGGTATGTACCCACCCCGCAATGGAGGTGGCACATAGCCTCCACTGCCACACTGTGAACAGTGGATACACCCTGGTTAAAATACTCCCACCTGCTGGTGAAAGGGAGTACAGTCAGGTGGGAGTGAAGCAGCAGCTTCTCTGGTGGGGCTGCAAACCTGAAGATGCCAGCCAGGACCAGGGCGTCCTGGATAACATGGTCCACCAAGTTGTATCTGGGGGGCCTTCTTCCCATCCAGGGAGAGCCTGGCCTTGTCAATCCCAAGAAGGACCCCGTCTAGGTCCTCTACAGACATGTCCATCCCAAAGTAGAAGAGGAACCCCAGGTAAACAACAAGGTGAAGCCTTTGCCCAACAAAGGCTTCAGTAAACTCACAAAGTTTGTTGTATACTGTGCTGATCTTCTTTTCATGCTTTGTCTTTGCAAAGGTCAGCTCCATTGCTTGCAGGACCCCTGTCTTGTTGGCACTCCAGGCCAGCATGAAGTCAGCAAGGAGGATTTTGGTCTTCTTCACGGCTGTTGCATCTGCAACAGCCAGTTTTCCTACCTCACACCCAAAGTTTTCCAAGAGGTAAGAGATAGTATGCTCTACCGGAAAGCAGAAGTGAGCAGCCGCATGGGCCCAGCCCATCTCTGGTACATTCTTGAATGGAAGCGTCTCCAGGACGTCCCAAACAAGCTCAATGGAGTTTACACAGTAAACTCCACTGAGGACCATCAGGTCAAGGCGGACCAGTTGGGCATCCTTGTAGGAAGTAACTGCCCACTTGGATGCCCCCTCGGCATGCGTCAGCCTGGCTAGCACGTCCCTTGTCATTGGGAAGGACCCGTGAATTCTGTCTTCAAGCTCCTGCACAATAGGGGGGAGACAGATAGAGCTGCTTAGTCACGTGAGTGGCATAATTAGCATAAAAGGTGGCCAGGACAAAAAGGACCAGGACCCAGCAGAGTTCACTGTCTATGTTTTCTAAGAAAAAAAGGTAAGTTTTTTGAAAATTTATTAATTTTATTTTTTAGGTTACCTTCTTGTGTTTCTTCTTTGCCAGCGCTTCAGCCAGCTTGGCCATTCTTGGTGCAATCAATTGCGCTGGCAATTCAGTGTCCTCCGCCCTGGCGCGCTTGCTGGCTTGAGATGTGCATACATCTCCGGGTCATCAACCCAGACAGACGGCGCAGAAAGATTGTAGGCCTTGAATTGAAGTCCTTCCATGACGTGCTTCTAGATATTAAGTAAGTGCTTGATTGTTGTTTCTGATGTGTCAGGCATTTTGGTCATTAATGCCTTGGATGTCACCCTGTCAAGTTTCTTGCCTTCAAGGATGGCAGACTTCATCTTTGCTTTGACCTTACGGTCAATGTCTTTGATTTTGGTAATCACCAAGTTGAGATCCTTTAGAAGCTTTTTGAGTTTGCTCATTTTATTTTTTACTAACCTTTCCGTATGTTTTTATAGCTTTTGCCCCAATAAATTCTGTATTATTTTGATACTGTTGCCTCTTTGTTTATTCCTTTTCCCCCATCTACTACATTATCCCATCTTTTTACCCATTGTGTATATGTTTTACGCTCATCTCAATATGTGTGTTGTTTGCTTTGTGTTGGCATTGTTTTCTTGATTACAATATTATTTTTAGCACTTAAACACACCCCTTGTGAAAATATTAACAACAATTTGGTGATCAGCTAAATTTGAATTAGAAAATTATAGTGTTAACTGTTTTTAGATAAAGTTGTTACTGATCCAAATTCAAAACATTAATGATAAACTTTAAGCCAACCAGGAGCCAAGTGATAAAGTGATTGTTGTGACATAAAGGGTCATTCAATAATTCTTTGGTGCATGTGTGCTAATTAATATGATTGGCTGGATCTTTTACTATTGTGCGCCATTGTTGCTGTGGCAAGTTTTTGGTAGACTAGTGCCCAATCAGCTGCTGGGTTAGCACTAGTCCATCAAAATCTCACCACAGCGGCAATGGTGTACAATGGCAAAACATCCAGCCAATCAGATTAATTAGCGCACATGCATCAAAGAATTATTGAATGACCCTTTATGTCACAACACTCACTTTATCACTCTGCTCCTGATTGGCTTAAAGTTTATCATTAAGGTTTTGAATTTGGATCAGTAACAACTTTATATAAAATCAAATAACCTATAATTTTCTAATTCAAGTTTAGCTGATCACCAAATTGTTGTTAATGTTTTCACAAGGGGCTATGGTTGATTGCTAAAAATAACTGTGTTCAGGATCTAGATACACACCTTAGTAAATATATGATTTTATAGAAATAAGCTGAACATAAAGAATAAAACCAACTATAAATAAAGAGAACATGAACAATTGAAATTCAAAATAAAGATAATATAAATAGAAAATGTTTGGTGACAGGGGTTTATTGGGGCAGGTAAGAGTGATGCCTAGTAGGCAAAATAGAACAGGAAGGAAGACATAGAGGCAGTGCTGGCCTGGGGGGTCTGGGATTGGGTGGGTTGGTCTTGCGGGTGAGGGGTGTTGGTGGCGGGGGTGGAGGCAGGAGAATTTCACGTGATGGTTGCCATGTAATGCTTGTTGTATTCCTCATTGGTCATTGGCTGGATGGGCTGGTAGGTGGCAGTGGCCTGAGGTGGAAGGTGCTTATCCTTACGTGATTGGTTGCCCATGTTCACATGGAAAACCATTTGCGCAAACAAGTCAGCCACCATCTGGCGGCCAAAGAGAAAATTGTGGTCAAGGACCCCAAGATAGAGGTTGTTGAAAGCCTGAGGGCGGCACTCCTGTAATGTGGATCCCATATTAAAGAACAAGACATCAGCCAGATGGATGTCAGTGTGGCTGGCAGGGTAGACTGAGGCCTGATGCCTGCATTCCTGCATTCCCTCAAGGGCGGTGAAGCTACCCTCCATTCGGTGACTCAAGAAACCCCGGTGCTTGGAATTTGAGCCATCCCAGGAGTCAAGTAATCCACCAAGGATGTGGCTGTACAAGTAGCCATTGGCAAAATCTGGGGTTTTCTGATAGTAGACAAAACCCTTGGCTGAAACAACCAGAAATGCACCAATGAACGTCCCCTTCATGACCTTCTTCCTCATATTCTTGGCAGAAGCTTTTTTTTGCTCACCAAAATTGTCAAAAGCTATTGATAACTTATAGTAGGAGATAAAAATGACGTCATCTGATAGACTTGTCAAGCATTGGACCAGGGTTGATTTGATGGCCTGATCATATGGGGAATCCTCAGCGTTATCCAATTGGTTGCTGGCAACATTGGTAAGAATCCGTATTGAAGCCACCTTTCCATGCATCCAGAGCTGCACCATGCGCTCAGACACCCAAATGCCATGGTGCGCAAGTTGCTTCCGGACCTGGGTCAAGGGAAGCTTGGGATCCCGCTGGAGGAGGTCAAGCATGATTGGGTATGCCTCAGATATTTGTGACTTGGGGGTCTTCTTGGGCTTCTTGGCTGTCCCAATCAGATTCCCCCTGTTCATCAGGTTGTTGAATTCCCGCATTACAGTAGCTTGGGTAAATTGCAACTGGGCAGCAATCTGTTCCCAGGCCAGACCCTGTAGATTCAGTGCCACAATTTCCTGAAGAATTTGGGTGGTGATGATTTGTTGCTTGGGGCGCTGGGCCAGGGGAGCTGAAGCCTGATTGGCTGTAGGGGGGCAGGTTGGCTGGTGGCAGGAAGTTGTTCCAAATCAAGGTTGCCATCCTGATTGTTTGGTTGAAGGGCAGCTTGTGCGGGGGTGGGTACAGGAGCAGGGGCAGAGCTAGACACCAAGTGACTACTGAACAAGTCAAAGCCATATGGGTTGGGGGTCAGTAACAGGTCAGCTTCCTTGTTACCCGCCTCAAAGGCTTGGGTGTAAACAGGTGCCTCCACATTCTGAGCCTTGCCTCCATTGAAGCTGGCTTGGCTGCTGGCGCCATCAAAGATATTGCTTGTAAAAACCATTGTAAAAAACCTAGGATAAAATCACTAAAAGTAGAAAATTTAAAATCTAATGATTTATTTTTATTGTAATCTTGAGTCCATATTTGGAAGATTCTCAAAACCATTTCACACAAATTAGGATCCATGAAAATGAATAAAATGCCTCTTTTCCTAAATTGAATAGCTGTTGATTGGCTGTTAAACTGTTATATTTCTAATTTAGGCTGCTCACACTAAACATCTTGTGTGACTTCATTTTGTCTCATGCTTGTGGAATCTTGCTTCTAGATTGCTCAAATTTTGTTTCATTTTAGTCCTTCTGTCAGTGCCTCATATGAATCCTGATTGGATTATAATATATTCTAGAACAGCATTCATCTATCTCACTTGTTGTGTCAGTTCATTTTGTTTGTGGTTTGGACTACACCGCTTGATGTTTGATATAATTTTGTATAATGGGCTAGTGAAATTTTGTTTTTTGTTTGACAGTTCATTTATTAACTGAAATTTTTTTAAATTAATTGAACCTGAATCTTGCGCGACTTGGAATTTGTTTAAATATGAGGTATTTTTGGTTGTTACCATAGCTTTTAAAACTACTGTACAAACATTAAGCTAGGTAATTTATTATGTATCCAAAAATTGGCTTTTTATCCACGTATGCAAACAATAAATATGTATAATAAATGTAAATCAGCATTAATGCACTTTGTAGAATAAAATATGTACATAATTCATATTTGCAATAAGCTTTATCGAAGGGCTGATTTTCAGAAAAGATAACAATTGAATTCTATTTAAAACTTAATCAAAAGAGCTTAGATTTAAGCCCATATATTTCTTATTAAAATAAATGTTATTTTTGATGAAATAAAATTTTAAAAAAGCTCAAAAGCTTTATTTCAATTATGGTAGCATAAAAATATTTATAGCTTTATTGTATTGTATGATTTCATATAAAATAACAGTTTTATGTTATAACTGTTTTGTTTTGTTTTGGTAGAGTTACAGAAAAGGGGAAACAAATAGTGTAATAGACGATGTCTTAATTTAGGAATAATAGATTATCTAGTGCTTTTTGTGGCTTTCAAGAGAAGATAGGTATCCTTCTGTATGAGGCACTATTCTTGGGAAATGAGTTGAACTCCATATAAGACTTTTTAAGTGCAATGTCTTGGTTGGTGACTCAGCTTATCATATCCAGACTTTTAGTCTTGGGCGGGTTGAGTTACAAGTCTTCTTTTTTGACTCGGCATCTTACCAGGGGGTTTACACTACAGTTTCAACATTTGTATAAATTATTAAATTTTATTAGTAATAATATTAATTTGTTTACTTAACTGCCATCAATTTTATTTTAGAAAAAATAAAACCCTTATTCATTCTGCAAAAACTACAGGACACGTGTTTTAGCTTTATTTTGATGGGTTAAAGCTTATGAAATTAATAATTCATTAAAATTTATAGCTCCTTGAAATATCCCTTTAAATAGTTTTTAAAAGCCGAATTGGATTGTTGCCTATATGTGTAACACATGCAATAGAAAATGGCGGAGCTTTGCAAAATTTCACATTGTGTAAATTGAACTTAAATAAACGCCAAGTTTAAAGTTGTTAACGTTGGGTCCATAAAGAACTGATGGATCATTACAGAAACACGTTTAAGGGGTGCACCTTATTTCCAGCATTACCTTTCCTAAAACCAAGTTCCAACAGAATGACATCATTCCCGGAATTGATATAAAATTACAGGTTAAATTGTGAAAATGATGTCATTAAGACAGAAACGGTTCCTAGGAACGGTAATATCGGAAATGAGATGAGTTTTGGTTGGAATATGCAATACTTGTTTAACTCGAAACATTATTCCGGGGATGGTATTTAGCAGGAGCAGCAACGATTTGAGATGGAAATGAAGGTTGGTCTCTACTGGGGCGTGGTAGCATCCTTGGAGATGTTTAGGATCAGAAGGCTAGAGGGCATTGCGAGGGCAAAATGCGCCAGGGCAAGTGGCATAGACCTGAACCATCAAATGCAGGAAGGGTTCTTGGGAAGCTGGCTTGATTCAAGTAAACAAATGGGTCATTATTTTAGAGATTAGGCCATTTTCTAATGCACATGCTGCTCAAGTCGCAGCATAACACAGTTCGATTTTGAAAAAGTAACTAATTACACAATTTATATTTAAAACATTAATAACTCAATGAAAAATTAATATTTTTTCACACTGTAAACTATCAAAATGAAGCTAAGAATCTTATCTTTCTATTGGTGTAAAAATTTTAATATGTATACTATGCTCAATATTAAAGCAAAAGTAATTTAAAAGAGCATAATCCAGATTTTATTATATGATTATATCTAATGATATAAAGTAGATCACTTCAAAGCTAATAAATACTCTTTTTTGAATACACAACAGATATTTTTTATTTGAATAAATTAAAGATAAGATTGAGAGCTTTATTTTCGCATTTTATTTTATTTAAAAAGCTCAATTCTCTAGGATTTTATGATAGTTTGAAGTTAGGATGTTTTTATCACTGTTTAGATTGATTTTAAGGTTCAAGTGAGCTTCGAACCTCAAATTGAGCATTCATTAAATGGAATTCTTTAATATTTTATCATTTTAAAAATATGCGGAAGAGTTACAATTAACTGAATACATCATTTTAATTGATTTGCATTGATTACAAAGAGGATATGATGTAATAATAATGCTTAGCTGCTTCACATATATCACTTGTGCATGAAAACTGGGTATTTAATTAATTTCTGCAAACATAAATTCAAGTTCAAACTATAATAAAAGCTATCACACCATTTCTTTCAGAATGGTGTCATTTAGCTTGGTATATAAGAGCTAAAGTACCACAAAGCTTCTAATCCAAATAACCCAATTCAAAGACCACATTCTGATCATAACTACTCCATCATTAAGGCACACATCAAAGATCTGACCTAATTACAGATTCAAAATACTACCATGTCCTCAGTTAAATTTACTTCTTCCATGCTACCCTTTTTTTCCTTGTGAGCTTCAACAAAAAGAGAGAGAATTGCAATGTTAAAAAAGGCATTCCTCTTTATTGCTGGTGATGATCTTGATAATTTCATCAAGCACTTCCTTACTCAAACTGAATTTGGGAAAGCTCAGTTCCTGCCAACTATTCAAAATCAAAAAGGCAATGAGTTCATTGAAAACTTAAAGGATCTCATGAAATCTTCTCCCCAAAAACATCTCCCAGCCTTGCGATCTCTGGTTACTTCCAGTTACTCTTTAAAAGAGCTTAATGATATGGGGTTTAATATAACCAAAAGTGAGTTTGAATACTCAAGAAAAATAAATAAAAATAAAAATGTAAGCTTAAACAAAAAAAGCCAAAAAAATAATAACTATTCATTAAAAAAAGAAATAACTAAAAAAATAATTAAAAAATTGCTGGAAAATTCTTTTGAAACAAGCCAGTTTACAAAAAAAGTGCCTGAAAAAATTTATAAAGATATAGAAAAAGAGATGAGTAATTACTCAACTAAAATTAAATACTCTCTACTTAAAACAAAAAAAGAAATATATGAAAATATGAAAATAAAAAATGAAATTTCAGTTTCAATTTCCACTTACTATAAATTAATCCCTAAAAATATAATAAAAAGTAAAAAACAAACCAATATGTGCAATATTTGTAATTTAAAAAATTCACTAGAAAAAAGAAGGAAGAATGTGAAAGTAAAAACTTACCATTACCAGAATCTATAGACAATGACTTAAAGACTATTAATCAGCATCAAGACTTTTATGTTCATCAAAATTGTGAATATAAAAAAGATATTAATGAACTAGATGATGAGTCTTGTGTTGTAGTTATAGATTATAAAGAAAACTTAAAGGTTGGAGGTGGTCCAATTGAGACCAATAATTGTTTTTATTCAAAAAAACCAATCTCATTATTAGGGTTTGCATTAGTTTTTAAAGAAAACAATAAAATTAAATATGAATATCATGATTTTTTGTCTCAAATATTATCACATGATTCTTTATTTTCAGGTGAATGTCTAATAAGTCTTCTTAAATTAGATAGATTTAAAAAAATAAAAAATATAAAAGTATGGACAGATAATGGAAATCATTTTAGATCATATGAATTTTTATATTACTTATTTAAAGAGGCACCTAAATATATTAAGGGTTCTATAAAATATAACCGTTTTGTTGAATGCCATGGAAAAAGCATTGTTGATGGTCACTTTGGTGTAATATCAAAAATTTTAAAGGAAAAAGAAAATGTACTTTATATTAACAACATTAATGATCTAAAAAATATTTTTGAGAAAGAAGAAAGAAGAAAAGAAAAATACAATTCATCTTTAACTGGTTCAATTGTTTCCCAAAAAGCATTTTTTTATATTTATGAAAGGAAATTTAGGCCTATAAAAAGAGAGCTTGAAGTTAAAAATCTGCGCATTAATCTTTCATATTTGATGAAAGATGGGAAGTTATATACTTCACCTTTAACATTTGAAAGCTTCTCAGAATATTCTGAGATATTTTATCATTTGAAATCACGTGATGATACCAGAGAAACAAAAATATCAGAAGATGCTAGTAGTGTATTGGGGCAAGTTCATGAAGTAGGGCAGCTTACTAGAGGGTGTATTTTAAATAGAGTTATCAGTCTTTCAAAAACAACAACCTTTTTTTCTGAAACAAACTAAGAATATTTATGATGAGCCAAAGATAGGGTAATAGCATTTATAGCTTTGGGGCTGCTATTACTCTCCCATGCAACTCATCATAAATATTTTTGGTTTGTAGTAGCACTTAAGATATTTTCAGTAGTACTATAAGTTGCAATTTTCAATTATAAAATCAATGAATTATTTTTTAAAAAATCACCCAAGCCCAAGATCAATTAAATATTTGGGATTGATTATATTTTACTCTTTCTGAATAATTTGAATATGAATAATATGATTAAGTTATAAAATAACCAATCTGGCGCCTAGGCATAACAAGAAAAATAATGTCCCAAATGGTTGATTCGGGGTTATGGCTAAATAACCAACCAATCAATATCACGCTAAGCAAGAGCAAAAATTTCTCCTGCCAACCTACTTCCAGCCACAAAAAGGGTACCCATAAATGCTACTGCTTTATGAAGGAAGGCTTGTTTCTAGGGAAAGAGATCCAAATATCCAACTATTTCACATGCCACAACCCTGTTTGTACAATTGAACTGAAAACAGGTCCCTTAGTAATTGCCCGCAAGTCACTTGGCAATTACAATTCATCGCTCCTCCCCCACTCACATGCTGGGCCTAACTCCCATGTAATCCTGAATGACTCTCTTGAATCCCACATGGATTTTTCTGCCACTGTTTCTGGAACCAAGCTAGGAGGATACTTGTGGTTCAAACCGGCATTTTGGGGATTGCAGGGCTTATTAAATTTGATTGATTTGCAGGAGATGGGCAGTACAATCAAGGCTCACACTTTCTCCACCTTCTCTCCAATCACCACCAATGAGGGGCTTCATGGTGTGATTGGGGTCAGCAAAGGATACCCCTCACCAGATATCCAATCCATCCCACCCCAGAAATACATTCTCTTTTAATTTTTAATTTTAAAGGTGCTAGCTTAGTTTATAAAAAACTAAAATAAATGCAATTTTTACTCACAAGGATATTAAATCTACAAAGAAAAACAAGATCAGCAATAATTAGAAAGTTCCAAATAGAGCCTCCCTCCTTACCACTAAAAGCAAACCCTGTCCAAAATAAAACCATCATTTTTCAGTTTACTTTTTATTGTGACATCTTATATTCCCTGTTGCAATTTAAGGTCCACCTCAAGAGGTATACAAATATATGGTTAAGCCTCGAATTACAGCACCACCTCTAATTCCCTTAGGCTTTACAAATGTAAATAAAAGAAACCATTTTAGCTTTCACTTTTATAGGATACCAACTCAAAATACAACTAAAAACTAATTCATCATTTAAATCAGTAAGCCTAAAAGCTATATCACTAACTATCTGCTCATTTCTTACCAGATAAATATTTTAGTTGCTTTACATCATCTTATCAAATACAAGAAGAAAATAATCACTTAATCCATAATTTAACACCTTTGGTATTGAAATCCAAAAAATCTTCATTTCTGAAAGCCCTTCAACACATTTCAAACCTAATAAATTAGAATTCAGGGCCAGAACCCAATTATAGCCTCTCACACAAGGGAAATTGATACCCAAGCTACCAAAAAATGGCATCAATCCCATTATAATCATATCAGCGCTCTTCTAATAGAAGACAACTCCCTAAATTATATAGCTCTTATAAACCACAAATATTATTATCTGACAAGGACTTGTCAAGTATATACTTCTGAGAAGTATAATAAACAAGATAAAGGGGGAAACAAAGAAGAAAATGATACTTTATTAGATATGAGTTTGGAGTATTATATAGTATCACAAGAAGCCACATACTGTCCATGTACATCATGGCAGTCATGGGACTTGTCCAAGTAGTGTTCTGCTCAGGACTCAAAATGTTTGATCCCGTACTAGATGGGTAAATGATAAGAGAGCCACCAACTTAATGATTAGTTGGGGAATAATTTGGAGAGTTATTTGGGGAATTTCTTTCCCAAGAGAGAGTAATCATAGATGTTATGACAGACTTATTTCTGAGATAAAAGTGTTTCATTAATATTGGTTCAACTCTCTAATTTCTGCTAACATAACCCCCCCAATAATTTACCAATATCAGTAAAGTAAAATGTAGCTTCCCTTCATCCAACCAACTTACCCTGACATAAGGTGTGGATTTTATACAAATTTCTGCTCAAAACCCCCAGTTAATAAAAATAACAAGGGTATTGGCATTTAATAAAGATAACTTCAACACACCCAAAAGATAATCCCCTAAAAGGTTATTTCACCCAAGAAAAAAAGTCAATTCACAGGCCTTAACCCACCTTTGAAATCATTCTGAGCCTGATGCAGGAAATAAAGAAATATAAGCTGCTGTAAACTGCAAGTTGCAATGTACTATGTGCATACTACACAATATTCACCCAACTAAGATAATTGCTATGATTCCAAAATAATGATAAGAACTTTAAAACTTTGTCATCAAGCTTAAACTATTATCCATCACATACCTATAAAACATAATGGTGTAACTGTTCTGTATTAGCAGAGTTACAAGAGGAAAATATTGAGAATTATATAATATAGTAAGGGTGATTTCTTTAGAAGAAACAAGGCACCTGCTGATTGATTGTCTTGGATATATAGAAAGTGGCTTGATCCTGATAGTGAGTCAAGCAATGATTTGAGTATGATCTGGATTTGGGTTACTGGCTGCTTGTGGTTCCTTGTTTGGTAAATCAAGCCATCATCCTCTTTTGGCTACATGTGCCAGGATAGGTGAGCTAAGTGACAAGGGGTTGCTTGTGAAAGCCTTTCTGGTGGTCAACCCTGCAGTTTCAACAACATCCAAAAATAAGCATCCATAAATTTAACTCACTGCACTTCACAATGTGCCAATGATATACCTAAATACTTCAAGCTTTATGCTCAAGCATAGTAGGAATAGACTCTGCAAAACAAACAAACTCTTATTTTCTCCCTGTCATAGTCCATGTTGGTTTTTGGTTGCAATCCTACAGGAGTGGCAGGCTGGTCCTGAAAAGCCAGGTATACAATTAGGTCTATCCTGGCCAGATAGTTGACTGAAGTTGCCCAGGGACGCCAACTACCAGTGTGGGGTACAACCTGATTGGATAACCCCAACACTTTTATATAGACAAACCCCAGTTCACTGAAGTCTTGTGCAGGAAGGGCCTCTGTTAAAGGGGGTGAAATAGGGGTTTCCATCATAGGTGATTGGAGATGGTCTCCAAGTGTGGCAGGGGATAACCTAGAGGAAGGTCCAAACAATGAGAATTGTAAAACTCAAGGTCTGGTATGTTAGTGTTGGTGGCCAGGTATGAGGAAGGAGATCCTGACGGTAAGGGATAGGTGGCAGTGTACTGTTGCTAGGATTCACATAAAGAAGAAAATAACATATGTAAATTTCCAGCTGTATAGTAAATCCCTGTAAGCCAAAGGTGCTCATGCAGAATAGATTTATTGAGATTGTGTCAACATTGAGGAGGGTTTCTGTAAATTCACAGCCCCCTTTGGCCCTGGATAGGACAGTCTTTCCCCGTTGTACTAAGAAATCTCCTCAAAAACCAGCTAAACCTCTCAATTCTCTTGAAGACTTAGCCCACACAGTTGACAAGAGATTTTTGGTTGCATACCCCGCAGAGTCTCCACCCTCCTCTTCCCCCTCCATGGAAGAAATCCTGATTAATTTAGATTATTTTTTAGCCTGGTGTCAACCGTTGTTGAAAAGCATTAGGATTGCCCAATCAAAGTGCTCCACATCAGTGTCACCAAAAGCAATTGGTCAACATGACTCTGAAGGCATTTCTAGCCAATCAGAAGGTGGTTTGGAAATTAATTTAAAGCCCTCCAACTCCCCTGACTTAAGTCAGCAAATATTCTCCCCTGACCAATCAGACCCCATTCTCCTGGCCATGTGACAGTCCAGTGATATTACACCCCTTTTAACATAGCCAGAGGACTCCCAGTCCCCTGCTTGTTGATTTTACATTCACAATTAAAAGTATTGGTTCAGTAAATTATTTCTAAGTATCCTTGGCAAGATCAATTTGCTTTGAGCTTACTATTGCATTTTAAAGAGTTAGTCTTTTCTTCTAAGTGTTTTACATTTGCTTGGACCTGTTTGAACCCCGTTGTCACCTTCTTGCTCCTAAAGAAAGTGTTAGCACTTAATTGTTACCTACTCCACTTTTGCTTTTGAAGTTGCACTTTGATCTTGATATTTCAAGTTGTAATTTATATAATTTTCTATTCAAATTTTATATTTTCTCTTGTTCTCTTTAGTTTTGAACCTGGCTTTGCTTTCTTCACCCCCCAAGGCTCCCAAGACCACGTTCAAGCTCCACTTTGATTCCAAAGCCTGTTTGTACTGGTTTCCTTGTCTGGGGCCCAATCTTACTCATTTTTAAATATTCCAAGCCCAAAAATTATACAGTTGAACTCCAAATTTCCTGGAGAAACCAAATATGAGGTTCCCAATCCTTAAATTTACAGTATTTTCTTTGGTCCTCTTTCTGCTGTCCCCCTGGTCCCCCTTTAGAGCAGCTGTCCCAGTGCTTTGCTGGGCGGCATTGCGGCAGTTCATCTTGCCGGGATGGGAGCCAAACTTAGTTAGTTTAGCCCCCCTCTCTCACAGTTTCCCTTCCCCCTTTATGCTTAGCTTTGCAGTTTGCCAATTATTGAGCCACTATTTCCTTGGTGGTATCTTCTTTACTGGAATACTATTTATTTCTGTAAAAGTGTGCATTTGCGTGCGCAGGGACCTGCACTTAGCTTGGGCCCATGCTGTGACACACTTGGCTTTCAACTGCTGTGGTACCACATCAAATGAAAGATACCACAACCAATAGATTTTCAGATTTCCCAATCAAATGATTGCTTTCCCAATTTATTATTTCCTGATACTTTTGAGGTACAACTTCTTTCATAGATTCAATTTCCAAGTTTTTCAGCATACAGGCCTTTCAAATTCCTGGCCATTGGAGTTTTTCAAGAGTAAGTTTTGTGACAAGCAAGTTGTTTTCTACAGACTTCCACACATTCATGGATATGTTGGTAATTATATTGTAAGGGGCATTCTGGGCCCTGAAACTCCCCATTTTTAAATTATACCTTTTCAACCATAAAAAGGTTTGAGCACTAATAAATCCATGAACCAGGCAGATCAATACAACTGTATGGACTCTTCTAGCTTCTCTTGAGCAGCCCATCTGTTTCCAGACCTCTATTTTTATCCCCAGAGATGGATCTGTATTTTTAATTGGATAGTTTGATATCAGTTGGAATCACACATATGCTCAGTGATGGCATCCAATTACCCTTTAATATAGATATTATTTTCTAGCCTTATATACCATAAATTTTGTTAGGTATCTCTAATCTATCTGGATGGTCTAAAGTCCAGAATTATGGCTGGAGCACTCTTATCAATAAATGAACCCAAACCAGGGGGCTCTAGCTCAACCTTCCTGGAGAGTAATATCAGCATCTTCTGGGAAGTTTGGACCAGGTTACTGGCAGGGAACCCCATAGGTATTTAGCAATAGGTGATGGATCTGACATAAAAGTTAGACAATAGTTTTAAAGTTAAATGCATGACTTAATTTTATGCTAAATATAGAGAAATAAATTGTTGAACATATTTCAATGATAATAGAGGTGTATAGTCATCAGTTATCTAATTTAGCCTTCTTGGCCAGATAGTTGCGCTGCTATACCTCAAAGAAATATGAAATTGGTGGACTCTTTAGTTGACAGTACTCCCTTTAACTTTCTGGAGAAAGATTTAAATTAAAGTTTATTTAGCTCCAAATACTCATTGGTTCAAGTGTTTAGCACAGCCAGATTTGAAAGTTGGATCCCAGAAATCCCCAGCTGGATTAGTGTTGATCAATCAGTTTCTGTATTAGAGATATCTTGCACATATTCAAGTTCACTATAGATCTGTTGAGCTTGATGTCCACACAGCCCATCAGCTGGGTGCTTGAGAGCCAGCTTGGCTGAATAAAGATTCCATAAGGCCACCACCAGAAACAAAGCAGTGAACTCAGATGTTAACAAGCATAATTTCTGGTTTAAAATTTTTGGAAGTTATGGGAAGCTGATTTATTTAGGGCTAGAAGAGTGACTTTTAAGACTTTTTAAGGTTCTTGCCCAAGAATGGGTTGGCTACAGATATTATCAAACCAGATCTTTATAAGTACTAGAATTTATCAAGCAGGAGAATGCAACTTCTCTAATCTGAGTAGGTCAAAAAGATGGTTACAACCTAGAAGAAGAACCCTTTTTAAAATTAAGAAATAGCAAAGTAGGTGTATAGATTGATGCCAATGTTTCTTACAGTTTATAAGGAGATCAATCTAATTATAATTTTGGAGCAAGAAAGAAAAATTAATTGTCAATTAAAAGAAGGGAAATTTATAGCCCTTGCAGGCCAACAAGATTGGGAGAGATATCCAGGTATACCCATGTTATCCTCTGCAGTAATAGCAGACAAGGAAGCTTTGAAGAAGGATAATTTTATTGGATTCAAAATCTCTGTGACAATTTCTCCTAAAGTTAGCATCCTTGTAACAGTTCCAGAAGAAGTCATTCAGTATAGAACCTCATTTTTGAGAGGGTTAGTACCCTCTCCTGGGAACACCTCATCAGAAAAGATTTTTTTTAAAAGTCAAGCCAATCCCTGAGCCAAGAGGTTTATTTGGCAAGCCAGAGCTATTATTGTCTTAAACAGTGACAGGATTAATCTCCCCATAATTTTTAGCTCCTTGGCTTTCCAGTACTCTAACCCCTTCTAATAGGGTTGCGCCCTTGCCCACGGCCCCACTTGCAGCATAGGATGCCAACCATAGTCTCAATGGTTCAAGCTCTGACAGGTCAATAATCCCTAAAACCTTTATCTCCCCATGAAAAATGACCCCAAACATCAAAAGGGATTTAGGGCTTCAGGCCCTAGCATCCAACCCAATGTACAAGCAGGTGGGGCAGGGACTAATCTGGAAGACAAGGCCCACCATAATATGAGAGCTAACTTGATGATATACGAGAGGTAGCAGCCTACTATTAAGCAAATACCCTGGGGTTGGCACCATAGAATCATCTAAACCTGTGAGGCTTTAAAGACAAAACCAAAGGAATGATCAGTAGTGGCACTAGTGGTGGTGTCAATGATGGGTATGTTGCAACCGAGTTTCCAGACTTGCCTGCTAATGTATCTTACAATACACAGGGGGCGCTTGATGAGTTGCCCCTTGACATATCTAACGTTATGGATTAATCTGATGGCAATATTGAATGGCAGGTACTTCATCCTAATTAGGAGCGTTACCAATTTGACTTGCTGATCCCCGCACAAGTTATTCCTTGGCTTTGAATCTTACATGGAACTTCCCACTATGCCACCCCCTTTGTGGCCTTGTGGCTTTCCCCATATGGTATACTAATCACAATATTCTACAATAAACAACACCTTATTATTATTCTGTCCTTTATTGTCATGTTCTGAGACGCGGCACAGACACACAACAGGGAATCCTAACCTTAGGATTGGATTTGTACTAAGTCTTGGTTAGATGACAGGGAAGGCAATAGCGTTTACCTTGCAACCCTGGATGAATAATCTCTACTAGGCATGGCTAGAGAGAGGCGCGGAAGTACATAAGACACAAAGACAAAAATGTGAATAGAACTTAATTTTTATTGGTGAATATGAAATGGAATATATAGTGGTTAGGAATACCACAAAACACTACCAGGACAGTAGGATCACTCGCCACAAGCATGAGTGGGGAAAGTGAGTTGCACAGAGTCAGGAAACCAAACAATCATATTTTCTGAAGCAGAAGCCAGTTCATTTCAAGAGTTGAAAGCAAAAGCAAGAGATTCAGCTTCAAAATGGCCCAACAAAGGCAAAATCAAAACATGGTGAATACTGTTATTCACGACATTGCCCTCCTCTAGATTGACCTTTGGGGGATGATACTTGCGGAGGAATTTGGCGTGTACGCGAGCAAAAGGGCAACCACTAGAGAGGAGCTTTACAGTGTACTCAGATCCTTGCTTGAAAGTCACCTATAAAGGACCAATCCACAGGGAGTCTAGTTTGTGTGCGCGCCCACCCACACGGTGTTGATACTATAGGACATGGTCACCAACAGCAAACTCAGGAAAGGGGGAGCGCCCAGCGTTGTCAGGAGAGAGCTCAAGCATCTTAGTCTTATAGGCAGAAGTGTAGGCAGTGGCCTGTATATCAATGATGCAGTTGAATAAGTCTTTGATGTGGTTGTCAGGGTTCATGGCCTTATCAGAGGAGAGTAGGGGGACTCCCAAGAGCAACAGAGTGGTGGCTTCACGCCCATACAACATGGCAAAGGGGTATTACCCTGTGATCCAATGCTTGCTCAGACAATAGGCAAAGAGTGCAGCAGGTAAGTACAGATCCCAATTGGCAGCGTCATATTAGGTGAGTTTCCTCATGATAGAAACCAGTGTCAAGTTGGCACACTCAACTGCTCTATTAGTGGAAGGATTATAGGGGGCAGAGAAAGACTGGTGAGTTCCTAGAGCTTCAACAACAGAGGTTACAAGTTTGGCATTGAAGTTGGTCCCGTTGTCTGATAACAGCACTTGAGGACAGCCATGGCAGTAGAAAACATCCTGCAGTAGGAAGGCAGCGGTAGTCTTAGCAGTGATGTCTTTAGTAGGATGAGCTTCTACCCACTTGCTGAAGTGGTCAACAGCAATCAGGATAAAGTGGCATCCGGAGCATGAGTGGGGGAGAGGACCTACAGCATCAATGCTGACAGTGTGAAAGGCATGTTGAGGGGGGACCAATTTGAACTCATGAGAAGCAGCTCAGGGCCTCTGAAGTTGGCAGTCATGGCAACTAGCTATGACATCTGGGATCAACAGGCAAAGATTCTCCCAGAAGTAATTCTTCTGAAGCCAGTCAAAGGTCTTGGCAATGCCTCCATGGCCAGTTTCTTTATGAGCTTGGGACACTAAAGAGAGGCAAAGACTGGGGCGCATGTATGGCAGGTATTGACCCTGCATCTTCTTGAAGAGTTGGTTATTGCGTATGAGGGTGTCTTCAGAAAATTTGGACAGGGCAAGTCAAACCTCTTCTGTCTCAATTTCCCAGGAAGAAGGGTAGCCAATTAGCTTGTACAGGTGGTCTGCCTCCACAGGATGTAGGGCAAGGATGGGCATTTGGGACAACCCATCAGCGTTCTGATGTTGAATCCTGGGGCAATGGAGCACAGTGAAATCATAACCTTGCAGGCAGAGGGCCCCTCTGGCTAAGTGTCCTTCAGGCTCCTTAAGTTGTTGTAACCATTTGAGCAAAGCGTGGTCAGTGACAACAGTGAAATGGGTACCATACACGTAGTGGCGGAATTGTTTGACTGCATGCAGCACAGCAAGGCACTCCTTCTCTGTAACGCTATAATTCTTTTCATGCTTATTCAGCACACGGGAAGTATAGGCTACAGGGTGGTCCACACCTTCATTGTTGAGCTGAGCCAAGATAGCCCCAATATAAAGGTCACTAGCATCAGTGTACAAGATGAATTCCTTATTGTAATTGGGGTACACTAAAATGGGTGCTTCTTTGAGTTTCTGCTTTAGAGTCTCGAAGGCTTGCTGTTGGCTGGCGGTCCATTCAAAAGGGACATTACGCAATAGTTGGACCAGGGGTTTGCTAGTGTCAGCAAAATCAGGAATGAATTGTCTATAATAACCCATCATGCCCAGAAAGACTTCTACTTCTCAGAGGTTGGTGGGCAGAAGCATTTTGTCTATGGCTTCAACCTTCTTGGTCATTGGACAAATTCCTGTTTGGGTTACTTCATGGCCCAGGAATTCAAGGCGCTCTTTGAAGAAAGCACACTTAGAGGGCTTTAACTTGAGGCCAGCTTCTTGGATCTTTATGAACACCTCTTTAAGATGGGCTAGGTGATCTGTGAAAGTTGCACTGAAGACTGTTATATCATCTAGGTAGACTAAGACACACGACAACTTCAAATAAGGCAGGATGGAATCCATGGCCCTCTGGAAAGTTGCCGGGGCATTACAGAGCCCTTGCGGCATGCGGGTAGGTTCAAAAAATCCTTCTGATGTGATGAGCGCAGCCTTCTGATGATCTTCAGGAGAGAGGTCAACTTGCCAGTAGCCAGACGCCAAATCCATGGCAGAGAAAAACTTAGAACCTCCAAGGCGTCAAAGGGCGTCAAAGGGCGTCATCAATGCAAGGTAAACACTATTGCCTTCCCTGTCATCTAACCAAGACTTAGTACAAATCCAATCCTAAGGTTAGGATTCCCCGTTGTGTGTCTGTGCCACGCCTCAGAACACGACAAAAATGGTGCTCACTACAGGAGCTGTAAGCCCCTTGGTTATCCCTTTTGCATCTACGTTTGCAGGTCCCTTGCCTCCGCCTATTTGGGAGTCAACCTTGCCTGAAATTACCAGCCCTCCCATCAAGGAAGACATCACTGGCCTGCCTATTGTCCCTACTGTACTGAACCTTGGGAATGGTCCCCGCTTAGTTGCTTACCCCATGGGTACCCCTGACTTAGAACAAGTCATGGCAGTAGCCCTTGGGATAGCTCGGGACGGGGCCATCCCTTGCCTTCAGTTACAGTTTAGCCGTGCCAAACACTATGAGTTAATTGTGGCCCCTCAGTTTTCACAACATCTCCTCTCAGCAGCTGACTCCGCTGATCATCTGCTGTCATCCTTTGTACAGCCCGCCTTGGCCCACCACCAGATGGTGTTGGGACTCCATGTTCAAGAAATCTTGTCTCTACAAGCAGCTGTTACCCATCATTGGGACCAGTTTGCTGCCTACCAACAATGAATTCATTCCCTGTTCTCCCTGATACCTGACAATCAGCGTGATTTGGTCACCTCTCAAACATGTTTAGTCAATTCCATTGAGCAAATGCGCCAGTCCATCCCTGAGTACGTTAGGGAGCAACTACATGAGTTTCACCAGTTAGAACAACCCTGGCAAACTCAAGTAGACTCCAACCTAAACGCTTATCTCTCCAATTTTGAGCGCCTAGTGCAACAGCTCAATGCATTCAGTGTCTATTCCTTTGAGCAATTGCAACAGGTAGCTGACCTTGCCACCTAAGGTCTAAATGAACTCAGTGCGGAATTTGATCAAGAGAGAGCTACCACTGCCGCAGCTATTGCCAAACTTCAGAGTCAGGTGAATGAGCTGTCCACTCCCAAACCTGATGTTCCGCCTTCTCCTCCTGCTGATGATCTGGTGGACAGAGAGCAGAAAATCTGGGAAGCCATCCGGGAATTACGTGCTTCCACTTGTAGCCAAGGACGTCCTACTGAAATACCTCAACCTGATCCCCAGGTTCTTGCGCTGACTGCTCAGGTTGCTGAACTACAGCAAGAAGTTGCTGCTTTACATGAGGTAGTGACAGCTGCTGCTAGTCCACTTGGGGTTAACAAGGAGGATGGCTGCTGTTCTGGTTTGGCGGGGGCACCTCAAATCCACTGTGCCAGAGAGTTGATTGCCCTAACTAATGAGGTGGACCATTTGAAACGTGACCAGACTGAGTTGGACAGGGATGTACAGGAGATGAGTGAGTTGATCAATTTGGTAAACAACAGATTTGCCCCTTGCCTATCAGTGGGGCTATCCCTTACTTTGCAACTGGCTGAGCTCTCCACAGTTGTCACTACTCAAGGACAACGCCTAGATGTTACTGAACAACAGACCACTCTAGCCAACACTACGGGTGCCAGAACCACCAAGACTCTGATGACCCTTGAAGAAAGTGTTTGACAACTGTGGGCTAGACAAACCCCCTCCAAATCTGAAGCTGAGTTCTCCCCGTGCATAAATGTACTTGATAGCAACAATGGTGGTCCAACTCCCAAGGCACACTTCAAGCCTACTTTTAAGCAAGTCTTTGATCCTAAAACCTTGACTATCACAGCCTTCTTAACTATTTACAAGACTGCTATGAGACAAGCATCAGATGAAGTTAAGAAAGAACATATTCTGACTTGCCTACACCCAACATGTCAAGAGGTAGTTGTACCAGAGCTGCCCTTCATTGAGACCTGGGAGGACATGAAACAGCTCCTGATTGACAATTTTGGTGGTGATCTTAGCCTGGAGGTGAAAAAGGATGCTTTCATGCACATATCATTCAAGCCCAAAGAGACATTAGCTGAATTTGCCGACAGATTTTACATGGAGGGACAACAGTTAATAACAAGCAGAAAATTGACGGCGCATGAGGCATATATGGCCTGCACCCGGGCCCTCAAGGTGAATCAACTCCTATGCCTCCATTTCAAGGCCCACAAGTCTATGCTGTCCTCCATGAAAATTATAAAGACACTGCTCCAAGATATGCATCTTACCCATTCTGGGGCAGTTGTTAGGGAAAGTTGTGCCGCTTCCAACTCTGGCTCCTCTTCTCGTGGCCCTTGTATCCTCACTATGAACTCCCAAAATCCTCCTTGACGTCAAGATTGCCACAACTGTGGTCAGATAGGCCATCACTCTTGTGTCTGCACCAATCCACGGGTTGAAGGAGCTGATCCCAAGGGTCATTCGGGAAAAGAACAGTCAACCTAGAGGAGGAGACGCTCTCAGTTGACAATTCTACCCAGTCTCCTCCTACACCCCCGCCTGCTACTGACTCGGAGCCTGTTGATGATGAAGATCCTCCTATCCTCCTCCTGTTTCATGACATTTCTGACAATTCTGATGTGGATGAATCTGATGTTGAAGACCATGATGCATACGGGTATTCTGTTCTTGCCGTCCCTGAGACTATTGCTGTTCCCTACAAGCTACAATATGGGAAGACTACAACTACTACCAAGCCCTTGTCTGAGGCCAAAGCAGTTGTCTCCCGACCCTATCTTACTCAGGCAAAACTGTCCCCTGTATTAGTGGAATCATCAGAGGAAGCCGCTGAAGTTGCAGACGCTGTTTTCAAGAATGTATCTGTCTCACTCCCCCTCCAAACTGTATATAAGGAGTTTCTGGGATTACAATGCATGATTGAGAAATGGGACAAGGAACTAGCTGAGGCACAGGATATCTTGGCTGTTCTGCCACCCTTTGGACACACCACCACCCAAGTAGAGATATCTATCCAGAAGGTCAAGATCAAAGCTGTCCTGGACACCGGTTCTCCTGTCAACGTTGTTTCTTATAAATTGGTGAAGAAACTTAAGCTGGCCCCTGATCTCAACTACCATCAATCCTATGGCACCACTGGTCTCTTCATGACTTGCGCCATTGGTACGTACTCTGCCTTACCAATGCAATTTGGTAAAATCCTGTTGGCTGCGCCGGCTGTTGTTCTAGAAAATGAGAGCTATGACCTTTTGATTGGTACCCAGTTCCTTTGGGAATATAATGGGATCATCAAACTAAAGGATGGTTATCTTTCTATCCTAGGGTAAAAAGTCCCTCTGATCTTTGAAGAGCCAATCAAAGTTCCTGGTAAACGTTTGAAGACATGTACTCTGGAGTACCCCACTGGAGTTTTCACCCTAAAATACCGAACCCATTCCACCAACATGAAGTGTCCTCCCATGGCTTGTCCTGCAACTGAGGGAGTCCCTCTCATGGCCAAGTCTGCTATCACCATCCCCCAGGCTCTCAGGCTATCATAGACTCCCAGATATCATATGAACTACCTGAACAGACTTTCATAGAGCTGTACTCCCCTCCTTTGCTGGGGCGTAACAAGCCTTACCTTTGTCCTGGAATTCTGGACGTTTCCCACAAGGATCCTGTTCAATTACTGGTTGCCAACCTTACTGCGCTTCCTATGACAGTATCCAGAGGACAGGTTGTTGGTTACAGAAAGTTGCTAAATGCTCCTGACGTCTTGTCTCTTCACCCTTTTGGAACGTTTCAAGACTTTAACCTACCCAAAGACAAGCCTCAAGTCCTATCTCTGTTCACTGCCCAAGACTTCCCTCAGTTGTCCCTGGTTCAACAGAAAGAGGTGCTTGATTTACTAGACCAGTTCTCAGACATCTTTTCTAAAGATAGTACTGATTATGGGCTGGCCAAAGGTGTGATTCATCAGATTGACACAGAAGATGCTCCCCCTTTTTGTGCCAAGCCATACCACCACAGCCAAGTGAAAGATGCGCAGGTTTCTAAGGAGCTCAAACAACTGCTGGATGCTGGACTGCTAGCTCCCTCTCAAAGTCACTGGGCTTCCCCTCTGCTCATCTTAAAGAAAAAAAATTGTGGACACCAGATTGTGATGGACTATCGAAGGTTGAATTCTCTAATCAAGAAAGATTTCTATCCCTTACCGCGCATTGATGACGCCCTTTGACGCCTTGGAGGTTCTACGTTTTTCTCTGCCATGGATTTGGCATCTGGCTACTGGCAAGTTGACCTCTCTCCTGAAGACCGTCAGAAGGCTGCGCTCATCACATCAGAAGGATTGTCTGAACCTACCTGCATGCTGCAAGGGCTCTGGATGAATAATCTCTACTAGGCGTGGCTAGAGAGAGGCGCAGAAGTACAGAAGACACAAAGACAAAAACGTGAACAGAACTTAATTTTTATTGGTGAATATGAAATGGAATATATAGTGGTTAGGAATACCACAAAACACTACCAGGACAGTAAGATCACTTGCCACAAGCATAAGTGGGGCAAGTGAGTTGCACAGAGTCAGGAAACCAAACAATCATATTTCCTGAAGCAGAAGCCAGTTCATTTCAAGAGTTGAAAGCAAAAGCAAGAGATTCAGCTTCAAAATGGCCCAACAAAGGCAAAATCAAAACATGGTGAATGCCGTTATTCACAACATTTATATTGGACTGTTGTCTTCCCCAATCCCAACTACTGAATCCTCATTGGTTCAGTTGCAACAGGTAGAGTATGGCTTGGGGTGAGGGAAGACTCAATCAGAACTAGATAGGTGGGCAAGCAAGTGTATTTGCTATTAAACACTTGCAGCAGGACAGTCTACTGGATTTACTCTTGGTTGATTCATCCAGGATGTCTATAATGATCTATGAGGTTGGTCAACAGCAGCTTTTCTAACATGGATCCTTTAAAGTTGGGGTTAAGAAGATGCTCTATAAAATGTATTGGGCTAAAGGGCAAACAGGAAAGGTTAACCAGTTAATCTAAGGGTTGATAGATAAGTTGGCTGAGATAACCAGAAGCCTTATAAGATAGTGGGTGGTATA
Source organism: Entomophthora muscae (assembly GCA_014839935.2). NCBI lineage: Eukaryota > Fungi > Entomophthoromycota > Entomophthoromycetes > Entomophthorales > Entomophthoraceae > Entomophthora > Entomophthora muscae. Next base: position 509,089 of record QTSX02004294.1, read on the forward strand.
AGTGATAAAGAGTTAGAACAAGATAAGGTACATGTTGGGTGAACCAATGGTTCATAAAGTTTTATCTCAGGTTAATAATAGGGTTCTGGTATTAGGCTCCATGGTTTATATAATCATCATCTTGGGCCCAGTCTGTTGGGTTCAGTTCTTTGGAAGTCTGATTGGTTCATTCATGTGTCCTGGTACAGATGTGGTACTGAGATTCTGGGGACATTGGCTGGTCTAGTCCCTTAAAACTATCACAGAAAGCCTTCTGTTCAGGCTCTATATTCTTGATGTCAGGATGAACAATATAAAGAGCACTGGTTTCAGGTTGCTGACCAGGTTCTTTATTAAAAAATGATTTCCTAAATGGGGTCCCCTTTTACAGATTGGCTGGAGGCCAACCATTATTTGTAAATTAAATGTTTTGATATAAGTCATCTGACAACTGTAATTTACTAAGGCATCTTCTATCCCAAATAGCTTGTCCAGAATTCCCTGATCAGTAATTAAGAATTCTGAATTCACAAGTGAGCAAGGGGTTAGTCTTAGAAATACCTTATACGGGCATAAAACAGATGATACATGGGTAGCAGCCTAGTTTGACTGATTGTTGCTTTGATATGAGTGTTTTGGTTTTCTTGGGGCCTGATAGCCTGCTTGTCTCTTTAATAATTGGGGGAGGGTTTAGCTCTCATAGAGCTTCCATTGTCATTCCTGACAAAGAAGGGCAAAAAGAGAAACACAAGAGAAAAATAAAATAAGATAAGATAAATTTATATTTAGTTATGAATTTTATATAGCTCCACTCATTTGAAAGTGCAGTTTTACAGCTTTTTTTATCCCAGTGCAGCAGGGGTCATCAAAGTATTTTAAAAGCTGAGCAAAAGTTGCAGCAGCGGCTAAATATCCATAGAACTGATTAAAGAATAACTATTATTTACCTTAATATCTATGCTTTAATATGTATACTTTAACTTGGATTCTTAAACCTTTTTAAAATATAACAAAATATAGTGCAATGTTTAAGTGAATGAATCTTATTTTAAAAAAATCCAAACAAAATTTTTTAGGAGTAAAAATACAGGTATTTTTAAATTAAGATAGATGAAATATAATCCATAAGTTTGTTTGTTTTAAAAATATTATGAATAGTTTTTATCTATAATATTTCACCCTGTTCAGATAGACAAAGAAATTTAAATTTTAGAGCAAACAGAAGTTGCCCATCCAAAAATGAAAAATTCTGTTTAGGTTAGATGAGAGCACAGCCTGTACTATTAACTTTTGTTGGGTGGTTAACTTCTGGTTGCTCAGAGTTAAGTTAATTTTTTTATCACAACAAGGAAAATAAATTGCAGTAATTTTTAAGCTTTTAAAAAGGATATGCTCTAAAAAGTATACTATTTGTCATAAATTGATATTAATTGGTTATTTATTTTGATTTCACAACTTTTTAATGTTGCACCTATCAAGGAGCCCTGTTTAAACTTTTCAAAAGAATCCAAATTGCGTTGAAGCTTACTTGTAAAATTATTCTTTGTTAAAATATTAAGACTAAATTTAGACGCTTTTGTTAAGTATTATCAGTTTTAAATAATTATTGATTTAAATTTAAAGCCTAGGGTATCAGGGAATAAATATGAGATTGTTGCACACTTTAATAATCTGCCCTAACCAAGTGGTACATACGCTATACTATAAAACATAGGCATCAGTTAAATTGGCTCAGTTTCAGAAAGATTTACAAGGTTTTATTTTTTTGTTAATAAAGACAGAAAAATGTTAAATTTAGGTTAAAACGTTTGATAAAAAGCGCAGAGCTTGTGAAGCCATATTTTTCGGCACTTTGATCACTTCTCTTCAATCATAGGCACTTGTCCAAAATCCCACAGAACGGAAAAATGCAACAGATTTAATTTTAAAAGGAGTTTTGTCAACTAAGTTTTTGAAGGCTTTGCGGGAAGCTGGCTGGCAAAAGCTTATTGATAGAACACCCACTGGCCATTTTGGATTGTTTTAATGCGTTGTTGTTTTGATAGTTGGCTGTTGATGATGCTTCATTTTTGGGGAATTATGTGATAATCATATCCATTTTCAGATACTCATAGTAAGTGGGGATTCAATATGGAGAAGTTTACATTTACTGTGATTTGCAAAATAGTGGCAACCTTTTGAAACAGCATCTAGTTTCGGCGTTTTCTTTGGCTAGATCCCTGCTGCGGGTAAATTGTATGAAACAGTGGAGTTTGAACGAGCTTCCTTTTTGGAGGCAGCCAGATAAACAGATTTTCAAAATAGTACTCTTTGACAGTTGGCTGGTTTCAACTTTCTATATAAAGGCATTCGCGCTCTGGCATTTTTAAAAACATGTATAAACTCTGGCTAAATGAGATCACAGCTGCCGTTCAAAGATAATATTTGTTTTGGAGCGTAAACATGAGAACGTGGGTATCTGGAGCGTCGCCCAACGTGGCGATGAGTTTAGTCATTTGACGTGCAGCTGCACATGGCGATTCGCCCTCCATAAATATGGGGAAGGGTTGTTGGATAAAAGCTGCTACTGAGAATCCCATTTGATCATGTTGAGCTATCGTGTCTTTACCATTGCATTGGCGGTGCTTGCTTCCGCTCTTCCTCTAGGTGCCAAAGTTGAACTTGCGGAGGAATCTCTCCAGGCTCCGTATGGCGAGCAGACATTGGAATATGGTTCGCAATTGGAACTGGTCAATGACTCCCTCAAGCACTCAAGTTCACTTGATCAAGGGAACCGTCCTAGAATTCCCTCTGCCAATCTTCCAACGGACCAAATAGAGGAAGAGCTTGATGATCCAACCCTCGACCCCACTGTGCTTGGAGCTGCCACCGAAGTATTCCGTGATCCCGAAGTTGCCCCTGCAGCCACTAAGAGCCCCAATTCCCTGGAAGCCGCCATGGGCAAGCTCCGCCATATGATTGATGCTCTCAGCACCATCTACAGGAGCGCCTCCAAATTTGTTGAAAAGCCTTGATCCACTACCAGCATTAATTACCTTTAATAAACCATAGGACATATATTCAACTGATCTCACTTGAGCCCCTAAAATCAAGAACCAAGTGGTACAGACAAGTTTTATTTATATTAGTTATCTGTATGTACATAAATTACCTTGAACAGGAAGAAGTTATTGTACATATCAAAGAAGATCAACAGCAAAATAAAGCCTTCCGGTCTGGATGGACAAGGTCTAACAATAGGACAGTATCCAAAAAAGATATCACAGACACTGAAAATGAAGTCTTGTACTTGGAAGAAATGCTGTGAAAGAGACTCTAAAGTAGTGTCAAACTATGATCTAGAAGGGCTCTAAACTAATCTAAGATATAATTTCCCCCAAGTTTCCTTTCAGAATAAAATGCCTACTCAACCTGCAGGCCAGTGGAGCTCCTTGATATGGAACTTTATTGTATGGTCTAGTAGTAGAATAAATTTGATCAAGAAATATGCTTAACACTGCTCAAGAGTAAATAGATCAGATGTATAACATGCTGCCCAATCCTTCTAATAAAGAATTGGAATCCACTAGAGCTGGTAGGTATTAAAAAGTCTCTCCAGAAAGCTTCACTGTTTTATCTGGATCACAGCTTTTCCAAGGAGGACCTTTTATAGAGCTCTCAAATCCCTCTTGTCATGATAGCACCTGAACTTTTACTCTTGTTGATCAACTTATTCATACCTAGGGTTTCAGCTGCCCTGGTAGTTTGGGGTAGTTAAACATCAACCATCCTATAACCCTCTTCTTTTCCCTATATCCTGATGCTTTGGTTTAGAATCAAGTAACTATTTTTATACCTATCAATACTGATTTTTAAAAATAAAACTATCACAGGTGGGTCTCTATTCCTTAAGTATTGAGTTTCTAGGAAGCAATAATATTTTTGCTTGATATAGCATAATTTTAAATTGAATATGAGGAAATCAGGGTTTCACAGAAAGGCCTGAATCCCATAACTACTAAATTTCTCTCAATCAATGGCCTTGATATCCAAACCAGTGTTCAACCATCATAGTTAGCTCCTACAGCATGGAACATCCTCCATGTTAATGCTTTCAACTTATTTTTGGCTTTAGCTCTTATAATTTTCCTTAAAAGCTCAAAATAAGACCAGCTATGGATTTTATCACCAATGTCAAGGGTCTGGATGTACAAGCATTCTGGCTACTGCCAACCTACTTAACATCCAGCCATTGCCTGATTTAGTCCCCTTCTAATATACTGTTTGACATACCAAGAATGGTAACCAAGCAATATCACCTGACTGTCCAAGTATCCAGTGGCTCAAACCCATCTAGCACATGATCAACCCCTAGGTTTGATCCAACTAAACTCCCGCCACAGCCAAGTCTATATAAGTCTAAAGTATTATCCAATAAAATATACTTCTCTTCTTTCTTAATTCCATATTTGAAGCTTCCCCAAAAGGCGCTACTTATCACTGGTAGCAGCTACAGTTTTTTTACCACACCCATGAAAGATAAAATGACTGACCAAAATCCGCCCACCTAAGCTCACGTACTCAACCAGGCCACATCACAGGATAACTGGAAAACATACTTCTGCGCCCATGACATTGACAAAGATATACCTAGTGGATGCACCGTATTCAAAGGTCTGATAATGCCCAAAGCATGCCCCAAGATAATTCAATACAGTTGCTCTCTTCAACCACAAACAAACACAATACTACCTATCACAGGTGAAGTTAACAACACCAAATACATTGGTACCAACAAGTTCTTTGGTAAAAACAGAGAAAACATCATCAACTGGTTAGACCACACAGCCGCCAAACTCCGCGCCAGCTGCATCCCCCACAAAAAATGGGTCCAGGAAGCCAGCAAACACCTGTACAAGGCCGCAGCTAACTGGTTTGCCACCTGGGTTGGCTCACAAACTGACAACCAGCTTGACAACTGGGAAGAGTTCAAAGCAGACATCACCCACAATTTCTGCGTCACCAAATCCCTCCAAGACATTGCAATACAGCTCAGTGATCTTCCTCAGAAGACCACTATTGAAGTTTACACCAATGAATTTGAGGAAATATGTTGCAAGATCCAAAACCCAGCACAATCTGATAACGTACATACCAGAGCATCATTAATCAACAGAACAAAACCCTCTGTTGCTGCCCTCATCCCCCCAGAGGCTAACACCTCCATGCCCACACCCATTTCAGAAGCCAAACACACTGAAAAATGTGCAATCATGGAATATGCTGCACACAACAGCAACTGCTCCTCAAACAGCAATGGCAGAGACAACTCTAATGGCAACAAACGCCAAAACACCAACCATAACAACGGCAACTCCAATTGCAACAATGGCAATTGCAGCCAAAGCGCAAACAACTCCTGTTCCAAGAAAGAGGACACCGCCAAAGTTAACAATGCTGAAGTAGCAACCCACTATGAATCTGACCCCACATTCTCTGACCTCAAAGGTTTCAAAACAGAGGAACAGGGAAAATAGGAGGGGGAACAGGCTTAAGTGCCCCTGTCTCCCCCCAACTTGACAAGAAATTGTACCAAGGCACCAACTTTGCAACTTGCATTCCCCGTGTCCCACAGTCCTCAATTTTTATGAACTTAAAAATTAAAGATCACTCACAACTTCTTGTCTACCCATGCACTTACAAATCACATACACATAAAATTTTATTTGACTCTGGTGCACAACACACTATGGTTAGCAAACCCTTTGTAACCAAATACAAAGTAAAGTTGTCAAATCCAACTTCAAGTACGCCATAATAGCAGATAAATCAAAGGTCCTACTTGAAGGCAAAACAACTCTCTTCAGAATTGCACTCCAAGGCATACAAATGTAAATCAAAGGACTTTTCATGAACAACATAAGATACAGCATTGTAGTAGGAATGGACTGGTTCACCCAAGTGAACCCCAGCGTATGTTGGAAAACAAAGACCATGACCATTAAATGCAGCAGAGTTAATTTCAACATCCTCAAAGAACCCAATAACCTCATTCTAAGAGACACAGTATTTGTCCAGGTCACAAAACAAGATGACTCAGAACATCTAACCAAAGATAGTACCCTCCACATAATAAGGTACAATGAGTTCAATAACATACAAACACAAAAGATCCAATGCCCAGAACTTGCAGCACTCCTAAATGAATACGCTCATGTATTGAAAGAAGAACTCACAGAGTTATCCCCCAAACAGGAGGTCAAACATGGCATTGACTTGTGCAAAGCCATGCCCAAACCTGCATCCCTCTACAGACATTCTCCCATGGAGACAAAACCCTTAAACCCCATATTGAGGACAACTTAGCCAAGGGCTTCATCCGCCTGTCTGAATCCCCATGGGGGCAGCAGTATTCTTTGTAAAGAAAAAGGAAGGCACTCTACGTCAAGTAACTGACTATAGAGCTCTCAATGCAAGCACAGTAAAGAATAAATACCCTCTTCCACTTATAGAGGATCTGTTTGCAAGACTCTCAGGTGCCAAATTTTTCTCCAAAATTGACCTCACCTCAGGGTGCAACCAAGTTGAAGTAAAGGAAAATGACATACAAAAAACTGTGTTCCATATGCAATTTGGATCCTTTGAATGTAGATTAATAAACTTTGGGATGACCAACGCTCCCGCAACGTTTGTCACCATGATGAACCAAGCACCAAACGGTCTCTCAAATGCATTATGCTACCTTGACAATATCATCATATTCTCAAAAACCAAAGAGGAACACCTCATGCATGTCTGTGAGACACTCAATTGACTTGCAAAGCACAAGATTTACGCAAAACCAAGTAAGTGCCAATTTATGGAAAAGGAACTCTTGTTATTGGGCCACATTGTTTCTGATGGTGGCATCAAAGCTGACCCAGACAAAATTAAAGCCATAAATAACATGCAGCACCCCACCTCCATTAAACAAATTAGATGCTTTCTCGGTATGGTAACTTACCTAAGGAAATACATCAAATACTGCGGAAAACTAACCGCACCAATCAATGAATTAACCAAGGGTAATGCCAAAAAGAAATTTATCTGGACTCCAGAATGTGACAAGAATTTACAACTATTGAAAAAAGCTTTGATTGAAGCACCAATATTACAATACCCTAATAAAAACTGCTTCTACAAGCTTGAGTTGGATGCTAGTGACACCGCCATTGGCACATCCTACACATCTGCCAGCCAGGGCAGCAATACTTCCTGCCAGTATGTTACAAAAGCAGAAAACTAACCAACACTGAGCAGAGATACCCAATACATAATAAGGAATTGCTAGCAATATACCACACTTGCAAGAAATGGAGATGTTATCTGGAAAGACATTTAAACGTCCAAGTACTAACTGACCATAAATCCTTCATATATTTCAAAACTCAGAACACATTTCTACAGCAGCAAGCCAATTAGATGTCCTTTCTGGAACAGCTTAACCTGGACATCCAGTACAAAAAGGGGGCAGAGCTGGTCATGGCCAATGCCCTCTCTAGACCATGTCAGCCTAGAGAGGATCACTCTGACCACCTGGACCCTGACTGGTCAAAGCTGTACAACACTGAGTATAAAACCAAAGGGAAAGACCCCTCAACACATCAACTGACCCACAATAAAATAGTAAGAAATTAAAAGTACTTCCATGTATCAAATGGCACAGTATACCAAATTATCAATTACAAACATATCCTGTACATCCCACTTGCACAAAGAGTTGACACCATACTAAGACATCACCACCTGCTAGGCCATACAAAGGCTAACAACTTATACCTCACACTGAAAGAGATAGTATGGTGACCCAACCTCAAACAGGATATAGTTGATGTTCTGAAAAAGTGAACAGTGTGCAAGAAATACACCAGTACAAAGAATCCTCAGCCAACAGTCAACCCAGTACCAGACCCTGAACCATTTAAGGTTTGGGGGCTAGACGTAGTGGGGACCTTCCCAGAAACAAAGACAAACCAATGTTTCTTAATTATAGCTATTGACTTTGCCACACACTGGCTCATCTGCTGGGCAACAAAGGACCACAAAGCAGAAACCATCAACTATTTCATTAACAAAGCAATCATAGCTAACTATGGCACTCCAGACTACATCATAACTGATGGAGCAACAGAGTTATCTATTCATGTAGTTAATGACAACTTGAAATCCAAAAACATTAAACACTCCACCACCACTCCATACAGGCCACAGGCTAACAGTAGAGTGGAACACCTAAACGGCAGCCTTATCAGGACCCTAGAAAAAATAATGGATGGCAAAGCCAAAGACACATGGCCACTATATGTAAACATGCATTATTAGTATCCCAAGTCCACATCAACCAAGGGACAGGCTATTCACCGTTTGAGCTAACCTATGGGTACAAGCCAGAAATAATCACCCACAACAAACAGCCCTACATAAAGATCCCCTGGGAAACCTCCCATAGTAGAGCAAGCACCAAACCTACAACACATCTGCCTCAAAGCTAAAATAGCTGAAATGAAGAGGCTCAAGACACAAAAGGTAACCTCCACAGAGGAACCACTTCTCATCAACTCCCCTGTCTGGATTCTAGCTGGAAACAGAAAGAAACTAGACTCAGTACACAGGGGACCAGGAAGAATAATTAAATATGACCAGACAGGAACACCTACCTGTTTAAGTTCCAGGGCGCCAAAGAGCCCATCACCAAGAAGCACCACAGAACCCGTCTCCGCCTCAGTAAAAGAGAGCACTCAACCAGACTGGTTCTAACTAGCAAACAGCTCCAGGAGCATCAGGGGGCAGCCGTTAAGACAAAGCCCCCTCCTGATGCACCAGAGTAACCTTTTAAGGGGGTGTCAAGGGTCTAGATGTACAAGCATTCTGGCTACTGCCAACCTACTTAACATCTAGCCATTGCCCAATTTAGTTCCCTTCCAATATACTGTTTGACATACCAATAATGGAAACCAAGCAATATCACCTGACTGTCCAAGTATCCAGTGGCTCAAACCCATCTAGCACATGACCAACCCCTAGGTTTGATTCAACTAAACTCCAGCCACAGCCAAGTCTATATAAGTCTAAAGTATCATCCAATAAAATATACTTCTCTTCTTTCTTAATTCCATATTTGAAGCTTCCCCAAAAGGCGCTTCTTATCACCAAGATCAATCTTTTTAGCCAAAAAGCTATCCCCAACTAATGAGAATGTCAAAATATCTTTTGAAAACTGGTGATATGGAGGATTTTCCATGCCGCAAGAGTTAGTTCTGATAGTTGCCAACCAGTGGTGACCCAAGCCCAATTATGAGTTTAAAACACACATTTCAGATCCTCATCCAATATATTTTAAATTTGGTCATCAGTTAAATCTGGTTATACACTATCAATCTAAAAATATGGTTCTTTATTCTGATTAACACTGATTGTCTAGGGTAACATCTATTGATACACCGGGGTCAATATTTTTTGTTCAGAGAAGTTCACTAGCAAAGAGCTTCCTTCATCTACCAGACATCAAGGCAAAGCCCCGGTCTTTTTAGAAGATATATACCCATATTCCCTTTCATCTACTAAAAAAGTGTTTGATATTAGATCTATTGCCAAACTGCAATACTCAAGCGTCCTAAAACTCAAAGCAGTAACAAGCATCAAAAGAAAGAAAGATAATTTTATAGCTTTGGAGATAAACTTTTCCAAGCTTTAAAAAGAAGATAAAAGGGCTAGACAGCCTGGATATCAGATGAAGCTACAAGCTTATGCCAACCTTTTGGTTTGGCTTGTAAAGAGGGACTTTAGTTAATAAGCTTTCAATAGCATAATACCATCCAGCTGAATTTAGCAACAGCCTAAGCTATGATCAGAGCTAATGTCAGCCCTTGGGTTTAAAGTTAAGATATTTTTATTAAACTTATATAGTAGGAAGGTTTGCATTCCGTATTCAATCCTGTTTTTCCTATACATTATCCTATCAAAAAGTATCATCATTTCCATTAAGCACTATACAATTATCCATACAGATAGATTTAATATATCTCATTTCTCTGATGGATTTCAGGTGACTTAAACCAACCATAAGATTCCCTCAAATACCAACTTTCATTAATCAAGGCTCCTGGTGCTCTGATTCATTAGCAGATAACTTCTTTATGCTTAAAAATTGTAGTGCCATTTATAATTAACCACAGAAGCCTTTATTGCTGCACCTGAACTACTTATAGATCAGTGTTTGAAGGGGAAAGCAACAGTCCAAAGGGAAAGAACACAGCTTTAAAGTAAGACAATAAATTTATTGAGAAATGTAAGATATCATGCTTTAAAGGGCATTTAAAGAGCCACAAGGGGGTGGAACGTTAGCACAATATAAATATGATTTGATTTTCAAAAAACCCTTTTTGAGGGCATTTGGCTGGAATCAACTTCACTCCTTATAAAGAAGTTTGGCCCATATTTTAAAATTTGAAGCAAAGGCAGAAAGTTGTTAGATATGTCATGGGGTGAATCATTGAGTACCCCCTGCATATTTTTTAAAAAAAATTTCAGGGGAGGCGTCAACCTTGGCTGTAACATTAGCACAATTCTATTGGCTTTCTATATCTTTTCTGGTTAGCAGCACCTAAATTTGCATCTAAAAATCTAATCTATGATGATATACGCAGTATATAGCATCAATCACATCTGGAATATTTCTAGCTATGGCTACTTCCATATTCACCTGATCCCCTTGAAATTGTATCAGAAATATCCCTTTAATTTTTTTACTGTCTCATCTCCCTAAAACGTTTTAAATCACTTTTTTTCTAGTGTAGCTATAGTACAACTACTTCATAAAGTGCAATGATGTATTTAACCATCCCATTTAACAAAAAACCAAACTATCATGTCAGAGATAGCATATAGATCTCTTTTAGCATAACCCAGATATGGTTTTTAAAGAAGACCTTGGATTTAACCATGAAAGTTAGGACAAATATGCTAACCAAACTGCTATAGGGCAGATATAAGTGTAGCAAACATTTTATGCACATTATAGTTTCTTTTTTCAAAACAGATGAATGAATAAGCCGCTTTAAGGACTTCTTAGTGATTTAAACTAAGCTACAATCAAAAGACCATACTTGAAAGTGGGAGAGCAGAAGATTGTGCTTATTTTTAAAAGTCTATTACTATTATACTTAAGCATATACTTAAAGAGTATATAAATATTATCAGATTTTTGTTAATTTTAGTAAGTTATATTTACAGATGCTTATGATTGGCTTTGTTCTCTAGCCATGTGATGGATAATACTTTAAGCTTAAAAGTAACAAATTAAAGCAGCTTTTGTTATTTTGGGGTAATACAACTATATAACTCAAGTAGATATTGTGCAACATACACAAAGTACTCCAAGATATCAACTATTATTATAGGTAAATCTACCAAAGGATTATCATGAGAGTAAAAAAAGAAATCCATATCTTCTTTAGCAAGGCAAACCAAATTAGAATTGGTTTAACTTCCAAATTAGGGGCTGAGAATGCTACCTTGATGAAAAGGCTGATATGAATTGATAATATGAAGGATTATAGCCAAAGTGCTACTTTGTCAATATGTCAATTAAGTTTCTATACATGTTGCTATAAAATTTTGATTGATTACTCTTTGGGAATTGCTTCTCCAGGAACTATATAAAGTAATGAGTAGAAATTATTCCTGATACCTGATCCAATTAACTACCAGGGCAAATATATTATTCTCTAAAAGAGCCCTTCTGCCTAGATTACCTGATTCAAACTAATACTACAATGCACATTTTTAGCCCTAAAACAATTTATTATTAGCAAATAAAGATAAAAAATCTCTTCTGAATCTCCCTTTTTTATAATATACTTCATAGAATTGTAAATTGTACTTTTAAGAGCTTTTGAGATAGATAAATAAAATCAAGTGCAGAGTGCACAGAAGCTACACTTAAAAAATAAAGGTTGTTGCAATTTTTTTGATTACTTGCTCTTATTAAACCATATTACAGAGAAATGAATTAATAAGCAATTAAATATGTCATTGATACTCAATTCTGACACTAAAATAGGATCAATCCATGGGTTCCTAAGTGTTTTAAATCTTCCTAAAACCACAAATCACATATGATCTACATGGAAACCATGTGTCTTATTGTCTATCTATATAACAATCTTCTTCTACAACAAAAACAAAAATAATTATCTTCATTAAATTCCCCATATTTCTTTTTATGCTTCTAAGAAGTAAATGCACAGCAGTGGAAGCAGAAGTAGGCTATTAATACCTACTTTGACTAAGAAAAACCTCCTCCTAAAAAGACACAAGAAATAAAACACCCTATTTGCCAGAGACTATACAAGGAAAGAAAATATGTCTCATTGGCTAATTCACCTTTAACAATGCTCCTGTAATAATTTAAAAGCTCAAATACTTCACTTTAAGAAGAACCCTAAGCCAAATTATGCAACATATAGTGCCCAATATATAATATGTGGTATTAAAGCATCTTCACTATTCAGAGATTTATAATTTTTCTGGACTGATCCAAGAAAATGCCACCCTTTTTATTCAAAAGCTGAACCCAAATTCACGCAATTTGTTTATCCCAAAAAGCTCCAGTAAATGAAAACTCACTCAGAGCTACAGGAGTTGCCACCAAACTTGTAGATGAATGGTTTTAAATCCAACCCAACTCAAAATCAAAGTGTTAATCTCTTTAAAAGGCCCTTTATTGAGAAGTTTTAACTAAAAAATACCAGCATAATGATTGCTTAAGAAACTCAAAATGACAGGGATCATTGATGAGTACATTACCACTTACAAAGAAACATGAGACAGAGCTCATCCAGATGAACTTTGATTGACACTCTACTTTAGTGAACTTATAAGATAACCTCTAATCTTATGACATGAGACAATCTAAGTTGAAAATTTTCATCAACCTTCAGGAAAACTTCCATAAGGGGGAACATGCAGCACATTAGTAAGACATCCTGCATAAAATGACAAAAAAACAGAGAGTGTGTGACTGTGGGGTTCCTAGTCACCAGTCCCCAAAGCATGTCCTGGGTCATAGCCAGGGACCAGATTGGAGGGGCTGTCATTTACTAGTAGAGGGTGTTGGCTAGCAAGAAGCTTATACTGAGCCTGCATTAATGCAAACTCTTCTAATACTTTTTCTATTACTAGGAGAGCATCCCTACCATGCACTTGTACTTCAGCTGGTGCCAAACCTTCTGTAGGCCTGTAACAGTCTTTCAGCAACCTAGTAAACTCATTCCCAATGAACTCCTGTCTCCTATCTGTCATTTTAAGATGTCTAGTCAACCTCTTCAACTATTACAGGAGGATTTACTAGTGGCAAACCTTTGACAGATTTGGTGGTAGGTATCTTCCTCCCCTTGACTAGGGTATAAGATATTAAGAAATTCACTCATGAGGACTATTTGCACTTCTTGGAAATTTGGGCAGGGGTCAAAATGTGCTATTATTTGCTTTCAGAAAGAAGATTTCCTTATAAACCTTCTGGTATATGGCCCAGGGGTCAGGAAAACAACTGATATGTGCCAATACTTGGAGTCCTTCAACAATCTCTTGGACTCCTTGTACTTGGTCTTGGGCTTCTTCATCTTTATCTTGGGCTCTTGAATTCTGTCCTAGGATTCATCTCCTTTATCTTTGTCTTGTTCATTTTTATCTTGGTCTCCATTTCTCTGTGTAGTCTTATTAGCATTTGTTATCTACTTTTTCTAATCCTAGAAAAGCCTCAGATAGTTTCCCCTTTTATAGCTCCTTGTTTCAGACCAAATTTCTTTTTATGACTCTGGTTTTCCAAAGCTTAAACTATGCAGGTTTTCTCTCTATATATTATATTAAACCTTTTAAATTACTTCATCCAATAACAGCCCTGAATTTTCTGCTTCTGCACCTCATTTTTAGGCTTTAACTCTTCAGTTAAAGCCCTCAAAACACTGATCAAACAGGATTTGACCTGCAGCCAATCAAACGCTTGGATTCAACAGTTTTTCCAAACAGCTCACCCAAACACCTTGCTCTTGACAATGGTTCAAACCTGTTTCTGTCTTGCTCCAGATAAACAGCTGCTCTGCGTTTTGAACGGTTTTGCCTTAATTCCCATCATGTTTCTCCAGCAAAACTTGAGCGCTTTTACCTATGCTTTTCATAAGGGATTTTTGAACCCTTGATTCTTAAAAGTTTTCTGAGTTTCTCTGCATTTTTTTCAGCATTTCACAACTTTGAACTTGCCTGTTGCTTGCCTTTTGCCTCTCTTAATCAAGTTGGCAAACCATTGATACTTGTTTTCACAGTTTCTTCATCTTGTTTCTGGCCTCTACCTAGCTCCTTTCCATTCAATCAGCCCTTAATAAATTAAAGTTTAATTTCTGTAAATTATTTTTTCTTCTCTTTTTTAATCATATAATAATTAATTCCATCTTTATATCATATCTTTGGGCAGCCTTAATTAATTCTTTTACTGCTTCTTTCCTATCATTTTCTCTTTCAAAAATCCAAAACAAGCATCCTAGCTCCTGTATTCATTCCAGCTAGTCCTTCTCAGTCAAGTTCCAGTTCCTCAACTAGTCCTACACCATGATTTCTGGTTCCTCAGATAGTCTTTTACCATCATCTTCTGGTCTTTCTCAGTCTAGAAATTAGTCCTTCCCAGTCATTAATCAGTCCATTCCAGTCAGCAATCAGTCCAGTCCTCGCCATAAACCACCTAGGTTCCAATCCTCACAATGAATCATCTTGGTTCCAATCCTCACAATGCTCCACCAGTCCCTCAACTAGTCTTCACTCTGATCATACAGTCCTTCTTGCTAGTTTTCTCTGCTGATTCCATACTGTGAACCGCCTTTGTTCCATTTTAAGTCCCTGTTACCAATACCTCAGACTCAGACTCAGGCAATAAGTCTACAAGGCTACTGGCATTTGACTGAGCCTCTGCAAGTGACCTCTACTTGGGCCATTCAACCACAGACAATCCTCATGTCTGTTCAGTTGGCTTTACTCACTCAGGTGATTAAGTCTGAGCTTTTAGTTGCAAAGTAATCAACTTTACTTCCCAGAGACCTGATCACACTAAGTTTTGTAGCTGCATCCCCAAGCAACTACCCTGGTGACACCCCTAAGCATATCCATATCCTCTAATGATCACTTTGGGACCTCTCCAAAGCTCACATGGAATCATAGACAAAGACACCCTACCAGTCTGTTAGATAGATTTCTTGTCTATAGACCTCCTGTGAGCCCAAAAGGTCATGTTGAGCTATCTTAGCTTCATCCCTTCCCTGGCAGCCTGTGGTACACGCCAGGGTCATCCACTCCCCACCCCAAGCAGACAAAAGTCCCTGCTGGGCTGGCTCATCACTTTTCTCTAGTAGTCCCTTACTACCTACTAGGCAGGCCTTACATTCCCTAGTAGTCAATGCTCCATACTTAGACTATATCTGTCACAAAATCACATTACACTGTCAATTCTCAGCATTGCGTCTTTATCTGAAGCCAAATCCAACCTCACCTGCAAAACTGCTTCCATGTGGATTGTTACAGCGCCCCCCAAAAAATTTCTCAACAAGAAAGCCCCTTGTATTACCAGCTCTAACCCCATATGGAGAAGAAAAGAGCTCAAGCCAACCACATTTCAATTGAGAAATTTATACATTCATCATCTAAAAGGGAGGAGTTCATAACCACAACTATCCCATACACCTTGAAACTCTAATGAGAGATCACATTTTTTTCAATATCACTAAAAATGAAGAAAAACATTCCCATCAAGATTTACTAGAGCACTTTCACCTACAACATCACACACTTCATGAATTTAGAAGCCTCACAAAAAACCCTTTGTACCAAAAGCTGACCAAGAGTTCTTTTCTGTCTTCCAGGATAAACTATCAAGCCTTTCCCCATAACCAAGGAATCCAACACAAGATTGACCTTGAGGAAAATGTCCCTAAGGCAGAGCTTATACAACAATTGAAATCATAATAAGATGTAATACTAAAGGAATAGATATAAAATGAACTAGAAAAAACTCATTTGATATTCTAAGTCCCCATTTGTTATGTCTGTCATCTTTAAAACCAACAAAGATGGTGGCCTGCATCTTTTCATAAATCAAAAATCTTTTAAAGGGTTTAAAATTAAGAGCATTTATCCTCTAACTCTTATTGATAGCCTTTTTGATGCCCTAGGAGGTTTAAAACTATTTAAAGACATTGACCTAGTAGCAGGATATCATCAAATATGAGTTGAACCTGAAGAAATTCCTGAAACAGAATTTGAATTAAATAAGTTCCCTTCAAATGTGAAGTTTTAAAATTTGGCATGGCTAATACCAGCTATTCCTTTATGACCTTTTTGAATAAGGTCTTCAAAGATCACATAGGGAAGAGATCCATACTATATCTATATGATATAATTTTCTACAGCCTTAACAAGGAAAAACATGGAAAGACATCTTCACAGTGCTCACAGCCCTCTAAGAAAATCAGATAATTGCCAAAGCTTTCAAATGTGAGTTTTTTTTAAATAGTTGCCCTTCATAGACCACTTTATCATTAAAGATAGAGCAAAGCCTTATACTAAGAGAATAAGAGCCTTTAACAGCATTATATAATATAAAATCAAAGAAAAACTCTGCACCTTCCTTGTAATGATCCTTTATATTATAAGATTTATCTCAGACTGGGGAGTGTTGACTGCCTCTTTATCAAAGATCACAGGAAACCAAATAAATTTAGTTTTGATCTTCAATCAGAGATAAAATCTTCATAAAACTCAAAGAAAATACAATAACAGTACATATACTACATTATTCTAACCAGGATGAAGGCTAGGAGTTAGAAATAAATACCTTTAGTAACAATACAAAGAAATACTTGGAATACAGACAACAACAAGTCGTCTCTCCCTATTTTGCATGGATAAAGAAAACTCTCAAATAGCTAACAAAGGTATTTCATCCAAAATAAAGGGTTGATGGTAATTATCATTGTCTCATGAAATAGGGTGGTTGTCTAGAAGAAGCATAGATAATCAACGGCTAACAAATCACAAATTCCTAGTGTTATTTATAAAACAGCAGCACATATTAAGAAGGCAATCTGAGTTAATGAGTCTTGTAAAATTGTCCCAATGGACATCAATTACAAGCTAGGTAATGTGACAGATCCAGGCCTAACCAGTCCATCCTGCCATTATCCTGCCCTTGACTCTTATTGCTGTTACCTTCCTGGGACAAAGCTTTAACAAGCTTTGCCTCCAGGGAGGCAATTTTATTGGATAACACTTTATTGTCATCCCGCCAACAAGCCATGATTTCAACGCTTTTTCCCTCTTGTGCTCTCAATGCCTCAATTTCACAATTTGCCATCTCTTTTACTTGTTGCAAGATTTCATCCCTTCCTACCAATAAGTTCCAAGCATCCCAAGCATAAATTTGGTTCCCTTGGGCGGGAGTCCCTTCCTTTGCAAAGTAATTGGAATACAACTCCTCAAATGCAGCCTTTACTTCTACTAAAGATTCTTCAGGAACAGTCTTAGTAACTTCCAGTCTGGTCCAATCTTCTTCCAATGTACTTATAGGAACCTCCTTTCTTGCTGCAGCAATTTCCAAACAAAGGACCCCAAACTTGGCTCTCTCAAATTTTAACAAAGAAGGCATGATAATTGAAAAATAGTTGAGGGGAAAGCATCAAAACTGACAATGTGAATATATCTTTTATTAATGTTTAACTGTTTTTTGCTTATATACCATTTGGGGCATAAACAGCTGAAAACCCCTCCAGTTCCTGAATCAACCAATGATTTGCGTCACGTGGTCTATGACATTCAAGTCATCAAACATAGATCTTTACCTAAAAGATCACCAACATTTCTCAACCTATGAGAATTAACCTACAATGAGAAGGAGTCACCTGACACCCTTCATCTCAATGTACTAATTTGGCATGGAGCTTGACCAGCTCCCGGTGCCAAAACCCTGTGGATTGTACATCCCAAACTCAGCTATCAGTGTTCCAACTGGGAACCAGCTGATTAAACCTGAATTCCTAGGCATCCCTGCCTTTATTTGGTTATCTTTGCATTTAATGGTTTTTTGTCTTAAAGCCCATATAAATGCTTCAAAACTCAACCCAGGCGCCACCATGGCGCTTTTTGAATCCATTAGGCGGCGCTTTTACCCTAATTCTGGGGGTTTTCCCATGGTTAATCTTAACCAAACTTCTTGAAAAAGTCAAGGCCATTTTAATATAATCAAATCCTCATTAATTATATCCCGTATTTATTAATTAACCTCCCTGATTAAATATCCCATTTTGAGACACCTAGTCTCCAAGATTGATTTGGCCAAACTTGCCTCAATTCTTTTAGTTAGCCTAACCTAACTAAACATCCATATTCTATTCTTTTATTAAACATAGATATCCAGTTTCTAGTAACCTTTTCCTCAAGAATTCCAAACAAACCTATATATATGTAATAAACAGCAAAAACAGAACATCTTTATATTTTGGAGCATTTATTTGGCTAAATACTCAACAGTGACTGTAGTACAGTCACAAGGCCCCTTCCTTCCCTTCAGGGGAATCAGCCTCATCTTCTCGGATCTTTATAAGCTCCAATTCCCCATGGAATAGCTTAAGAAATTGAGGATGAACACGGGACCATTCTTCTCCCAAGGCAGCTCCAACCCCCTGAATTAGGTAGTTTGGCCCTGGACTAACCAAAATAATCTTAATAGGCCCTACCCATTGCTGAAGACCTCTTCTCAGGTGCTTTTCTTGGCGCCTTTGATCAAACCACACCAGATCTCTCACCTGGAAGTGATCACAAGGAAGTACTCCAGGCTTTGAGTTCCTCTTGGCAGCACACTTTTCTCAAACCCGCTCTCCTTTACTCCTTGCCTCGGTGAATAACTTCTGCATCTTGACTGCATGTTCCTCTATGGCGGCTTCATAGGTATTCTTTTCCACAAACTCCCATTGGCCTACTTCAGTGCTGGTTGTAGTCTCCCGGCCATAAAAAATACAAAAGGGTGAAACCCCAGTAGAATCATGGGGCATTGTCCGGTATACCATGACACTTATTGCTAGGTGATCCTTCCAACAGGTTGTAGCTCCATCAGCCAATTTTTCCATAATGTGCCTTAAGGTTCCAATGGTTCTTTTGGCTAACCCATTGGTCTCAGAATGGTAGGGGGCTGCAGGTAACTTAGAAATGCCCCATTTTAGGCATTTCTTAGTCAAGGCCGGCCCTATGTAGGGTGGTCCACTGTCAGTGAGAACCTTCTCAGGACAACCATATTGTGCTATGATTTCTTCTTGGAGAAACTTAGCAAGTGCAACACTTGTTTCTTTAGCCATTGCTCAACCTCTACCCATTTTGTGAAAGAATCAACAGCAACCACAAATTATTCTTTCCAACCACTTGGTAATGTGATATGACCTGTATCCATTGAGACCAACTCTAAAGGATAATGTGACATCACTGACTTGAGCTGTACCTTAGATTTTGCCGCTGAGAACTTAGAGCACACTTCACATTCCTGTAAAATCTGGAGGACCGTAGCTCTTATCTCTGACCACCAGTACTGGGCTTTTACTGCTTGCCAGAGCTTCTTGTATCTGAGGTGACCTCCCCGTTGAACATGAAGATATCTCACCACTTGAAGATGTTTGGATTCCTCCACGTAAATCCTATTCCTCAATAACGCTTCCCGGGCTTCCTGCGTCTCAACTTCACAGGCCATCAGCGCTCGGGATAATAAGTTGGGAATCTGATTTTCTAATTCAGATTGGTAAATGAAATCATAATCATATCTAGAGAGTTTTTCAGCATATAATTGCATACAGCCTTGTAAGTCTTCCTTAGTCCAAAGCGCTCTCAATGCTGCGTGATCAGTGACTATAATGAATGACATTCCTAGGATATACATCCTAAAATGCTCCACCGCCCATACTATTGCCAATCCCTCATGTTCAGTAGCAGAGTATTTCCTTTGAGTGGTCCCTAGTGTTTTGGAACCATACACCACAGGATGCCGGGACAACTTTGACTCTCCTTCCTGGGTAAGAATGGCACCCAGACCAGTTGAACTTGCATCTGTTTCAATGTAAAACAACTTTGACCAATTGGGGAATCTTAGAATGGGGGCCTTGGAGAGTCTCTTTTTCAGCTCTAAGAAACTTGACTCTTGTTCCTGTCCCCAAAAAAATCTGGCATTCTTCCTTGTTAAAGCAAACAACAGCTCTCCAAGTGCAGAACAATTAGGAATGAATCTCCAATAGAAATTCACCAATCCCATAAATCCCTGCACCTCTCGGACGGACTGTAGTGATCTCATGCTCAACAACGGAGTAACTCTCTC
This sequence comes from Entomophthora muscae, assembly GCA_014839935.2. Lineage (NCBI taxonomy): Eukaryota > Fungi > Entomophthoromycota > Entomophthoromycetes > Entomophthorales > Entomophthoraceae > Entomophthora > Entomophthora muscae. The sequence continues at coordinate 529,478 of QTSX02004294.1, forward strand.
AGGACTTGGCTTAATCCCCTGAGAATTCACAATATGTCCTAACACCTTGACCACTCAACATGCAAGCTTAGTTTTGGATACACTAATATTTAACTTTGCTTTCTCAATTTGGTGGAATACTTCATCAAGATTCTTCAGGTGTTGTTCCCAGGAAGGGCTATATAGAGTAATGTCATCTATATACACCAAGACACACCTAGGCTGCAATTCCGCCATAATCTGGTCCATCACTTGCTGAAACACAGCACTGGCTGTTTTCATTCCTAATAGTAAGACTTTTTATGGATAAAGACCATCAGGTGTAGAGAATGCTGTAACCTCCTTAGACTTCTCATCAATCAACAGTTGGTGATATCCCTTAGTCAGATCCAAAGTGGTGAACCAAGAAGATCCAGCCATGGCATCCAGCTGATCCTCAATTTGGTGCATTGGGTAGGCATAATTTACAATATCCTTGTTTACTATTTGGAAATCAATACAAACACAAATGTTCCCATCTGGCTTTTGAACACAAACCATTGGAGCAGAATAAGGACTGATGCTCTCCTCAATCAGGTCGGCTCTTTGCATCTTCTCCACCTCTTCTCTAATTGCAGCAATTGCATCAGGTCTATGACGGGGTACATACCCTTTGTATGGCTTCCCAGTAAGCGTTTTTATGATATAAGATGGACCGGTTTTTCTTACATCATATTTGTCCAACAAGAAACAACTACTCCATTTCCACACCAGAGTATACAATGGGGTACCTGGTGCTTCACTTGGACATAGTATACAGGAAAAATTTTTGAAGGGCACACAAACATAAGAGACAGTAGGTTTATTTGTTGTGACTTCTCCAACTACGGGCATCCAACCTCCAATACACTGACCTTGATGAATGTCCACAGGAACTGCACAAGTGTTGAACAACTTCCAGGACTTGAGGGATTCACCATTTGAACCATCCTCAAATATTGCCACATTTGTGGATATATGACGGGGCAATTCTGGGTAACCTGTTCTCCTTGTGTTCCGCAATTGAAAGCTACTGGTTTTAACCAAGCGGTTCCCTTCAGTGGAATTGAGCAATATTACTCGGTGTAGATGACAACTGACTGGACATCTTCTGGTGCTGGCAGAATTTTCAGTTGTTGATAAGCGTATTCAACTCCTTCATGAACCAAGACATTCTTGAAAGCTTCCAGGCTTACCTTGGCCTCAACAATCCAAGTCATACCAAGCAGAACATCAAATCCTGCCCCAGGTAAAACTACGGCAGAAGTCTTGACCTTGGTATTTTCCCATTTTATCACCACCTCATCAAACACATCTTGTTTGATAGTGGTAACCCCATCCGCAGAAGATAAGGTCAAAGTGACCAATCTTGATGGGACCATGCCATGTCTACAAACAAAGTTCTTTGATACCACCACTCCAGCACACCCTGGATTGTAGACTGCCTTTGCAGAGATATCATTGAGCAAAATATCCAAAATGATAACCCCTTGTAATGCCCACACAAAAGGTTTTGCAATCAAAAGTGCAGGAATACTTTGGGCCACCTTTTTATGCCATTCAACTTCCTTGAGCCAATCTACGCTCAACTGAACTTGCACAGGCTGCCATGTAATCTCCCTGTCTTCCTTCATCCCTAAGCGCACATCCAATATCCACTCATCTGAAGAGGCATCTGGACTTCCCTCAGGCAGAGTTAGACGAGAGACATTGATTTCCTGTACAGGTGGCTCCACTGGTTGACTGGCGCTTTTCCCGTATTTCTTCAAAGCCTTCCCAGATTGAGTCTCATTCTCCCATTATTCTCCAAATTACTAGACTCAGGCTGAGAGACACCTAAGTCCGCCTTTCTTTTCCCAAATCCTAAAACATAAGGTTGGGGTGATCCTTGTCAAATTCTGCACGGTTGGGACATTTTCCAGCAAAATGGCCATCTTTCCCACAGATCCAACATCCTTTGGCCATGGGGAACTTACATGCCTGCTTAAATCTAGACATGTGGTCCTTATCAGAGGGACTTCTTGGATGTCTGGTTCTCTCAGAAGATTCTTCCCCTGTTGCCACATAAGCTCCTGCTCTGGAACAAGGAGCACTGTGTGGAGGGCCTCCAAGATCCCATTCCATCTGGATAACCTTCTGAACAAGCTTTGACCATGACAACTTCTCATGGCGTAACATAGAGGCCTGAGTTTGCAACCCGGGCCACATTCCAGTGAAGAAAGCATCCTTCACTAGATCCTGATTATGTTCCACGTCAACAAAGGCTAAGAACTCCTACATTTTGGAAAGGTACATTGACACCGTCTCATGGCCAGCTTGAGATACATCTCAAGCTTTTTGAAGAGCATCACCAGGTCTAAGGGTTACAGTGTAACTGGCTCAAAATTCCTCTAACAAGGTGGTCCAATTGTTGCCTTTACGTCTTTCAAACCACTTGAAAAAGGAAGGTCCTGCAAGAAGTTCCAACCAATGACGTTTCTCATCATCCCCTAGACCAGAGGCTTGTATAAGAAAACCCTCCAGGAAAGCGTTTCCTTCCTTGGGATTTCCAGAAAACGGTGACATCTTGGCAAGCATAGACTGGACTCCTTTCACCATGGGTTTTTTCTGCCCCCGCGTTGGGCTCTGTGATGGATCTAGGCCTAACCAGTCCATCCTGCCATTATCCTGCCCTTGACTCTTATTGCTGTTACCTTCCTGGGACAAAGCTTTAACAAGCTTTGCCTCCAGGGAGGCAATTTTATTGGATAACACTTTATTGTCATCCCGCCAACAAACCATGATTTCAACACTTTTTTCCTCTTGTGCTCTCAACGCCTCAATTTCACAATTTGCCATCTCTTTTACTTGTTGCAAGATTTCATCCCTTCCTACCAATAAGTTCCAATCATCCCAAGCATAAATTTGGTTCCCTTGGGTGGGAGTCCCTTCCTTTGCAAAGTAATTGGAATACAACTCCTCAAATGCAGCCTTTACTTCTACTAAAGATTCTTCAGGAACAGTCTTAGTAACTTCCAGGCTGGTTCAATCTTCTTCCAATATACTTATAGGAACCTCCTTTCTTGCTGCAGCAATTTCCAAACAAAGGACCCCAAACTTGGCTCTCTCAAATTTTAACAAAGAAGGCATGATAATTGAAAAATAGTTGAGGGGAAAGCATCAAAACCAACAATGTGAATATATCTTTTATTAATGTTTAACTGTTTTTGCTTATATACCATTTGGGGCATAAACAGCTGAAAACCCCTCCAGTTCCTGAATCAACCAATGATTTGTGTCACGTGGTCTATGACATTCAAGTCATCAAACATAGATCTTTACCTAAAAGATCACCAACATTTCTCAACCTATGAGAATTAACCTACAATGAGAAGGAGTCACCTGACACCCTTCATCTCAATGTACTAATTTGGCATGGAGCTTGACCAGCTCCCGGTGCCAAAACCCTGTGGATTGTACATCCCAAACTCAGCTATCAGTGTTCCAACTGGGAACCAGCTGATTAAACCTGAATTCCTAGGCATCCCTGCCTTTATTTGGTTATCTTTGCATTTAATGGTTTTTTGTCTTAAAGCCCATATAAATGCTTCAAAACTCAACCCAGGCGCCACCATGGCGCTTTTTGAATCCATTAGGCGGCGCTTTTACCCTAATTCTGGGGGTTTTCTCATAGTTATACTTAACCATACCTCTTGACACAGTCAAGGCAATTAACTACTATAATTAAATTTTCATTAATTATATTAGCTCATATTTATTAGTTAATCTTCCTGATTAAATATCCCATTTTGAGACACCTAGTCTCCAAGATTGATTTGGCCAAACTTGCCTCAATTCTTTTAGTTAGCCTATCCTAACTGACCATCCATATTCTGTTCTTTTATTAAACATAGATATCAAGTTTATAGGAACCTTTCCCTCAAGAATTCCAAACAAACCTATCTATATGTAATAAACAGCCTAAACAGAACATCTTTATATTTCAGAGCATTTATTTGGCTAAATACTCAGCAGTGACTCTAGTATGGTCACAGGTAAAACCCTACTTATTGCAGACGCCCTACCAAGGCTATATAATAAGAATTGACTTGGTACTAATAGTGACAACCATGAATGACCCATGTTAATAATGAGAATTTTCTCTGAGGGTCAAAAGCCTTGAAAAATTATTGGCACTCAATAAAAAGTCCTCAAGAATAAACAGCTGTTAGCCAAAAATCTATGGTACACTAGAATGCATACTTCTTGGGGATAATACTGCAAACTATGTTTCTTAACACAAAATAATGACTATATAACTTTTTACCATAAATACTTAGAACACATTCTAACAGAAGATTTTATGAATTATTAAAGACTCACTAATGGTGGAAAACATGTTGAATGACATTAAAGAAGTATTTGAATAATTTGAGACATGCAAAAATTATACCTGATCCAAAAAAACCTTAAAAATAATCAATCTTAATATCTATGAACCAAACATTTAAAGTATTGGCTTAAGAATAGTGGTGCCTATGCCTGGTGATAAAAAGAAATACATAATTACAGATTTTTTAAGAAAAATGATAACTAATGCCACAAGCCAATAAAAAACACAAGAAAAGTTGTGTGAGATAGTTTATTATAAAATGGACAATTTTCAATTTTGAGAGACCTGAACTCCTTGTTATAGATAGAGAAAATGAACTTTCCTCAGATGGAAAAATCTTCCTTCTTTCCAAGAATGACATGTAATACAAGATTAGCAGTTCATATCATCTAAAAGTAAAGGATTGAATTGAAATAAAGAAATATAGTATTAGTAGAAGTGCTCAGTAAGCTGTCTCTAACAACACCCTTCTTTGAACAGACATGATCCCAACTGCAATGATGGCTTACCACACTCAGTTAAATTTAAAAAAAAAGTGAAAGCCCATATGAACTAGTACACTAACAAACTAAAAATTGCTACCAATAACCTAGGACCACATATACCACATCTGTGAGATTAGGCTGATTGACCACAAATGATCAGGTTAATCATTGCATGAAGATCTTAATCAGTTACACGCCGTATTATCACTTGGTTATCCTTATATTAAGTGTAGTAATTATATGCCGTATAATCACCAATATATTATAATAGATATGGTGTTCACGCTGTGTAATTGTTAGTTTATTATAATAGATGTTATGATTATACGCCATATTATTACTGATCATCATTCCAATGTGTACTGATTGTACGCCGTATATTACTTGCTTTATTATAATTTATGTAACAATTATATGCTGTATAAATGTTAGTCAACACAGTGATTATCATTGCTTCTACGCTGTATAACCTTCAGATCACCTATCACTCACCTCCCAATCCACCCTACTGGATGTTGTATCAACCCAGCCCCACACTGCCTGATGGGCATATATGATCATAACAAACAAGTGATAGGCAAAAGATCAGGAAATACAAAGTTTGGGTCAGAGTTACACGCTGTATAATTGAGTTCCTTATTGGTTTGGGTCAGCATTACATGGCAGATAATCCTCTGAGTCACTAATGGATCAAGTCTGCTATTATATGGTATATAATCCCCAATTTGACTTGTTGCATTAATAAGCAGAAGGTTTGCCAACCAGAAAAGGATCACTGATTAAGCCCTGCAAATGGAATACCAGAATTCTACCTTCCAATGTAGGAGGGCTGAACAGGGACAATTTCTAAGCATTAACTAAATACAGCGTAGTTTCCCAGCGCAATAATAGGCATGTAAGATACAGCCAATTGATAAATGACAGTAGGCTAGCTCAAGAAGAGCTTAGGCTGTAGCTGAAGTGCCATGTACGCCTGCTAAGGCCAGTAGCATATCACGTGTCAAGGACAGCCAATCAGGATAAGCGCAGTCAGCAAAGATGGACCTATTGTGAAGGTAGCCACTGAGAACTGTCTGAAAGGACAAGAACAAGGGTTTTTACAGTATATATTGATATAGACACCTGAAAGGATGAACAAGTTCATAGTTAAACCTGGATATATTGCAGCCGCTGGCTAGATTGTACTCCAGTATCAATAAACATAATTATATTCAAAGTTCTATTCTATTGTAGTCTGTAGTGCTCTTGCATAGGATTAGGTAGAGTACATTGGCAAGGCTAACATCTATCTGTAGCTTTGAACATACCAGCAATAATACAAGTTGCTCAACAAATGATCAGGCTAATCAACACATGCAGATCTTTATTGGTTACACGCTGTATTATCATTTGGTTATAATTTAATTAAGTGTAGTGAATATACACTGTATAATCATTAGTTTATTATAATTGATACGGCAGTTATATGTTGTGTGATTGCTAGTTTATTATGATGGATGCAACAATTATACACCATATCATCACTAGTTCATTATTTCAATGTGTAGTGATTATACATTGTATATTAATAGTTCATTATAATTGATGTAACTATTATACTCTGTATAATAGTGTTGCAACTGAACCAATGAGAGTTCAGTACTTGGAATTGGGGAAGACAACAGTCCAATAGGAAAGGACAGAATAATAAGAGTAAGGTATTGTTTATTGTAAGATATTGTGGTTAATATACTAAATGGGGAAGCCACAAGGCCACAAGGGGGTGGCATAGTGGGGAGTTCCATGTAGGGTTTGGATCCAAGGAATAACTTGTGTGGGGATCAGCGGGTTGAATTGGCAACGCTCCTAATTAGGATGAAGTGCCCGCCATTTGACATTGCCATCAGATTCATTCATAACATCAGATACGTCAAGGGGCAACTCATTGAGCGCCCCCTGTGTATTGTAAGATATATTAGCAGGCGAGGTTCAAACCTCAGTTGCAACAATAGTTAGCCAATATAGTGATTAGCATTGATTACACAACATATAATCTAGAGATAATCAATCACATATCTCCCATTTCACCATACTGGATGTTGTATCAACTCAGCCCCACACAGCCTGATGGGCGTATATGAGCATATCAAACAAGTGATATGAAAATGACTAGGAAATACCGAGTTTGGATTAGCATTACACAGCATATAATTGGATTTCTTATTGGTTTGGGTCAGCGTTACACGGCGGATAATTCACAGGTCAATACTGGATCAAGTCTGCTATTATACGACATATAATCCCCAATTTGACCTGTTGCATTAATAAGCAGAAAGCTCGCCAGCCAGAAATGGAGTACTGGAATTCTACCTTCCTATGTAGAAGGACTGAACTGGGACCAGTTTTTAAGCGTCAACCAAATACAGTGTACTTTCCTGGCGCAATAATAGGTGTCTAAGAATACAGCCAATCAATAACCACCAGTAGGCTAGCTCAAGAAGAGCGTAGGCTGTAGCTGAAGTGCCATGTACACCTTGCTAAGGCCAGTAGCAGCACACATGCCAAGGACAACCAATCAGGATAAGCGCAGCCATCAAAGATGGACCTATTGTGAAGGTAGCCACTGAGAACTGTCTGAAAGGACAAGAACAAGGGTTGTTGCAGTATATATTAATACAGACACCTGAAAGGATGACAACAAGCTCTTAGTTACACCTGGATAGATTGCAGCTGCTGGCTAGATTGTACTCCAGTTCCAATAAACCCTTGAACATACCAGCAATAACCCAAGTTGCTCAACATCATCCAAAGAAAGTGACAAAAGAAAAAAATTCAAACTTTTAGGAAGCATGGGAAGACCAATTCAACAGGGAAACAGAAAAGTCAAAAAGGAAATAATACCACATTAATCTGAGATATTTTAATTAGGAGGTGAAGTTTAATAATCAATAATTATTAACCTAAGATGGACCCCAGCTTAGGAGGGCTGGTAATTGTCATAAAAGTCAATCCAGAAAACAATATATTATCAAGGGAATCAACACATAAAAAGCTCATAAATTAATGCACCATGACAAAATCAGATTATTCAAAGCAAGAAAGCACAACAAAAGCCCTGCCTCCCAGTATCCAAGGCCAAACTGGATCAATATCAAGAAGGGCTCCTGGGTACTCTCAAAAAGATGTCCAAGGCTCTGCTTTTAAGACCCCAGGGAGAAATGTTGCAACATCTTTAATTACTCTCTCCTGGTAAATAATTTATCTAAGAAATGACTCAATCACCAATTAAAATTGGCCCTAACACAAAATTCAAATATTAGTCTATGATCAATTTTTTCAAAGGGGTACATATCTTCAAAATTTCCATGACTGTCATGGTATACATGGTCACTATGAAACTTATTCTTTCATTATATATAAGGCTTCTTCTATATCTAATAAAGATATGATTCTTTTTACAGTTTTGTTTTTATAATAAATACTTCTCAGGGATGCATACATGACTTTTTAATAATATTTTTATAGTTGAGAGTGTACTTTACATAGTAAAATGAGAAACAATTGATTATTTTTACTTGATTTCAAAAATCATGATCCCCCCATTTTTTGCTCTTTGAAGTTATTTTAGCTTTTGTTGCAACATCTTTGATTAATCATCTTGGGAAAGAAATTCCCTGAGTGACTCCCCAAATGATTCCCAACTAATCATTAAGTTAGTGGTACTCTTATCATTTGCCCATCTATTACAGGATCAAAAATTTTGAGTCCTAAAAGGAAAACTACTTGAACAAGCCCCATGACTGCCATGACGTACATGGACAACATGTGACTTTTCATGATACTATATAATACTCTAAACTCATATCCAATAAAGTGACATTCTCTTCTTAATTTCCCCTTTATCTTGCTTGCTATACTTCTCAGAAGTATATACTTGACAGTACCATATGTGTATTGTTGATTATGTCTTATCAAGAATGTTCACAGTGTTGAGTAAAAACTTAAAAAGATTGATATCCAGGAGCAAAATTTATAAAAAGTTAAATCCACACTTTACTATAGTGTTGAAATCATAATCAAATATTATAATTACTATCAAAATTGACACTGTCATCATGGGCACTGTTGTCAAATCATAAAGGTTACCAATTATACAATATTAACACTCATAGGCAAACAACTAAGAAATAATCAAGAACTTATCCCCTTAAGATGACCCTGAGAATAAGTTACTCTTATAAACAGAGATGCTTTGCAATATGCGCTCAAACAAAGAAGCATTTAATCTTTGGATAATTATTGCCATTCACTTACAGGACAAAAATCAATTGTGATTCTGAACATAAACACCTGCTTAATTTAACCCTGAATAATAACAGCAAGATACTATATTCCTGTTTAAACTTTTATAAGATCAAATAATATTACCTTGAAAATTATATGTTCATTTTAATCTCATTTTAACTAATCCTGTTCTTTACAAAGGTAAGTGTCATAAACTGAGCTTCTATATTTTATCACTGCAAGCCAATTTTAGAAACATAATCAAAGATACAAGGAGTTTTAGATATATTACATGATTTTATTGTATCAATTATGATAAATTTAATATAAAGCAAGAGTTATTTATTAATGACTTTGAAAAAATGCAAATCAAGTACAAATATATCTTTTCACTGAAATTTTAAGAGCATTAGTTACAGCAATATCTCACTGAAACTGTTCAATTATAATATTTCTCTACAATTATTTATGATTTGGTAATTCATTTATCAATAAGATGGATTTTATGGATATGTCATTAATTAAATTATGAAGTTAAGATTTTTGGTGCAATACACCGTCTAGAAAACGCCATCTAGAAAAATTTTGCGATAGAGTCAGGATTTACATCAGCAAAAATTTTAAAAAAAATTAAAAAAATTAATTAGCTATTTTTTACATATTGGTTTCTAATACAGCATCTAGAAAACACTATTGTAAATTAA